>WHYT01014900.1:93173-137621 GCA_009806455.1 Tetrax tetrax | reverse complement strand
CCAACTATACATTGGTTAAGAGGGCCAAGCAGGTATTCAAAACAGGTTATAGTGTTAGTTGAAATCTGTCATACTAATGTATTTTAATAGAGATACTTAATGCACAACACTCAGTAATTATGCCTACATCCTTGTAAGTATTATTGTGTTGATTTAGTTCCTGCACACTGTAGGGAACAGATTGAAAAATTCAAGCTGTTGATTAGCATGGCCTTAGAGAACACAAGTTCAAAGTTCTGCTGCGGTAGGCCCTCGAGAAAAACTAGTAAAATATTTTTCCCCAAAGACCGTACAGTCACAATAGGCAAGGGAAAGAGTAAATGAAAGACAAGACTAGGATCCATTTCAAAAGTGGAATTATCCACAGAAGTTGGACTAGGTTAATCAAAGATTGAAAAGCAAGACTGTAGTGGAAGCGAAAATAAAATCCCAATTACCAGCACAGTATTATTACCACTAAGTTTCCAGATGTGATGAGAAGTGGAGAAGAAAAAATAACTAAGAACAAAAGCCACTGATGCAAACAGAATCCTTCCCCAAGTCTTAAGAAATCGTGTTGTCATTTTTAACTTTGTGAGAGCATGGGATTGCAATGGTATGGGATTATTAAACTGTTTCTCATGGCAAAGATGCTTCATTGGCTTCAGGTAAATATCAGTATATTTGTATGCTAGCCATAACAAATAGAAACTCCCAAACTCAAAGATACCAACAGGCACTTCAGTGATGGGATCTGTGAAAATTTTGCTGACAATTTGTGATAGCCTAGAAATAAATAGGAATAAAGCAGATAATGGGAAACAAAGTCTACCATCTTCCTCAAAGGCTTTTCCCATCGCGTATTCTGAAATAAATAGTTCATCTGACTATCCACATGACCAGAGGGTTCATATCACAGCTCACACACACAGCACACGATAGTAGTTAAAATGTCAATAACAATCTCTAAATAGCACAACACTTATGTGCAGTCATCTTTCATGTTAGCGGGTGTGCCCTGGGCTTTCTTCTGCTATCTCATTCACATCTGAGGTCTCCTTATTTCTGAAAGAATTACTGAAACTTTCTTATGTCAGTGATTAAATTACCTCATTTATTCCTTCCTACAGCAAATCAAATAAAGGATGGAAGTTATATTCATTTTTAATCCAAATGATTTTTCCTCCTGATGCTTTGATTTAATTAACCAATAATTGAATTAAGTGGTAATCACCACAGACTCTCTTTCTTGTTGTTATCTTCCGCTTACTATCCTCTCCTTGCTCATGGCTGATGTTAGCACAGTAGCATGAGTGACATAATGGAATTTCAAGATTCTTCCATTATCTTACTTCCTTCGGCACCAAATCTGCACATCAAAAGTTATTTGCACACTGTGAAATGAAAAGGACACTCAGCAGACAAAAATCATGTTCTGTTTTTCACCTACCAACTGCTCCTGGGGTTATTAAAATTAAAGAATATGTAAAATGTCACTCTTCACTATCTATATCTATAATGCAGAGCATAAACAGTCTGTTCTTTTTAATTTCACAATTTTCAGTATTTAGGATCCAACTTTTCATAGATTTCAGTGGCTCTCAAGAAATAGCCTAAATAAAGTGTATTATAATACTTTAGGAAACTTAGAGCTTTACAAGCGCTCTGCACTACATTGATATATTAAGTCATATTAAAGAAGGGACTTACATTATTTCAGTGTCCCTCTAATAGTATGTTTAAGGCACTTCTTCATGTACAATCTCTTTATTTTTAGACTTGCAGATTATATTAAAGGCACATAGACAAGTTTGCAGAATCAAGACCTAAATTTGCCTTTTTTCTTAGTGTCTCAGAATCTATCACTCTTATAGGACCTGCTTTCCCGTTATATCTGTTTATGGGAAACTTAACTTCTGTGTTTCTCCTGGACTCTATGGCATTTTGAGTTTAGTACAAAGCTTACATTATAATAAACGTGGCTAACCTCTTCCTCAAATGCCGTGGAAAATTCTGGATGCTAAATCCTCCATTAATGCATTCAATTTGTGCCAGACACATTAACATTTGCAATTCAAGGGGAGGAAAAAAAAAGTACATTGAAAGTAAGAACCATATTCCAGTCCAAATCAATATGTTTTTAATATTTGTAGATTGGGTCACTCTACAGATTGAATTAATGATTGATTACTGTGGTAGGATAGATGTAGTATTACACGTGGGTGGTTCAAATGGGACTGAGATCAACTCCCTTGCTTCTCACACTCAAATCAAAATTAATCATGATTTACCTTCATATCGTGACTTTTATGAAAAAGAAGCCACATTAATGGAGTGGCCTAACTCCCATGGGTAATTCCCTTTATTCACATGAAGAAGTTGTGAATTATGTCATGGTGCCAGCTTGACACTAGGCATCTATATAGTTACTAGGACTAAGTCACAGCCAGGGTAAAGCTTCCATTATGCTACAAACTTTAAGGATTATTTTATCTCTTGCTAAAAAGCAATCATTTCTGAGATTAAAAAACTACTGTTTAATACTTTAGGAACATAATGTTCAAGTTTGTGATAGGTAATACAGATACCACATGCTATTGCTTATGAAATGGAGATGTAAGTGAAAGTAACATCTCAGCAATTATGGTATATATTGCAATTTCTAGATGTCTACATAAGATGGTAAATAAAAAAAAAATGATAGAAACTGAAAAATAATGTCACAAGAAGAAAGGTGTATGTCTTGCTCTTGAACAGATTTAGGCCAATACATTAGATCAGCCTTCCAATGGAAATTATGGCAGGAAATCATATGGTTGCAGTTCTTGTTTCTTTGATTCTTATGGAGGGGTTTTATCACCTTAAGGAGGATAATATAATTTGTTTGCTGGGGAAAGCTGAGCACTAATGGACTTAGCTGTTGTTCTGAGTCACATTTCAAAATTAGGGCTGCCACAGATAACCAGCCTTTTTAAAGATGTGCCATGTCTTCCTTTAAGAAAAACACAAAGGGCTTAAGTTTTACATTTCATTGGAAAAAAACCTCTGAGGCTCCTACTTCAACAGCTCTGATCCATTAACGAGCCAGAGAAAAGTATTTGACCTGCTGAATCACTTCCTGCAGCATCTGGCACAATGACAACTGAGCATTAACCAGGTCTAATGCCAATTACTTTCTAAGAGCTGAAGAGATCAGAGTCCCAGGCTACAGGCCCACTGGTCTCTTGAGGAGAATATTTTTTGTAGAAGATGTAGAGGTAGAACTCTCCCTAAAGGGAATATATTTTACAGTGATTTATGTAAGGAATCGTCAACTTTTGAAACAATGAGACATTTACCACTCAAAATTCCTAATCATAAGCTAAAATAAAAGTCAGGCAGAGCTGCTCTTAATTACCCTCAGAGAGACTGAGATCCTGATTTCTCCAATTCCCAGCAGAGATACACAATCTCTTTGAAGGACCTTGCTCTCGTTTTGACATGCACAATTTGGATACCCACTTCTCTGTGTGAAACTCAGATCTCCAGCATATGGCCGAGCTGAAAGACTGCATCTCCCTGCATGGACTCCTTTGCAGACATCAGGAGATCCCAGAAAACTATCATGAAATATCAAAGTACAGCCTTGGGAATAGCCACAGTGGCATCACTGCCTATCCTGATTGATTTATCATGTGGCAGCCTAATGAATGAGGCCAATGTGCCACTGGTAAAGCTCTCCTGATACCAATGAAATTAGAAAAGGAATTAATTTGGTCCTGGAAGATAGTTGCAATGTGCCAGTTTTTCATGGGTAAGATATAGATGGAATAAATTAGACACTTATATGTCTTCGCACGGTTCAAATAAACTCAGAATATTAAACAGGCAGAAAAAGTATATGGCATGAAGAAAAACATGAATCTATCCTAATTATTTTTCACAAAAAAAAAAAAATCAAGTTAGTTAATAGTCAGAAAATGATGTAAAGCATGCAGTGGATGATACCAATGAAAGGAAAACTAAAAATAAGAAAAGGAAAACCAACTATCACTTCATGTAGTTTTGTAGGAGAAGCCAGTGGTCACTACATGAGTTTTAAGATCTCTTCTCAAAATTCTTCTGAAATATACCTTAAAAAGCCCAGTCTGCCATGCTGTCTTTCCATTCCAAACTTACTTCCATTCCTGCAGCTTTGTACTCCAAAAGATGAGCTAGCATGCATCAGTCTGCCTGACAGAAAATATTAGGGAGAAGACTGGGCCCTTTCCATTGCAAAGCTCACAATTTACAGAGTCCAGTCTCAGGACAGCATCCTTCGATGCTGCCAGCAGGAATGCCCTTTCTTTTCAATGGACCTGGTTGTTTCTCTATTGAGACAAAACCAGTGAAATTCACTGTTCCTTTCTTGTTACACAAGTTCCCCAAGCAGTACTGGCCAACTGCCCCAGTCACTGGTCATTCCAAGGTCTAGGTGAGCAGCAGAGGCTGCAGCAGGAAACCCTGAGATGCTACCAGCGCACCCGCATAAGACGGGATGAAAAGGGATGGGTTCCTTTCCATCAAAAAGGACACTGTCAAGCCTCAGAGGAGGGAGAGTGATGTGGGATAAGCCCCTTGCAGCCGTCAGCCTCATGTTTTTTCAGGAACAACTTGTGGAAATCCCCTGAGCCAGAAATGGGAATTCTGGGGCTGGCTTTGATGGGCTGAGCGACACTGGCTCCCTATTCCTTTAGGGATCCCTGCACAGAAGTGTGTGCTCCATCTGCTATCCTGGATCACACCTTCCCCTGCTACCAGAGACCCTCGTGGGCTCTGGAAATTGAACAACGATGAGCCCTGCTGAACAACTGCAAGTGCAGCACTTAAAACCCACTGGAAATGCACAGTGAGGCATTTTTTTTTCAGTTGTATATGACATCTAATGTTTCCATTATTTTCTTTTAAGAAAACAAACAAACCATAAAATAGGAAATTGGATTAGAATTACTGCTTTGTCTGCAAGGTTAAAGCAGTCAAAGAAAAGAAAATTCAGGCTGCTTATGAACCCTTAAATTGTTCACTACACGTACATGTTCTTGCACATACCTTACAAAAGACTTGCACTTGCAACAACATGACACTTTTCTCACCCTTTATGACTGTCCTTATCAGGGCACAACTTGAACACACACGGGAAGGCTGAAGAATGTATAGATGATGCAAAATCTGGTTACTCCTAACTTTCAAACACCTCATTCAGTAACATATGAGACTACTGTAATATGTTTTGAAGGTTATTACAGTGGATGGCATTTGGCATTTCCTCATTGACAGAATATAAGTACACAACATCATAACCATTTCTCATCTGTAAGCCAACTAAAACCGTCCATAAACTCCAAGATGCCATTCAGAAAAAAAAAAAAAAATCTGGAAATTGTTTTTGCTTCATCCAAATAATTTTTTTTCTGTCTTTTCTTTAATCTGTCTTCCAGATGAAAAAATCATTTTATATAGAATCATGGAATGGTTTGGGTTGGAAGGACCTTTAAAAGTCATCTAGTCCAACCCCCCTGCAAGGAGTAGGGACATCCTGGACTAGATCAGGTTATTTAGAGCCCTGTCCAACCTGGCCTTGAATGTTTCCAGGGATGGGGCATCCACCACCTCTCTGGGCAACCTGTTCCAGGGTTTCACCACCTTCATAGTAAAAAAGTTTCTTCCTTATATCCGGTCTAAATGTATCCTCTTTCAGTTTATAACATTACCCCTCGTCCTATCACAACAGGCCCTGCTAAAATGTTTCTCCCCATCTCTCTTAGAAGGCCCCTTTAGGTACTGGCAGGCCACTAAAAGGTCTCTCCACAGCCTCCTCTTCTCCAGGCTGAACAGCCCCAACTCTCTCAGCCTGTCCTCATAGGAGAGGTGCTCCAGCCCTCTCATCATCTTCATGGCCCTCCTCTGGACTCGCTCCAACAGGCCCATGTCCTTCTTATGTTGGGAGCTCCAGAACTGGACGCAGTACTCCAGGTGGGGTCTCACCAGGGCAGAGTAGAGGGGGAGAATCACCTCCCTCGACTTGCTAGCCACGCTCCTCTTGATGCAGCCCAGGATGTGGTTGGCCTTCTGGGCTACAAGCACGCACTGCCATCTCATGTTGAGTTTCTCGTCCACCAGCACTCCCAGGGCTGCTCTTGATCCATTCTCCACCCAGCCTGTATTTGTGCTTGGGATTGCCCTGACCCATATGCAGGACCTTGCACTTGGTCTAGTTGAACTTCATGAGATTTGCATGGTCCCACCCCTCCAGCCTGTCAAGGTCCCCCTGGATGGCATCCCTTCCCTCCAGCACGTCAGCTGCACCACACAGCTTGGTGTTGTTGGCAAACTTGCTGAGGGTGCACTCAATCCCACTGTCCATGTTGCTGACAAATGTTCTACAAATTGTTTCCAGGTTGGCACAAGTAAACAGTTTTGGAGCAACAGCAGAGCCAGAAATATGTCAAGAATCACGCAGAAATCTGTGGTGCTTCACGTGATGACAGAGCAAACAAAATCACACCTCTCCCTCAGCACCCAGAGCCAGTAAGAGACAGAGTAATACAAATGTGGTCTACATCACAAAAACCTTCAGCTGTATTGGCAGAAACACATGGTTTTGGTGACTACTATCTGCTTTCCAAGTTTAGTACTGCTTCAATATATTAGCAATCAAAGAACATTGCTACAAGTATTTAAAGCAGAATATATCTCACCACATAACAGGAGTGCTTACACTGAAATGTCATTTAACACTTTTTATGCCTTTTACTAGATTTTTGGAACCACTGGTTCAAAGGACTTGGGATGAACACCTGGAAAGCAGGTTTATCCATCACACTTATTTCAGCATGTTAAAACTTTCCACTCAGTGTTCAGGAAGGGCCAGCCAGGCGAAACCACAGCTGTCCCTTTCTTCTCACTCAGACCTTGTGAACTTTCACTCACAAGCCTTCTCACACACACCTTCCCTATTGTTCTGACACAGGGATTCATCCTACTCACAAGGAGGACTTATTGAAAACAAAATAAAAAAACCCCACCCAACCTTCTCCACAAGAAGAACTTCTGGGAAAAAAAAAAACAAACCACACACACAAAGAGAAGAAACATAAGAAGAAAATAATAAGGTGTTACTTACTGGTTAACACAGTGATTGATCTTGCTGACTTGGAAACCATATTTGAGTTCACTACCAACAGAGTTACTATGTAATATAGGCCATGGTATTTGGCATTAAAAATCACAGGGGCAGGTAAAGTGCTATTGAATTCTTCAAACTGGAAAAAGTAGTTCTTGGATTCTCCAGCTATCTTCACAACATATACAGAGGGTGAGCTCACCACATCAGATGCTTCCAGGGAGACAATGATACAATTGTCTTCTCGGACAGTAACTTGGAAAGGTTCTGCATTCTACAAGACAAGAATAAAGACTTTGCTGAAGTAAAATCTATTATTTCACTTTTACCTATTTCCATTGGTATTCATAGGATATTCATGTCATATTTGTGATAAAGTTACACTTCATATTCTGCGAGAGAGTTAACATCAAACTGTAGCAACTATTTCAGAATACAATTCACAGTCAGCCAAAGTCCACGGGCATCTGATTATCAGGCCAGCCTCTCTGCAGTGGCAGCTGGTTCCTGCCGTGTGCTTTCTGATGCTCTGGCTACTCCATCCCTTACATCCCAAGGAACAAAGCCTCCACCATTCTTTCCCAAGAGAAGGTGGACTAGAGCAGAAGAAGGATGAGATTAAAAAGGGTATCAGGGGCAAGAGGATTTCCAATAAAGCCATAAAGCGTAAGTCATTTAAATCCCCAATAAAATACGATTAAATCAAGACTCCTTTATCTTGCAGAAACAGGATCATATATTCTTCAATGCAATATATTCTGAAAGTCTGTAACTGAAGAATAATTTTTGGCACTGATTAAGCTTTTCCAGATATGCCAGTTCCAGCAAGTACCAGGTGATAGGCAGCTCTCAGCACTATGTCCATGGCTTTGGTTGGCACTTTTAATTTCCTAAGCTACACCACTTCATTTCCAATATTTCTTTTATTAGCAGTAGGGAGAAAGAAGCAATTTAACCTTGTTTTCATATATCATGAGCATGTTAAGTCATTGCCAGCTGAAAACACTTTCCTTTTTATTAATTGCAAACCAGCTGTCAGTAGCAAGCACTTGTTCGCTACAAGAATTTCAAAACAGATTCATGGTAATTAATGAGAAGGAGAAGTCCAAGCTTATATTAAGAGTTGCCTTTTTTTTTTGTTTATTAGGCCACACTGCTGCTTAGAATCTTTTTACCCCTAGTGAAAACTCTAATATCTGGTATTTCTAATTCCCAACTCCACGGTATCTTTTTCTCCTTCATATTTCACATGCTGAGAGCTCTATTTGGGAGGGCAGGGTGGGCAGCCACAGCTAGTTTGCAACTTACTCATTCAGTCAAGTTGTTCCTGTACCAAAGAGCTAGACACCTCCTTCAGAGAGTAATTCTAGCAGCTTGGCTACCTCCTGTCTTGTAGTTTTGTTTAGTGAGGATTCTTCTATGAGAATAATCTTTTTTGGATTTATGCTGCAGGAGCCAGACTCCGTATTTGGAATTCACATATATGGCGTTGCCAACTCCTGACATTCAAAAAAAAAAACAACCCCAAAACTCCAAAGAACAAACAATTGGTTCTAGGACTGTAAGGTTTCAAATAACAGTAGTTTGCCTTTACATCCATTTATTATTTTATCATTGAGCTTACAGATTCCACAGTGTACCTAAGATCATATCACCCTACAGGCAAAACTACAGGTTTGAGAAGAAAGGAGCCAGGCAAACCCACTCATCTGACCCAACATGAGAACAAGGTAACAAGTGTATAATAAGTCCAGCCCAAACAGGATAACCAGTCTAGACAGCTTCAAGCCTGAGTTTAAAAATAGAGGCAATGCAACTTCAGCTGTTGATTTGAGGTTTGCTTTCATTAGTCTTTTAAAAAAATTACTTTTAAGTTGCTAAAATTATATAAACCAATGTTATGAATGGATTAATACTCTGGTGTGGAAGTCTGGGTAATTTTTCACAGATGGCAGAGCCATTGCTCCAAAAGGTTTACAGTGTAAGAGTACAATTATGAAAAAGCTTCCATGAAGGCTTACCCTTGAGTAGATCAAAATATCACATTTCAAGTGTCTGTATTTTGCCTTAAATCCTGATCCACTATTTGGCTCCACACAGATTCAAACCTTTAACTGGGGATTATGTTTAGATCTGGTCAAAAATAAGTAGGGGTTCTCTTATCTTTCTTCCTCCCCATTCTCCCCACACTAAGAAAATGTGGAATGATTCCTACTTCAGCTCTCCTGATGTGGGAAGACAGGAGAAGAAAGGCATTCATGGACTGGCTTTCCAGAAGCACTATTGCATCACAGTTGGTCATGGTTGTCTTCCAAGATCAAGCAAGGAAAGACAGAACTGATTCAGCAAGGTTATTTTTCATATTAAGCTTGAAGTGCATGTATAATCCCATAGAAGTCTGTGGGTTTTGACCTTCCCTAGACTTGCATTTGAATGCTTCACTAGAGGAAAGAGAATGGTGTTATCTCTAACATTACTCTAACATTACTTCCCTCAGCTTTGCCACTGGATTGCATGGTACTAACTCAACGTGCCTACCTTGCTATGAAGAGACAGACAAAAGAGCCCAACAAATTTATACGTGCCAACGAAATGTTCAAAGCAAATTCCTTGTGTTTGGTGGTATTATAAATCATTTGTAATGTTAATCAAGTACAGCTGGAAATTAAGCATATAATTGCAGAGTTATAGACATACTTAGGATATAATTAGATGCTTTCAGAGACTGCTCATACCGGGTGTGATTTTATTCTTTGATTCTTCCGTGGGTATTGTAATAACCATGTTGAAGACCATACTTTCATTTTTGCCCTTGCAATATTTTCTTGAATTCACAGCAAGTACCATTCCACAAGTGATCCACTAACCTTCTTCAATAGTTCTCACACAATTAGCTTAACACGCCTCTGCTAGCTAAATACATAGAAACCTCTCAGACATATGCTTTTGTAACCTGTGATAACACCTAACTGGGGAAAATAACTTTTTCTGAGTCCTTTATCTCCCAAGCATGTGGTGATTGTGAAATGATAGCTTCCCTCCTTCCTGTGCCTGTGTCCAGCTGGTTTTGAACCAGTGATGCCACGACACACAGGCATGTTTTGAGTGACACCTCTTTAGTAGTGGTGCAGCTCATCCATCCTACGCCTGCACCCACACGCATAATGCATCCCTCCCTTGAGTGGTACCCATTCTTTTCAGTGATTATGCAGTCCTCTTCCACACACCTGTACGTGTCCACGCTTTTTAAACTGCTGCATGCAGGGGACATATGGTTTGTGGGAGGCCTCTTTTGTTTATCATCCATTGGCTCCTGAAATAATTTTTATCGTTTCATGTCAGCTCTAAGGTTTGGTTTACAGAATGAAGTGGCAGATAAGGGATAAATAAAAAGGCTTGGTAATTAACATGTCAGAAGATAAGATCACTTTTCTTTGGGATATGGATTTAACTTCAGCAGTGTTTTAAAACAACAGCCCACTCTGGGCATCCTGTTCCTCACATTCCATGAGGTGAGATTTATCAGCCAGTGCTGGGCTTGTGATTTTGAGAAGGTGGCTAGGGACAAACCTGAGCATTTTTTCTAAGCACCACTGGAAGTGACAAACATGCCCCACTTAACTAGATTGTAAAGCCAGTGTGTTTTAGGACTGACAGCATCAGTATGGTAAATACACATTTCATTACTTCTGGTCAGCTACCTCCAGGATTTAATTTGCTGGTGTCACAGCTTGAGCGGCTGTTTCATGCCTGTGGGGAAATTTGGCAGGGCTTCTGCATTCAGAACCAAATGATTAGCTCCAACTTCCCTCCTAGTTTATTATTACAAGCTCGTGCCACGATAAGGCACTTAGAAAAAAAAAAAGGGAGGGGGACGTAAATCCCACAATGTGATGCCTGTTCACAGTCATTTCCAGTGCAGAGATGAGTCATGCCAGTGGAATTTTCAGCCAATAACCAGGTCCCAATTAAAATAAAAAGGAGGGGGAAGCAAAGAGATATACAACATGTCAAATAAACAGTATTCATAGAGTAATGGGAAAATAAATGGTGTGCAGCAGAGCTCAGACTTTTCTTTGCAGAAGTCTATATCCTCAGTTTATTTCCTTATGACAGTATGAGTTTTACATGAGGAAGAGACCAAAGTTGCAAAGCAGCTACTAATTTTATGTACTTTAGCTTCTGAAATGCATTGGGCCAGAACCCAATTATCAGAAGTGCAAGTAGTGACATGTTCTGCTGACTTTAAGAGAAACTGTGGATGCTCATCAGCTCTGTAAAATTAAAGTACTGGTTGCTATCATGTTATCTAACGCTAGACAAGTGGAAGTAAGACCCTGGACAAATCTGACTTCTGTCAGCACTTATAGAGCTGAAATAGAGTAAATCCTGAAG
Source organism: Tetrax tetrax (assembly GCA_009806455.1). Lineage (NCBI taxonomy): Eukaryota > Metazoa > Chordata > Aves > Otidiformes > Otididae > Tetrax > Tetrax tetrax. The sequence continues at coordinate 126,106 of WHYT01014900.1, read as the reverse complement.
TATTACAGAGGTTTCAAACTGTACATCTGAAATCCCAAAGCAGGACTAAATTTTAAAGCTACGAGGACCTACTTCTTAGGGCAAAAGTACCATTATGATCACCTACTGTATAACGGTAGTCAAAAATATCACCAATGCAAGTATTACAAGACAATATTGAACACTATATCCAGACCTCTTTGATTAAATACTGACTGTTTTTGTGAGTGATTCTACTATATTCAGATATATTTTGTTCCAGTGGACAATAATGCTAATTTCACTCTAAATCACAATGAGTTGTTCTCATCAAGATTCATTTTACTTAATCTTAGGTACTTAAATGGAATGACTGAGAGCCAGGATGACCTTTTCAGACAGAGTACCTGTGGATTCACCGGAGAACTGAATTACCTTTGATGTCCACTGAACAGCCATAGGGCCTGTGACCCTGGCTCGGCAAAATTCCTTCTGTCCTCTGTCACTGGGTGCAGTGAGTCCAAGCCTTGTAACAAAAATAGCACTAGGATCCAGATCTCAGGGTCTGCTATAATCTTGCAGTGGTTCCTCCACAGACAGCACATCAGAAATTTAATAAATAAATAGTATCGCAAAATATGCATAAAATCACACTGCAGTATTTTTGCACCAACTTCCTAACGTAGGTTTTCCTCTCTCATGGTGAAAAATGTTACTGAAGAACTATTACAATAAGAATGGTAAACATTCATTTTATTCAGAAATTGGAATCTTATCTCCAATAAATCTAACATGCACTTGTTGGAAGTTTATTGTTTCATGTGAGTCACTGTGCAGGGAACAGAGTCAAATTCTGGCCTATTTAATAATTTTTTTAAATTAAATGACCATTCAGGTTTCCACCTTGCTTCCATCATTACTGCATCATCTGTCTCAGCCCAATACCATATCATTCTTATTTGCAAAGCTCCCTGCTCATACTCTTCACAGAGTATTTTCTGCTAAATGCTGCAACATCAAATCTTACACTGTTTATGTTCCACATTTAGTCTCTCTAACCTTGTTTCAAACGCTCTCAATTAAAAACATTTTGTAGGACTGAAACTGATATGGTTTCACAAAAAGATACAAGCAGCCTCAGAAAAAGCAGTTCTCCTAGCCATGACCTGAGAGGGATCCTCTCTCAGCATACATTAGGACTGGGTGGAAATTGCCCCATGCCGAGGTTTCTTTGAAATTGCTACCTATCATTATTAGATCCTATAGTTTTAACAAAAAAAGGCAAAGTCATCCTTACAGAATTTAGGGAAGAAAATATATCCTAAGCTTTCCACATGTTCCAGTGAACTCCGGAGCAGGCACAAACTTGAGTGCGGCCTACAAGAGGAAACAATTGCTTGAAATGGCATTCAAGAGCGTGAACAAAACTGTTGCAGACTTGTAACAAAAAATGTAAAGACTTGTTACAGAAATATAAAGATTTCTTGAAATAAAGGATATTTATTCCTGGGTCTTTTGTTTTTATCTACGCTTCTCAACAGACTGTGCAGAGAACTTCCCTTAATAAATATTCTTTGGAAGAAGTACTCCATAGGAGAAATGGAACCCTTATATTTAATAAGATTTTCCATGCAAAAACGAATATTTTAAGAAGCTAAAAGACACCAAAAGCGCAGTTCTCGGTAATCTGTGATGTTTGATTCAGGTTAACACATCATTTCTGGCATTCTGCTCTATGAATAGTGTCTCCAGCGCTGTTGCTATTCTCAGTCTCAAAAAGCCAGTATGCTGGTCATATTTTATAAATGAGCCTCAACATTTCTTTGCTCTGGGAGGCAGTTTTAAAGGGACAGGTTTTTCTTCTCCTCTGCATATGAGTGCAGAATATGAGGGTGGTTTTTTTTAAAGCAAATGTCAATATGGTATGTACAAATCCACCACGTTTTGCTACCATTCTGAAGTCAATAATCTGCAAGGAAATCTTTCTTGACACTATCAACTGCTATTATGATAGCATTAAGTAAATGTCAGAATGCTAAATACGTGAAAAAGAAATGTTTGCTCTCAGTAAGGCTAATATCTTTTATGTATCACCTTGTTAGCATATCCAATACCTAATAAATTATTACTAAATATATACTTCTATCCCATCTTTCTAAAGCAAACTGGAGAAGGCAAACCCCAAGCCCGGTGATCCACAGACCTTGATGTTGACAAAGTTTAAAACTAGGTTAGAACTTCATGGACAGCATTTCTCTATATTATTGATCCTGACTGCATATATATGCCCCAAATACAACAGGAATTCAGACTTAGGCCGATATAGTTTGATTTCTCTCCACTCTAGATTTTTAGCTTCTCTCCAGTACTGAAATTAAGTCAAAAAGGGTAATTCTTCTGAAGGAAAATATGAATTTGGTCCCCGTCCCCAATTCAGATCTTTAAGGAGCCTCTGCAATTAAAGTTTAGCCATCCTTTGTGGATGTACCCAAACACATACACATGCCAGATGAACCATGTGCTTTAATTAACATGCATCTTCCCTCTTGAGCTTGTATGTGACAACAGAATACAAAAAAGGGCACAGGAAACATATCACATTGCCCCATCAATTCCCTTAACTCTGCCAAACTGGCCCTTGTAGTGATCTTCTCAATACTTCTACTCTGACTTTCGGAGAACAGTGAAAGCAAATTTCTACCTGAACAAGTGTAAAATAATCAGACTTGTACATAGGCCAGGTAGATAGGTAAGGTCATGTTGGGTGGCTCCTCTGTCAATTACAAAAAAAAGAAAAGTTAGGGGGGAAAAAAAAAAGAAAGACTACTTTTTAGGAACAGGAGTTAATTTAACAGTGTGCTCCACATACACATTATCCTATGAATGTACACATTCTCCATCAATTGAGAGTAAGTGCTTTCACAGCACTGCATCTACAGGTCAAAATACATCCAACTGTACTTCAGTTCCCTCTCCATCATAGAGAAAAGGAGAAACAGATCACCCAGGAAAATACTGAAGGAGAAGGCAGAGTGAGTAAGAAATTAAGTGGATTTTTAAGAACTTGGATTATTAGAAAGAAATCTCTCTTTCCATAGTTTCAAACAATCTTTGAAGTGTCTTACATCTCCCTGTGGGAGATGAGAAGGAGTACTGGAGGAGATGCGTTTCCTGGATGACAAAGGACAAATTTATTCATACTGTTTAGTGTTGCAGCTCCAAAATTGTAGATTCACCTGTGCAAATGATAGAAGTCTGAAATATGAGCTTCTGATGCTGAAGCAGCTTCTGAACAACTACTGATGCTGAAAGGTGACATTGGACAGTCACACAGAAAATTCCTGATGTTCACCAGAACGTGAAGACTGATGATGCACCATAAGACAGCTGTGACCCTGACATTCTCCATCACTGCTGTGCAGCTGAGAGGAATTAGACCAGAGTCAGCTGAACTTTGTCTTACATGCTCCAGCAGAGAGTATGACGGAAGGGTAGAGCGAGAGACTGAGCCTTACGGGTACTGCAAAAGTGCAAAAGTGAAAATGCCTTCACTTTGAATTCATAGGGTATATATATATATATATTTTGTTAGAATTTTTGTTTATCTCAGAAACTGTTGCACTCAGAAACTTAGTGGAAAACGGTAGAAGAGAACAAGACTTTCTGTTCCCTGCCCCTGTTAATCTATAAGATGAGAATAGACTAGATGCTAATGAATAAACTTATAGATAGGGGCCACTCCAGAAGCCTAACTCCTTGTTCCATAACTTCAAGTGATTTTAAAGGGAATTAGGCATCAACGTGCTCTTTAGTATTTTCAAAATCTCTAGTTTTTTTCAAATATGTTACAAGACTACTAGAGAGGTTTGGAAAATTGAAATAAGGAGCCACTAATAGAAAAAGAAAAAAATTCTGTTTCAAATCCGTTTTTGTGACATGAAGAACTCTGAAGCAGATGTGGGGTACCTTTTGGCCCCATCTAAGCTACTGACTTCAGTTTTGATACAGGGAACTCCAGTTTGGTCTGGAGTTCACCTTAAACAAGTAGTCTGCCTTATGGCCACTCATTTTTCTATCGCCTCCCACCCCTCAATCCCCCCTAGAGAAAGAGCTCCAAATACCCACCGTCCTTTCTTCAAAGGTCACAGGAGCCATGGCATGATCAGGTAAAAAAAAGTCTAAATCCAGATCACCAGTCTTCCTATTCTTTGCTGTAAAATACTTACTACCTTTCTGCCCAAAGCCATAACGATAGCATGGCTATGGCTATCCCCTGAAAGATTGCTTAGTCAGGTTCAAGTGCAGGTTTGTTTTCTTTTCAGATCCAAGTGGAACCTGATATTCTACCCTTTGATTATTCTGGTGTGTTAGTGTGTTCTCTAAATTGGTAAGAACTGGCCAAATAACCTCCAGAGATTTTCTCATGTTATTTATACATAGTTCCTGTGGCTGAATCTTATTTTTTTTTTCTTGCTAAAGCACTTGCTGTGCAGGGTTGGGAGTGGTAGTGGTGAGTTGGTTGTTTTGTTTGAGTTTGTGTTGGTTTTTTGTTGGTTTTTTTTTCTTTTTCCCAACCTGCACTCAAAGAGAGGCAAGCAGCCAGTGCAATTTCCCTGATTACTAGCAAGAGATGAGCTCTGTAATTCTCTGTACATTATAAGGTCAACTGCAAATCCACAGAGAGCATCTGAGTTGTTGCTACAGCCTGATTTTGAATTCATTTCTAGTGTGGCTTTAGGCTCAGCTCAGCCATTTGTACTGATTTGATAAATTCCTACCCGCAGAAGAGTTCTCCATCATACTACTGCTGGCAACGTGCTGCTCGGCAGTCGTGAACACTACCAGACCCTCTAATGCTGCAAAAACTCATAGCTTGTCACTGTCACTTTCCCCTGCAGGGATAACTCCAGCAGGATTGATTTGGTCATAGTGAATCAAGCATTTAGTTTTTAGTACAGCTGCCACAGGCTGACTTGAAGGAAGTGAATGAGGGAAGCAAAACCAAAGAGCTTAGGAAATGGAGTCCGGATCCTCAGCTGTGGGGTGCAGATGTAACATGTACCACCCCACCTGCCCAGAGGAAGAGACTGGCCTGTGGAGAATGAGTGCTGTTACCTATCTGAGGAATGACAGTCCCAGTTACTGAGTGTTATATGGCTTTCATGAAAGATATAATTCTCCTCTCCTGGCAGCTTAATGGCAAATGCCTTCTACCTGCAAAGCAGAATCTTCTGCAACTGCGTTTACCAGATCAGGAAAATAATAATTCCTTCTATCTCTACTCTGATAAACAGCTAGCACACTTATCCTTCATTAGGATCCACTTGTGTGCTATCACAAGAACTTGCTTAAATGTTCTGCACACTTCTGTGCGTACTGAAATACTGATTATCCTGTTATCTTCAAAGTGAGGAGAACTTCACGACACATTGGTCAGAACTTTTATGCTGAGATTTCTGTACTTGCTGTGGGATTCATCTGGCTTTCTTTTATAAAACTAAAAATTGGGCATATGTCAAATTTCATCATCTACGCTCCCCTCTGTACTCTGTAGGAAGAGACTGATACGAAAAAAAATTGATTTATCCACTTAGGATTAAAAAAAAAATGCCTTCTGCAGATGCTTTTCTCTGTCTGTGCACCTTCCTTTTAAATATCAAGAGGTAGATGAGACCAGAAACATCATCTGCGTATGCACAATGGCAGCTGAAACTCAGATTTGTATTGCCATTTTTACATATTAGGGCTCCTAACATTTTTTTTTTTCTAAATTCATATTATAAGGTTTAAATGTTGTTTAGCTAGTCTCCTTTCCAGCAGTATAAAAGTACCTGATGGCCATGACTGAGCAAGGCATGTAACTTTAAGCATACAAACGGTCCTACTCAGCAAAAGATGTAAGCATGTTCATAAATCCTCTGCCTACGTGACAGAGACTGGCCCTGCATACAAGAATCAATCAGGAGATCAAGGTCTCTCTTCCTGAGTTGCCAAAAAAGCAATAAACCTCTGAAACTTCCTTCTAATTTGTCTGGTGTCTTTTACAAAGTGAGGTTGCTAAATGGTCATTCAAAGGATAATAAAAGTATTGGTTCATTAGGTGATGCTGAGAACCCTGTTCTGCAGGTTTGGTATTCTCTTTATACAAATTATTCTTCCTTGCTGCTGTCACGTGGTTTTCAGACTTGCCAAGTTATTCAGTGGCCAACAGGGATGCAGGCAAACCTTTTAAATACATTCATCAGCCTACTATCTTAGGCTGAGGTAGCTCAGCAGCAACAGTGTGGAGAGCATACAGATTAAATTTCTAGCTGGTTTGGCAGTTACAAACCCCTCAAATGTAGAATTTATAGAATTAAACTTTAGCCATTAACTTTCTTTTATGTATTTCTCTCTCAATACCTTTTCTCCAGGCATGACAATGGCTAGCCAGACAAGAGAAGGCTTAACACAGAGAGATGGAAGTCAGCTGAGAAAAGGATGTGTGGAAATCATCAATGGGAAGTCTGTTCCCTAAAGCAGAGTCGACTGTAAACCAAAAATATATAATTTTAGAACAGTTTCCTCATTTTAACTCAGGATGCTAATCCTTTATTGGAAAGGATGTCTCTTCTGAAAAGGATGATTTTATAAACAGCATGACCTTAAATGAGTCAACATGACCTTTCCCAGACATACCTCACAGTAAATATTTACTGAGCTTTACTTCATAGATGTTTATTCATTGGTAATATAAAAAGCCTTCAGGTCATTAGACAATGCAATATCTAATATTATCACTGTGATATATAAAAAAAATATTCACAGTTTAAAAGTGATAATGACTTTCTTTCCTAGTTCCAAGTAAGAGTTCACCATGTATTGGTTTATGTCATTGTTTTCTTCTTATGTTTTGTGAAGTTGCCAGTGAAAGGGGAGGATGGAGATGATGACATGGATTTTTTTGCCTTTTCTTTAATTCACGGCAAGTGTGGCTTCCTTACGTAAGTGCTGGTCATTTTGCATTATGCTAATCCAGGAAAAAAATATATTAGTCTAGTTGTCTGGCTGCCGTCTGCCAGTCTCAGACTGATCATTTCTCAATAACTGCAATGCAAATATACAAATCTCTCTCATGTCATCAATTCCTGCACTCAAAATTCAAGCAACAAATATATTGCCTAGGCTCTTGCCCAACTCTTTGACTGAACCAAAACATTTTTATGATCCTCCTGTCAGCACACCTACCTGTACTTCAGAGTATCGACATCCAAATTTTTTCCACATATGTGACCATGAAAAGTCACCAAGATCAGTTTTGTAAATATACACAGGTGTCTTACAATGCAAGTAAGTATCTACAAGATCTTTAAAAAAAACTGGATCTGGGCACTAAGATTTTTTTTTTTAAAGTCAAGTGTGAACCTTTAAATCTCTCCACTTTCAGACCATGGTCCTTTATGTACGCATGCATACTCCACCTACCCAGCAGAAAGGTGCAAGAATATGCACACTGGCAGCGCTGAGCCCTCATGGCAATGGGAGCTGTTTGGCAACCAAGCCCATCAAGTGGTTTCTGTTAGTTATTTATATCTTTTTAAAATTTTAAATATGTTCTTGACTTATTTTACAACAGTTTTTCCTCCACTTCCACTCCAGTGTGCCCATACAGCAGTGAATCCCCATTACCACCATCATCAGACTACAATGTTGTTTTTCAGCTCAGGTTTATTCCTCATGTAGTTTTTGCCACCTAACTCAGGTGCCAGGAGAGTCAATGAACAGAAGTATACTCCTGACCAAGCTGCTTCCCATCAGCCTTTGGAAATTCAAAGCAGTAGAGAAAGGGGGTTTGGGGGTTTTTTTTTGGGTCTTGGTTTTTTTTTTTTTTTTTTTTGTGGCTATCTGTGAAAAGGTTATATTAAGTATTGCAACTCCAGGTATATTCTTGTGATGATTTCCCAAGTGATACCAAGAGCACCAAGAGCACACAGAAGAAAGTTAGGGCTCAGTGTTGTCATCATGTTTTCTGTCCACCCCACTGACTTGAGAAGCTCCTCACCCAACAGCACTGTGAGCTTCCTACATCTCACAGCACCAGAAGTTGTTTGCAAGCAACAGCTTCTCTACGGCTTAATGAAACACCAGCAGGAACAGACTGGATGTGTACTCTGAGTTCACTTCAAGCACCAGGTAAAAATGATTGGTTTAAATTACTCCAAAGATTTGGTTCATAAACACAACCCGTTACCACAGCTCAGCTTGTAAACAAAAATGTAACACAATTAGCTATGCTCTGCTTATCCCCACTGTTGCAAATACATCTCCTAGTATGTGTGTGCAAGAGTGAACATTCATACTTGCATTATGTATTTGCATGTTTATGAATAAACTATAATCCATTTGATGGTATTCTTCTTTCTCATCCTATTAGCCCTGTGAGCTCTTAATTCCGTTCTCACACATACCAAAAAGACAGCAAGAGAAAAAACATCAATGTCTTTACAAAGGTGCACAGAAGTGCACAAAGTCTGCATAAATAAGAAAGGCTAGACCTAAACACTAGAGACTATGCTCCAAAGAGCAGGAATGCCTTAATATTGGCCACAATAAAAACAGAAGATGAAGAAATGTTGTGGTTTTTTTTTTTTTTTTCCTGTTTGGCTCTACTTGAAAGGGGAAAAAAAAGACATGCATGAGTGATGGTAATGGAAGATCTATTTGTGTCCAATTCACTGGAGAAACTATACAAGGACATATCATCCTTGTGAAATAATTTGCCCTGTATTCCTTGAGCCAGATGAAAGTCCCATTATGTAGAAAGTAACATGTGCAGATGAATACAAATTTGGGAGATCTATTATTCTCTCAATACACACTGCCTAGTGTAACTCATCTTCACCGCTGTCATAAAAACAGGCTAATTTCTGGGTGCTTCGTACTGTCAAAATGTAACTTTTTTGACTAACCTAGATAGATTTGAAAGTGCACAGCAGTGACAAGGAGTCATTCAGAATCAGGACTCTTGCTGTGAAACAAAACTGACACGTGCTCCTGAAACATATAGCAATTAGCAAGTGAAATCAAAAAATCACACCATGCCAATTGTTAGCAAGGCATGCAGAAGCAAAAATAAAATGAAAGAGCTACATCTTTATAGTCCTGGACAGCTTTGAGATTCAGCGTGATCTTTATGAGCACTTAACAATTTCATTCCCTAAGATGAGTGCCTCATACTGAAACATCTAAGCTCCCCAAAATTTTCCTCTTCACATTGCTACAAGATACAAGGTGTTATTATGCCAGACTCTCTCCCCATTGCTATTCCCTAACCTGACAAGAAGTTTGTGGAGAAACAGAAGATATTGAGATCTAAATAAAGATTTAAGGTTATAGCTGTTTCACTTAATAATCAAAGTTTTCTCCTTTTGCAGCTCTGAGAAATAAAACTGGGTCCAGTATTGTGCCTGATGCAGCACAGCACCCTGAAGCCTGTTCAGCCCATGAGCTGTTGTGTTACCTGTAAGTTTTCAGTGCTAACAAAGCTACTCCTTCCATATCAAATTAAATAATAACAAAAGAAAAAAAAAAAAAGTACTTCCTACAATGAAGAAGTCTTGGTTGGTATCTCCTGCTACAATCACATTACAAATAATTCCAAACAACACAAAAACATCTCTCTGCCAACAAAAAGCAGTCTGCATCTATACATGGCAAGACAGAAGTTGGAAAGTGAAGACCATGCTGTTTTCACTAAGCTGTTATGTGCTCATAAAGACCACGCTGAATCGCAAAGCTGTCCAGAACTATAAAGATGTAGCTCTTTCATTTTATTTTTGCTTCTGTGTGCCTTGCTAACAATTGGCGTGGTGTGATTTTTTGATTTCACACTTGCTAATTGCTTATATGTTTCAGGAACATGTGTCAGTTTTCATTCAGATGCAGGTCAGAAAAAAACAGTCATCCAATCTGGCATGAATACAGCTTGAAATCAAATGCATACAATTCTCATCACCACCTGCTACAGCACAGTTTGATAACCGTAGAGGTGAGGATGGAAACAAAGTCACCTTTTCTGTTCAAATGTGAATCCAGTCTGTTATTCCTGGGTCCTAGTCTGACAGGTTAATGGCAAGATCATCCTTCCTTATTCCACCCCAGGGAAGCCGTGATCTCGACACGCGGTCTCAAGACGTGTGTCGTCCCTCGCTGTGGCTAACCCCAACATTGCTCTGATTTGCCCTCATGGCTAGGCAAATTACTGACACTGTATTTTGCAGCAGGTGAAAAGCACTCAGATTTTGCAAGGTATTTACTGATGCAGTATATAAATTTCCGCTTTTGAAAATCCCACTGGCACCAATTTGTACCTTCACAGAACTAAAATTTTGCCTTTATGACTTCCATACCATGGGTCAAAGCATGATCCCTGCAGTACTAGGCTAACTCACTGCTGTTAGCAGTTGATTGATATTTCTTAAGAGAATTCAAGCATTTTATCTGAAGCTGAAAAACTTGCATATTATTTTTTCACACTTATGTTTTGAAAAAAATTATTAAGAATATATTTGATATCCATATGTTACATAGTGGGTTGTGTTTTGTTTCATTTTAAGTATTTCCTATTAGCTATTCCAAGAAATTCCAGCACGGTTTTGCAAAAGCAGCTCAGAAGAAAGATCTAGCCAGAAAGACCAAGAGCGTAAATGGAATAATGATTATAATTCAAACAAAACTCCTCAAAGAGCAGAAGATGTTACAACTGTGATAACTAATTGATTCCACATACACAAAAAAAATGATAAGAAGGATTGTGCCCTGGTAAAACAGATATTTTTTTTTTTAAGAGGGATTTAATTAAATTCCTCTCAGATCTTTTTTTTTTTCCCTTTTTCTTTAAGATTTTAACTGTCAGGCAGCATATCCAAAAGAAAAACGATACCATTCAGGAAGTAATTATCTGCATTAAGTGAGCTGTTTGACTTCTTTCCTGCTACAGTGATCTCTGGCAGAAGGAGGAAGCAAGGAAGTTGGGGGAGGTGGAAAAAAATTGATTCAGTAATTTGAGAAGGTAAAAACATTTCTCCATGTCTTAATTAACAGAAGGAGGGCTTGTTCTGCTGTGGGAGCAGCACAAGGTTCATAAAAGCAAGGACTATTTTAGTGGCTGTTAGTTTCATGTTAGAAACTGGAGAAACATAAGGGGCTTGACACAGCATTTACTCTGAATAATAACCCCCCAGGGCCACTGCTAGACAGAACTGTTATTACAGTTGATGAAATTTGGGGATGTTATTACAGGTGATGAAATTTGGGGATCCATCCACACACTGCAGTCAGCTCTGGGTATGGACAGATGTTGAAGCTCTTGTTATCTTGGCTTTGCTTTTCCCCAGTTCGGCTGGAAGTCCCTGGGTTGCCACACAAGGACGGATGCACAACCTAAGTCATTCAGGATCTTCCTTTCTCTGCTGGCTCGAGTTCAAGACTACCTGTTCATTATGGAAAATTGTTTGTAAATTTTCAAGGTGGATGTATTGCTCATATTCTTAGAGCCCTGTTTATAATTGTTTTACTGCCCCTGACTTTGGTTTATCCCAGCTCCTGTTATCCTTGATAACTGAGAGTTGAATTGAATACTTAATATTTAAAATACTTTTTCTGTGTGTTTTGATGATGCCAGGTTACTTATTGAGTCCCTTCACTGGTTATCCTGCACAGACTAATCTTTTGTCCTTTTCCCCAAAGACTTTTGCAAACATTATTTGATGCTAGTCTTTCCATATTGTCACCCTGTCCTCTGATCCACCACTAACAGAAGACCTAAGTACCTATTTCTGGTTCTTTCCTTACTGCTCCCTGTACACGACACTGTCTTGCCACAAATAAGCCAGACTGCCTCCCTTTTGTAGAGATTTGTAAGAAATCTCAACAGCTTCTGTCAATTTGCTTTATGTATATATTTAGAAATCATACAAACAGGCAACAAAATTCATCTAAAACTTGCATGTGGTTTGCTCCCACATTCCTCGCTTTTAAAATAAATTTTAAAAACCAGCAGATTAGAACCATAAGTGCTTTGTATCTCTGACTGATTTATCTGTCTTGCATTCTGCAGGCTCTCTGTCTTTTTTTTTTGTACCCATTTTTTTCTTGCTCCTGACTCATGCAGATTGATGCTGCTCCTTTGGAGACCACGCTGGTGACCTCATTCAGCGCTGACAGCAACCTGCTCAAAGGGTTTCCAGTCCTACCAGGAGCTCTCGCTGCTCTTTCAGTCTGCATTGCAGGCATTGAGTACAGCTATGGGATAATGAATTTATTTTAATTTTCATTGCTTTGCTCCCCAAGAGGATACAGGTTTTGTGATTCCCTTCTTTTGTGCAGGGAGATGTCATCCTTAACACACAAGACCCTGACTTGAAGTAACATGACAATCCCACAAATAATTTTGTTTGAAAAGCTTTCAGTTGTGAAGCTATTTTCTAATGTCAGTCACGGTGGCCCAGAAAATCCTTCTAAGTCCCCACTTACACTGTGCACAGAAACGGTGCTTTTGCAGAAGAGATCAAGAAAAGTCAGCCTGAAATAATATGTATGCCTCTATGCATGATTGCTGCAGTGACTAATCCCAATTTGCTGCCTTAACTCCCTGCTTCTGTCTCCCTGCCTTTCAGAAGACGGCAAGCCCACCCAGTACTGAGAACAAATGAGAGCGGAGGATAAAAGGCAATTTGTCCTCATCTCCTCTCCCCAACCACGCATCCTCCCACTCCAAATTCACTAGCAAAGGAGTATGTTTTGGTTGACTATCTGAGCCTAAATTCCCAGCTATTATGTTAATGAATAGTAATGAAAGAATATTTCTTGGTTAATTACGTGGCTCTGCTGTTGATATTGCAGCTGACTGGGGAAGACTAGAGAAAATCTGCATAGCTTCTGGTACAGATGTAACAATGGAAAGTGCCCAAGCCACAGACTTCTTGGACCATCACTCAGTTTTCTGAGAAGTTCGGGAGCATTTCAGTCTTGTAACCTTCTTGCCACCCTGAGAGAGAGGATCCCAAAAGGAAGTTCAGATCTAGACAACTGAAGAGCTGATTAAAGCTGATGTCAACATTGGAAAATGCTCTGTATTTCTGTGATATGATACTTTTCACTGGAGAATTTCAAAGCACTTTTCTAGTACACATTAATGAGACCTCACAAGAATGCTATAAATACAATATCATGTGTATATGACTCATGCAGCTTATTAATTTCACATCACCTACATGGCTGTTTGAACAAGAGTGACAGAGCAGCATTCAGGCAAATTCCTCTGTGACAACTTAGCCAAAATAACAATACCTGTGCCTTCAGAGGTCAATCTGCCTCAAGGCTGGCTCTAGTTAGAGAGACTCAGGTTGAGAGATACATTCCCTGCTTACCACAGCCCTCCCATCACACGATTGTCTTGCAAAGCAACAAGAATACAGTTTTCTTGCCAAAAATGCTGAGCACCCCTCTAACAAGAAGACAAACTCTAAAGCAATGTAGAGCAGCTCCTATGCTAAATGTACCATACTATGCCAATGGTCTACAGCAGGGTGTAAGGAAGAGAAGGACCTTTGCTAGGGGATGGATATGGATCCAAAAGGTACAGATCCTCTGTGGGACTTAATTTTAATTATAAAGCAGGAGAAAAAGCAATATATAGTCTCTTAAACCTATCTATGCCCTTAACTAAAAGACATTTTCACTTAGCTTAATTAACTATTAATACAGAGTTCCTGAAAAACCCTTAGTAATTTCAAGGTGTTCACTCTACTCCTGTGGCAATTACCCATTTAAGAGGTTCTACAGACAGAGTAATAACAAAGACAGGAATAGGATTTGTTTGCATGGTACTTTACAGGACCTGTGAGCCAGGCAGATGCTATTTAATTGAGATAAATAAGATGCTGTGGTCATACATGTTGATGAGAGGTCAAATGCGTTAGCATGAGGTTAGCACTGGCTAGCGCAGCTTCCTGCTAGCTTAGAGGATGAGCAGGTGAGCTAACACCTGTCTGTAAACTAGCATAGCTAAATGAATGGTTAAAGGCCCCACAGAGGGTAAATAATAAAGCTGAAACCACACTAACTAGATTTCTTTAGCGCAGTCTCAGTGGAATCAAGAAAGTTGGATCAAGGCACCCATTTCAGAGCAATTTCTTTCTTTCCTGCATACAGGATGATTGACATGGTGGAACTCAGTCAAACAAGGGAAGGCAAATTCTGCTGCAACACTCAACAGAGGTGAGACCACTGAGGCAGGGTGCAATGAAAGGAGAAATCCCAGTAACTCCACTGCTCTCCCAAAGCAAAGAAAGAAGGAGGAAGAGGAGAGGAAGATGCTTCCTATCATCAAAATGGGAAGAAGGACAGAGAGAGCAGCTTTCTAGGCTTCAGCTGAACCCCAGGAGTTTCAGAAAAAAAACTGATGACAAAGCACGTGCGATGACCGAGAGACAACCTGAGAGTAACTGCTATGTACTGAGATCGGTCAGTCATGGACTTCTACAAGTTGACAGGGTTCCTGAAAGGATTTATTGCTATTTGTAGTAGGGTACAATTTGGAAAAAGCAGTGCTCTTGAGAAACACCCGATGGAGTTAAAATTGAAATGGCCCCTATTCTCAAGAGTTAATAACTTTCTGGAGGAAAAAAATTAGGTTAGGACCCCCCTGTATTTCAGAGGAGGAAAAAGACATTTCTGGGTTAAGGAGATGGGGAAGGGTGGTGGAAAATCTCATGTGGTGGGAAGAGCTACTTACTCCTTTGACCTGCAGAAGGTTGGGTAAAGCTGTGCAGTGGTTTGCCAAATGAGTCTAGCAGTTTCTGAACTTAAGGCTCCCGTTTTCAAGACCAGAGGCTCCAAATTTAGTACTTTCCACTAATGATATCTGAAAGGGAGTTGTATTATTTATATGTATGTTAAATTAGCTGGTGACCTGAGCTATATCTATTAGAGTCCAAATGTAGTTTGAATATCATTCATTATATAAATGAGGTTTGAAATGAACATAACTGTTTACTCAGAAGACATCCATTTAGTGAGTTGGCATTTCTTCATTACCCAAAATATATGATAATTGTCCATGTAATTCCTTCAGCAAGTTAATTGCACACAGTCCTGCTTCTCGATGGAAATTATCTGTCAACCTCACATAATTATTATGCATCAGTCTCAGTTAATATTCATTCATCCAATCGTGCTGTTACATACATAGGACTGTATTGAAACTGGGCTAAATTCATGGTAAGGTGAGCACCTTTTTTTGACAAAAAAAAAAACCCATCTACAACAATGAGGTTTTTACAATAAAACTAAACACATGACACCTGATCCAATGAATGGAGCGCTACCATGGCCCATGATAGAGCACTCAGTGCACAAGAGGGAGGGAAACCCTCAGAGCAGGGAGCCCCAAGGCCACAGTGCCCTTTCTCCAGGTGCTGGGCACCATCCAGCCTTGTCTTCCACCTCTGGACCCCTCAAAGCTGAAACGGTCCCTTTGTGCCATGGGAGTGAGGGTATATTAAGATATATCACAAGGCCTCATAAGACCACAAAAAGTCTTAATCATAGAATCTTTAAGGTTGGAAAAGACCTCCAAGATCATCAAGTCCAACCATCAGTCTAACACAACCATGCCTACCAGAATATGTTTTACCATGTTCTGAAGCGCCATATCTGCACGTTCTTTGAACACCTCCAGGGATGGTGGCTCCACCACTTCCTTTGGCAGCCTGTTCCAGTGCCTAACTACTCTTTCAGTAAAGAAGTGTTGCCTAATATCCAATCTTTATCTTTTGCTGTTCCTATTTCTTCATTTTCCATCTCATTCAGGCATTTGTACCATGCAAAAAGAGTAGGGGAAAAAAATATGTACTCTGATACATCAGAATAGACACAGCTACATCCGTTTTGCACACACATGGTGATTACAGGGTGAAAGGTAATGGCAAATGATGGTAGTAACCTCTCCTCCTGCAAGGGGAGATTCCCTTTGCAGGAGGGATGGGAACTTGCATTTCTGCAACTACAACTGCATTCTGCATTTTGCACTAAACTGATCAAAATTTATTCTACTTGCACTGGAAACAGACTTTCATTTCTAAAGGAGTTTGCTGAGAGTGTATCTGTAGAGTTTTATTGTGCAAAGGGATCCAGCTCTGACAGGAAGCATTTTCTGCCCCTGCCACATCTGAGGCTGAGGTACAGATCTTGAGAGAAATCCTTGAAGGGCGGAATCAACATTGCCTTCAGATCACATACAAGATACTACATCAGGCATGTTGTTTACTGTCATCTCTAATTCATCCTACATGACACAGCGCAAACCAACATGTACCACAAAAGAAAACGAAAAGCATGAAATAGAGGACGTGATATAACCTAGCAAATTGTCAAGAACATCATATATATATATATGTATGTGTACACACATCTCAAGAAACTCACAAAGAGCATTCAGACAACTAGTTCAAAATAAATGCAAATCCCCAAGCCCCAGAAAAATCTGACAGAAAAGGGTCTTACCAGCTAAAAATGTAAGTTCTATGACCAAAAAGGGAAAAGCTGACAATCTAGGTCAGGTTTTGTTACCCATTGGTGACTTCACTCACCTTTTCTGAGCCTTTTTTTTCCTGATCCTTACACATCCCCATGTTCCAACAGGAAAAAAAAAAAATGCAGTGTGTCTCTGTATCCCATACCGTTTGGTTAACGAAATAAGGGGCATTGCCAGCCAAGGCTTTTTAATACTATATTTTTATTAGATACTTACAAAGGAAAATACTCTGCAGTGGAGTCTGTATTCAGAAGGGAAAACAAATCCCCAGACCCAACCCAGTCAAGCTCTTCATGATCATGAGGACATCCAAAAAATATACATGGTACGAAGTAATTTGAACAAAGGTGTATGATACAGATTAAAGGTACTACCTGTAATGAACCTGATTGCAGAGCCAATAGCATTTTATACTCTGTGCAGGGACTAAATGAAGTGGCTGTATTGAGGTTAGCATAAATCACTGCTTCTAGGGACTGCTGTGTTCTCATCATACTCCTCAGGGGATTAAAGGAGCACCTCCCTACCAATTTCACTTCCGCTTGTAGACATCGTATTTCTGTAACCATCATGGAGGTCAGATACTACTAGGCTGCAGTAAATGTAGTTCAGTATTTCTCTTTTTATTGAACAAGAAAAGAGGGCAATGAAATTTTTTTTATAAGCTCAGCACTCAGCACCAAAGTGAACCAGTCAAGGTCAGTAGAGCCCCTATGGGTCAGTTAGAGACCAGATTTAACTGACACCTCAAAACCCAGCTCCTTCCTCACAGGGAGTCAGGAAATTACAACAGAAGGTTTCAAAGATAAACAGTTAATACAGAAAAACTGTTAAATCTCCAAAAACTGAATAACAGACTGCCTGTCTCCTCGGTATCTCATCAGCTCTCCAGCAGCAGGAAGGAGGAATGCGAGTTTCCTTTTTGTATGCTTCACATTTTGTACAGGTGGAGAACATTTCCGCTCATCCATTCCACCCCCATCAAGATGCAGAGTCAACAGACAGTAAAAGGAAGTTTGCAGCATCAGTGCAGTATTAAAGAGTTTTATGGCCCAAAAGTAGGAACCTTAGAATAAACTTTCTCTAGATGATCATAAAACCTTCTACTTCAAACTTAGGTCCCTGTGTCTACATTATATACACAGCCTCAAGACAGAATTTTCTACGGCTCTGTGTGTCTCAGAGTGGGCCTCAACGCTCCTGTAAGGACAAGGTGATACTTAAATTTGTCTGTATGCTAGTAAGCTCTCCTGCTGTTTTTCTACTAGACATAGCAAAGGCAGGAATTTAGTATTTAAGCTGACCTCAGAAGGTCTTACGTTCTTTAGACTCTGGTGAGGGGAGAAACTATGTGAATCTGTTAACATAAAACAGGGTCTTAGATGTACAGCTCAAGATGATTCAGGAATGCAAATTTTAATATTAAAAAAAATCTAATTTTTTTTTACATCAAGGTCACAAAAAGGCCTAGCATCAATCTCACTCCCCATTCAGGAAAGGAAATGCATCTCTCTTATTTAAATGTGCCATATATACATATTGCAATCACTTAAAGATTCTGTCTATTTAAGCACATTTCTGCACATCTAAGGAGGCTGAGGATCAAAAGCCAGGTTCAAATTTATGCCATTTTGAAGTTAAAGGTGGTAAATAATGAATCTTCAGCTGTGGCTCTGAGATACTTTTTCTGCTATCATAGAACTTCATCCAAATTTCCAGTTGTTTTTCTGGTACCTCCCCTTCTATGAGTATCAGACATGGAGAACAACGTATCCAAAAAATTCAGTGGTTGGAAAAAGGTCAGATTTAATTCTCAGACAAGGTTTATTTCCAGGATTAAAGAGGAAGTTTTTTTATTTTTTTTTCAAATTGCTTAGCTCAGCCCCAGTTATGGGACCTCAGAAAGAAGATAATGACAGGACAGCACTATAACATCAGCTGCCACATCATAATTATCTGTGCTAAGCAAGGAAACACCTAGTGTGGTTTGGTACACTACATCCTATTTCATGATGGAATTTCTTTAAAGTGGTCTAATTATCATTTGCAGGAAATAAATCGTTTTCAGTTTTTTTTTTCTTCACGGCCCAGGAGATGGTTCCCTGAAGAGAAAGATCTGAAATCTGCAGCTTTTTATATCTTCTTTAATTATATGAAATAGAGATCTGTCACCTGAGTAGGACATGTCCAAAGGAAAAAGCACATGGAAGAATTGTCATATTTTTGCAGTTTTACTTAAAGAAATAAAATATCTGGAAGGAAATTAGTTAGATGAGGTGTTAGATTAGACTCATAAAGCGTCTGTTTGATGCCCACTGAAAAGGAAACACCACTTTCTTGTCTGCAGTATCTTACATATTTCACAGAATACAATCAAACAATAATTAGCTTTCCATGGTCATTCAACAAGAATAGAAAAGAAAGAAATATAGCTTCAGGAGATAGTTCCCAAATACTGTCATTCAATGTTCTCTGTCTTTTAACACAAATGAAAACCAATTTTTCACATCTTGGGAGAAAAAAAGTTTTACTTTTAAAGGGAACACACATAATTTATGAATAAAAAAAAATACTTCTTTAAAAATGCAAAAGTTGTAGGTTTCTAAGGCTATTTAAGTAAAGGCAATTGATGAAAACTGAAAAGCTATTGATCAGTGAACTTATTTCCTCATGAAAATAAAAACAAATATAGTTTGAAAATTCCAATGAGAAGTACGTGATACATCTCAACTCCAAGAGACACCAAGAATATAGAAAATGGTTTCTTCAATATTTTGTTTTTGCAACTATGTTCATAATATTCCTTTAAAACACTAAGCAACTGCCAAACCACAGATTTTATGCAAAAGCTCTACAGAGGAATGAATAATGAAAACAGCATCGGCCAAATTATTTAATGCCATCTGCTCTGTTTGAATCACTCCAACTGGGCAAAGAGCAAGGAAAGTTGCAGGAGTTTTCTAGCAAGTGCCGAGCCCAGCACAAGCAGCTTCCTCGGCCTTTCCTGTGGCTGCCGGCATGCCCCCATGGAGCCGGGGCAAGGGGCACAGCAACGCTGTACCCCAGGGTGCTTGTCCTTGAATGCTATGTGTAGAAAATAGATTGGAGCTATCCTAACTCCCCAGTTCAGAACATCTCCACGGTGACCACCGCAGATTGGGGAACATGTTTTACTGTCACGCTCCCTCTTCCCATTAACCAGCAACCGAAATTCTGGCCCTAGAGTTCTGCAAACCACAAGAGGCTTAAGACAACAGGTATTAGACAGGGTCTGGAGTGAGTGCTCCTTGGAGAACAGATGGACTAACTCATGCCTTGCTTTTCCGACCAAGCTCTTTTTCCAGTGCTAGAAGCAAATGAGCCTTTCCATAATTCCTTATCTTTCCTATTATCTCATCCTGCTGCTGAGCCCACAATAGCAGGTGACAGATTGTGGAGAGGGCTTTTAGAGATATTGTAGATGCTTATCTGCTATAAACCACAGCTTCATTCCCTCCAGTGGAATACGCTGAGCTATATCAGCCAAGGGTCTGACTCTGCATGCTGCACTTCAGAGCTGCGGTGTTGTCACCATCTCTGCAGAGAAGCTACTGATTTTCCATTTGTAATTTAAATTAATGAAGAATGAATGTTATTACTTCTGCCACAGAAAAGGAACTCCTTGTACAGCAAGAAAACATAATGGTGCTAAGCTTTCTTTTCAGCTGTAACTCTTCAAAGGTTTTACAAAGCAAGGAACTAGTATTATCCTGTTTCACAAATTAAGGCACAAAATGGGACATGTAACCTGCAGAGCAGATCCAGGAACAGGCTCTCATAAAAGGCAAGAAAAAAAAGATAACTGAAAGGATTTATCACAGATTAGAAACCTATAGAACAACGATTCAGAAAACTCAGGAACTGGAGGCCTTATATCCAAATAAACCAAAGTGATCAGAATGATCTCATAGCAAAAAATAGGGAAGAGTTTACACATTTCTAAACATTTTCCAGTGGAGCAGGGGTGTCTTTTACTGTCAGCTAGGATCTTCCCTGAGCTTGCCAATCTAGATTCAACTGAAACTGAATAAGCTAGTCATGCTTTTGACAGGGCAACCCAGGACAAAAAAAAAAAGGAAAGAAAAGGAAAAAAAAACCCAAACCAACACAAACTCCACCCATATGAAACCAGCTCTATTAGCCTATTTCAGAAAATAAGTAAAGTGCAGCAATCAAGAGCCAGCAGCACAGTGCCAGCATGTACATTTGTTCCAAGGCTGGATAAAGACCCATAAAAAGACCCTTAATGCTATTGCTGCAAAGAGTTACAACAGGTAGGGTCACGATCAGCTTGGCACAGCTTCAAGGGGAGACTCACCTCAGCTCTGAACTTGATCCATCATTTCAGTTCTGACGTGCACGGCCAAACACCCTACTCCGGTCCATGGGGCGAGATGCAGAGCATCAGCGAGGCCCAGGGCTGGGGAGGTCCCATGTGGCTGCACCTTCCCTGGGTCTGCCGTGCTCAAGGCCCTTAGCTCCTCTGAGCATCCCATCCTGAGACAAGTCATGGCCCATTCACAATTTCAATTATCTCCAAAAAAGCTCTCAGTAATCTCTCATTCTCATTTAACGGTCCTGTGAGGTTTTAGCATACTATGTACAGATAAGTTAGGTTTTTTAATTTCAGGACTATGTATACTTGTTTATAACCTGAAAGGAAGCCATCTGGATTAAAATCTTCCGGCTGTAGCTGCCAATGAAATGTAATTAGCATTATTAAAGTGTGACAGGTAGTCCCTGCAGATTTAGCCCTTTCCAGTGACAAATGACAACATGTATTTATGGCCACAAGGGAATTCTGGATAAGACTTCCATCACTTAACTGCCTAGTTATCGAGACAATCTATATGACCAAGATGAGGAAGTTTATTCCACTTAAAAAAAAACACAAACCAAAACCAAACCCAACCAAAACTCAAAAAGTACATTGGTATAATGCTTAAAATAACAATATGTGAGTCTATATTTGGTTTGTTAATAAAGATACTTGTGACACTGCTTGTCAGTTTATCTCATAATCACTAGAGTGCAATGATTTACTAAAGCCTTTAAAATAATACCATAATCCTTAGTTTGGGGGCTACATTACTGCACAAGTTCATACAGGGAGTTCATTTAGGAAGTTCCTAGTCGAGTCGGGAAGAGACACGAGATATCCTAATTTCTTATCCTATGCTTAAACCTAACAGTTTGTCTAAACTTGTATAAACAAACACTAGTCCAATCAATTCTCAAGCTCAGTCTTCTAAAAGCTTAAACGGTCTTTATGTTAAACGCATCCAGAGATCAGGTGTTTCCAAACAGCTGTCCTCACATGTTCACAGTAATGGGGTTGGTGCCAAAACACCCAAAAGCGTACCAACCATCACTGGCTGGATTACAGCTTCACCACACCTCTTCTGGCTCTCTGCACTTCACCTGACACAGTTTTGAGTAAAACCTCATTTCTCTCCTCCTCCTCAGTTTCACTTTTTCTCTCCCGTTTTATGTTCTAGCCAGGCCTCCAAAACATAGCACTGAAGCCATCCACGTCCCTGTTACCTGACTATATGCCCATCAGTGCATGTGGATTGTGAACCTGAGCATTGCTTTGGCCCAATAAAACAAGCATTTACTGATGTCTCAAATAGGAATTGTTTTTAAAAACGTGAAGACTCCAAATGCTAGTGTATTTATCTATCTCTAATTGTAGCTCAGCCTCCAGCGCGCTGCACAGACAGAGATTCGCTAATTATCTTTAGGAGGTGAGCTTGGCTACTCCAGCTTTGATGCTCTGCTATGCAATTAAATGTATTCCAGCAGCCACATGGGGGAGAAGGAAAAATTACAGCTTCCAGTTCTGCAATGACCTACTTACAGCATTAAAGCACTGAGGGGGAAGGGGAGGGCTGGGGGGAGAGGAGAGGTCTAACTACAGCTTAATGCAAGCTGACACTTATCTGTGCTTCAGACTACACAGCAATCAATACCAGATATGACTTCACATCCTACAGAAAATATTGGCAAGACAAGGAAAGTTAATGACAGGAAGAAATTAATACAAGACCTTGGCTCTCAAAACCTACAGTAGCTTTAATACCCCAGTCCTCTTCTGCCTACTTTGCCATGCCCCATACCACAGTACTCCTCAAGTTCATGTTAAATTCACGATATTATTCAAGTTGCGGGAACAGTCACAGCCTCCCTGTCCCAGACGGCATACCTTCTACCTAGACAAGTACAGAGATGCTTGTTTCTCCCTCTCAATGAATAAAGCACGGTAAGGGAAAATAATCTGATTTATTTAGCATCACTAAGCTAAGTCAATGTCTGAGCCTAGATCTGACTCTAGAACTTCCTGTCTATTTTTTAAGCCCCCTAACTATCTTTTCTTTTTTTTCCCTCTCAGATTGTCTTTGAGCTTTAAGGCAGTTAACCAGAATTGTTAGACAAAGGTGTTAATCATGGGAACATTTTTGCATTCTGTCAAGGATCCCAGAATGCACTGGATTTTTAAGCACAGGACGTATTTTGGGGTATGGTTTATGTTTTCAATATTCCACTATCCTGGTTTACGGCACAGACAATTTAACTTCCGGACTTCACACTAATCATAGTGCTTACTGGTGATACAATCAAATGGAAACCACACATGACAGTGCTGTAGCTGGACTCATCCAAAATGCCATATACTTGCACTATTTAAATGCCTATCATTTAAATGCCTATCATTTAAATATCCCAGCAAATGTTTTGAAGGCTTAACTGCAAGAGTTGAGCCAAACACATCAGTAAGCACTTAAAAATGTGTGCATTCATTTGTTGCTTTTTATACAATATAATATGAAGTGAAGGAAACCCCTTTAACCTGGGCTAGAGCAAAATCAGAATAACAGTTTGAGGAAAATCATCTGGAATTTTTTTTTTACAAATACATTGGAAATATCAAATGTAAATGTACAATGGCTACCCTGAACTACATAAGCTAAGGATCAAGAAAGAAAGAAAGAAGTGAAGGACAATATGGTTTTTCATCCTTTCAGCCCCTACTTAGATGAGGAGCCTTACCCAGCAGCACCGTTTGCCCCAGCCAGAGGAGTTTTCGCCTGTATTATTGGCTTCCTTCAGTATTCTCTAGCTCAGTAGTGACATTGCTTGAAGGAATCATTCACATCTGTGGAATTTACTAATCCTTTTCTACAGCCATCACAGAAATTGGCTGTTATCCCTTTCCCCAACTACTTCTGAGTCACACTACCTAAGGCTGTGAGCTTGTCATATCTGATAACTGAGGCAGGGTCAGAAACGGTCAGTACTTTAATAAGAGACAGCCATCAAAAGGTGAGACGTTATGGAGACGATGCCAGTTAATCAACAGAGAGCAAATTACACTTTGCATGATTCTGCACAGAGCATTGTTCCTTCAGCACGGTCAATTGTGATATAATTGCCGTGGAGCTGGAAATGAAGAGAAATACTGTTCCTACTTGAAATGACAATCAGAATATAATATTTAATGAACAACTCTAAGTTAGTCAAAATCGCTATGATCTATTGCAATGGATAAATTCCTGAATTAATGTCTTGCAAGAGAGTTGGTAAAAAAAATCTCCATTCAAATTACTGCTAAAATCCCATTGCTCAGTCAGAGGTTTCATTCAGCATCACGTCCACGTATCACTGTATGGTCACAGAGATGGAAGAGTTCTTTCTAATCTCAAATTTGCTAAGCCTGCAGTGGGATAAATAGGGATGCTAGAGTCGGCCAATTGCACCTATTCACAAACCTTTGTGCCACCAAAATCCAGGCATTAAAATGAGTAAGCAATTGAGAAGGTTGGGCAAAAGGTGTTGGTTTGCTGTTTTCCTGAAGTGTCTCTCCCTTCTAGTAGCCCTCTGTAAATGTTAATACCTCTGCTTTTCTATAATTAGAGTTTGGAGAGGAGGAAGTACACCCTGCAGAGAAGGAACAGAATTTCTTTGCCGTGCACCCAAGATCCTTTCACAGGCTGTCTTATAACACATCGGCATCTCACTGTACCCATCAGTACTGTAAATTATGTACTTTGCCTTGCAGTGACATTAAGCCTCAACAGTTGTAAAAACTTTGCAATGCTTGGATCAAAAACATCATCTAAAGTACACTGTATAATTAATGTGACCGCACAGACTTTTGCTTCTTTTTAAGCAGCTTCTTCAAAAGCATTCTGAGCATCTAAATCCTTTTTTCTTTTCATATCAAGATGATTGATTGCATATTTAAAAGTATTAATTGCTTCTATGATAAGTTTTTTTTAAAAAACCCTTAAAGCTTCGAGATCTCAGGAAGAAATGTTATAATTGCTCAAATAACTTAAAATGCTCATACATTTTCACTGGTTCTTAATACACGCACACAATAAAGAGATAGTTATAGGCAACCTGTAGGTATCTATTTAGAAAAGGCTGCTTGTAAGTAATGGACTAATAATAAATAACTTGTAGAACATTGTGCACGAACTATAAAGAGCATTCAGAACAACTGATCTCATTCCTTGGTTTAATTATTCAGTTCTTTTTAGGCTGGAGCTACGTGTCTGGTATATTTGCTTCAGATCTCGAGAGGGTATTGACCAGGTTTTCTGAAGTCTTCTGCATTATTTATCTCTTCCTACCATAAGGGGTCTGATAGGCATACTGTTTCAATAATTAAATGTCAACAATTCATGCTGTTGGCCAAAACCCAGAGGACCTTCATAAATAAATAATAACATCTTGCATTTTTATAGTTCCTTTCATTCAAGGGTCTCAGAGTGCTCTGCGAATATTCATTAAGACCCCCCAACAGCCTTGTAAGGTAATTCAGAATTATTCTGGTCTTGGTTTTTCACAATCGGGAAAACCGGCACACGGAGACGGATCGGCTAGTCCAAGGTCATGGCTCAAGCCAGCCGCCAAGGCCGGAGCAGAGCTGGTACTGACAGCCCCTTCAGCCAGTTCCCCTCGCCAGGCTTTGTGCTGGCGGCAGTGGGAAGTGGATGTCACTCCGGGGACCTCGCTGAAGCCAAAGCCATATAAAAGCAAGGAAGCTGCAGCAGGGTAGGGGGAAATCAGCACCTGCCCTGCTCTTGATTTTTGTTTTAAACATGTTTTATTACCAGATTGCCAAACAAGATGAAGGAAAACAATGCTGCATGCTCCACCTGTCTGACCCAGCACTGCCATTTCTTTGTTACTAATTGTGGCGCTGCAGCCAGCAGTGATTTCAGTCAGAGCAAGGAAGTATTTGATATCTTGTTTCCAATCTAATCCATCAACATGTTCATTAGATGTCATATATCCATGTTTTATTCACCTTTCTCCAGTTATTTTTGTTAGGATCATTCTCCATGACCCCTTTTTCACTCCATACTGAGGAAAACAAGAATGATAATAATGATGTTACATTTCTATATAGGCTTTCATCCCGCTGACATTTTGAGAGCAATGATGAGCACAGAAATAACATAAGAAGCTTTTCAGGCATCCTTTTCTGGAATTAGAACAGAGTTTCCGAGGAGAGAAAGGCTGAGTCTGAAAGCTGAGCGCATAGCACTCGCTCTGGCAGTTTTTAGCCATTAATTCTACTTCCAGTTCTCCAATGAGAAGAGAAAATCCACACAGGGATGATCCCAACAACCAAAACAAACCTCCCATTAAGATTCTCGCAACAAATACCAAGTTCAAAAAAGCTCCAGTACTGTGCTCTACTGCAGTTCATTTCTGGTTTGAATGCAATGCCTAGATAAATGCAATGCCAGAACGCTATATGTATTGGGAGAAAGAAAGCAATAGCCAAAAGTGCTTTCACTCAGAAATAACACTTTAGGATTCCTCACTCTCCATTAATTTAAGAAGAATGTCCATATTTTGCACCCCTTACCCAAACTGTCACTGCATACATACATACACATATACCTGTATATAGTATATGTACATACTCTGTGTATACATGCACACACAGTACAGCCTCAGACTGGTAAGGTGGTTTAGACTGACTAACTTGGAGCACAAGTCATCCCTTAACTTTTCACTAATTAGTACCATTTATCAGATGCTTGAATGTATATTCCTGTTCCTGATGTTCCCTCCTGAAATTCTGCACCTGAACTTACGGCTCTAGGTACAGTCAGGAGTATTTACTAAACTTCAAGAACAAATATAGACTGGTTAGCATTGCAGTAGATTTCACAGCTGTGTACTATGACACAAACCACAAGCATCTTTTTTTGTGTGTGATTTCCAAATAAATAAATCAATTTGCTCTGCTGATGATGAAGGTTAGGGGCTCTGATGAGAAAGCGACGACATGAAGCAGCTTTCAGAGGTATTATCATCAGATAAAATACACACACTGTCCTATCTGAACTTGCGCAATGCTGATTGCCAGTAAGAAAAAGGTAAAATACCATTGAATTTTAACAATATAAAGATGTATTTAAGACCATATTTAACATTTTTAAGGATATATGTTTGGATCAATTAAAAACAATCCATTTCATACACTGTGAAAATCAGTAAAAAATTAATGGAAAATAGGATATATGATGCTTTAATAATAGTAATTCACTCCTTTCTCCTGCAGGTTCTCCTCTCCACACGTGTGCTATTTCTGTCCTTCTGGAATCTCCCTTTCACTAACTTCATGTCTGCTTTTAGTTCCCTTTACCCTGCAGAGCTACAAATTTGGAGAAACTTAGGGAAAGTGGATGTTCTTCTAACTACCATATTTCTGTATCCACCGCATAGTTTCTAAGTCATCCTTCCCCATATTTTTCTCATTAAGTCATCGAACCCAGAAATTAACTTTATTGGTAGTTTTAGCTTCAGCTATGTGAGATACTGAGTTGTTGAACACAATTACGAAAAGATGGGGGACCATAAGAAGTCACTTGTTTGGCAGTGATGGTGGCAATGTGCTGGATCTCTAAAGATCTTTTTACCGTTTGTGCAACAATTAGTTGATTTGTAAACTCATTGGACCTATTTCACCCAGACGCATACATATGATTTGCAACTGCCCTCTAACTGAATTACATCCAGCACGTGATACTGTGCCAGTATAATGTTTGTTCTGCTGGCCAGCTACAGTTGATTCACAGTTTTCTATATAATTCGAATAGGTGGTCCCATCACAGCCCACCTAGGATAAGATGAGCTTAAAAGGCAAAATGTTGTTGATATGGGTTGAAGTGACCATGAAAACAAGAGGGGAATTTTGAAATTCGTATCACTATCTGAATTTAGATTCATAAAGGACTTCTGAACTTACTTTCTAAAAGCGTGAACACATTCAGTCAAGGTCTTGCATCTTGCTGTTTATATAAGATACTACTTCAATGAATGTCTTCTCCTGAGAAGACTACTTCACAATGTCTTTAAAAATATGGAGTACAACTGAGGTCCACCATGATCAAAGATGATAGGTTCATATGCTTTGTTGAACTGTTACCTGAGATAGTTTCACATCACTTTATGTCTTCATGGAAATCTGTATGTGGCTCGGTGTGCGCGCGTGTGAGCATGTATGCTTGTGTATGTGCATCTAGCAAACATGTAAATGACTCATTTAGACAGATTTAAGTCTCAGAGATTAGAATATTGTCTCAGGACAGCAAATTCCTTAATGCTTCAATACTGCTACTGAAACACATTTTTATTCACTTTTTATATTCCTCTGAATACTCTCTGCATTCTTTGTCATCTCCTCAAGATCCAGTAAGAAATACAAGACAAATATAGTTAATTTTCAAAGCAGGCCCTATTGATCCCATGTCACTGCTCTATTAAAATGACATTATGTGCTACGCAGAATGACTGATGCAGAAGTTATTTAATCTGACGGATGCTAGACCAAGAAGGTTGCTCACTGCATTATTATTCAATAGATAGCACTGTAGCTGGCTTTGGAAAAGAAACTCTCATACAAGGGGTGCTGCTCAACTAACACTTTATTACACTTGCAGAATACATCATCCATCTTTAACATTCCCACCCTCACAGTAAAACTATCTTAAATCCACTCAAAGCAATAGTGACTGAAATCTGCTACATTCTGTTCTTTGGATTAAACTACTAAACTGGCTCCAGTAACGTCTACTCTACAATCCGTTTTCTCAGTTTCCCTCTCAATTCCTTTCCTATAGACTTAAAAAAAAACCCCAAAAACCCACAACCAAAACCAAACCAAAAACCTGTATATGAAAAGAGTAAGATTCGCAACTTTGACTGTAAGATTCTGCTTTTTTTTGTGGAAAAAACCCAAACACCTATGTTTACACAAGCCAGATATTTGTAGTTTGAGTCTACAGATATCACCTGATCCACCCAGGGAGATGCCAGGCAGACTGAATATGCAGAAGTAGTCAGCTATTAAGCTGAGAAGACTCTCATTCCAGCTTTTAGAAAATTCAGATCTCCTACTGTTGTCCTGCTAATTCCTCCCAATGCATAATTGGGAAACTCTCCTGGAAGAGCTAAATAAAAATCCTAAATTAGGCGAAAAGATTGATCAAACTTCGAGTCTTATGCCATGCAAACCATTTCAGAGATGACAATGGCACTATTTGCATTAATGAGGACTACTTACATAGGGTTTTTACCATCCGCACTGTCCTCTGGGAAGCATCTGCACAAGGCATGACGAAGTGGGAGCACAGCATGGCAGCCACATCCGAGCAGAGCCTTGCAGAATCTCCTTAGTGCTGCTGAGCAGCGGTTCATTCATATCTATTTCAGGTATCTCCCAGGTACAGCATACGGAGATGCCTTCAACCTCAGCCAAAGCCCACTGAAATAAAGAGCTAATTGCTAATCTCAATTATTTTTTTAATTGAAAGAGCTTGAGTCGCTTGGGGTGCAGACAGATGGGAAACTGGTTTGCCCAGGCTTTGCACTGCCTGTGTGTAGACTAGCTTCATCCAAAGAGCCACAGAGATAAAATTAACATGGCCCTGTGCTTAAGCTAATCAAGCTCTGCCAAGAACTTTCCTCATGCAACGTGTTATCAGCCTACATCGAGACATCAAGGTTTCTCTTCTGCTATTTTCTTCTGCTCTAGAGAGGTGTAAAAACGAGCAGAAAAACTGGATTCTTGCAGCACGACAACTTTCCGGTAAAGAAGTTGACCTTCATCTTCCCTCAGACAAGAGCATAGGGCAGAGCGGGTAAACAAGCACAGGCAGAGAGTGAAGGCTAAAGAAAGCACAAGTGCCAGCGTTGCTGCACGGATGTCAGCTCCAGGTGGAGATGTAAGCAGGCAGTCCTGTCTGTGCCATGCTGGCAAGCAGAAGCCACAGCTGTGGCATGCTGCTGGAAAGGCTCTGCCTCCTGCCATCAGTAGAGAAGACTGTTTTCTTTTTTTTCTCTGCCATACAAGAAAGAGACTGAGTTTGTAAAGAAGATTTGCACCATGAAGTCATGGAAAACTCTTGTCTTTGGCAGAGCATAGAAAACAAGCTGTCACTGACAGGGTATATCAATTTATTTAAGTCATTTATAGGACAGCTTCTCACCTGCTGACTGCTTTATAAGGAGAGATGGGTCATCAGTGCAGGGCCACCTATCCCCAACAGCCCTACTGCTGCGGGTAATTTTTTTATTTGCCACTGTAAATTTGATGAGATAGGTAGCATAGGGAATTCTACTTGTACCTGGGTACAAACAAGGTGCAATATTAAGTGTAAGAAGCAGAGGTTTAAAGTCAGCAGTGTTGCTTTACTGGCTTTTTTTGACAGCAAGTCAAACAGACCAGACGAATCTTCCAAGGGATCTGATCAGCAGCAGCAAAATATTTCTAATGCAAACAACTGCGTATTAATAGCCACTCCACGGTGAGGATCCCGTGTGACAAATACACCCATGGGAATCCAAGGCCAGTGATGGTAATCTTAAAAGTTCCCAGAGGTCTGATTATTTTGCAACGACATTGCAAGCCTTGTCAAGACTCATTGCTTAATCAATCTCTGCAGAATCATCAGGCTGACCGGTCTCTCACTGACAGGATAACCAGCACCAGCCAGTGAGCTTTACTTCTGTGCAACTGTCATACGTTAATGGAACCCATAAAACATAACTGGCCATTACCAGTTCAATATCACACCAGTCATTCAAACGGACAAGGTTTGCTAAAATGGAAGAAAACAAGACAGGGATACATCTCCTAAGGAAAATCCTTGATTTGGTCATTTCCCTCCTAATGTACTTGTTTGCTACATATTTCTTCGCTTAGTAACACCCCTTGATTTGTAACAGCCTATTTTACTAACTGGTCATATTCTCAGATTTATTTTTGTAAGGCAAGAAGGCAGCATTCTGGTTGTCTGTTCTGACCTGCATAACCTAGGCCAGAGAACACCAAATAATTCCCATTAAGTTAAGTTTAAAGCATCTCCTTGAGCCATAACACACTTTTACATAGATTCCCAGTATTAACATCATTTGTACCAATTTTTCTTCGCCTTATAATACATTAAAGAAAAACATGTATAAAAGAGGTAAGTATTACTGAATTAAAGACTTACAAATAAGGAAGTATCCACTACTTCCCGAAGTTGCTACAGAGATTAATTATCCAAAATGTAATTTTTTTTTTCATATTAAATTTAGCATCAAATTCTCTGATCTAACAGAATAAAAAATATGGAGATCAAAACGCTATGTAGTATCAAAAGTCTCTTTCCCCTGTTGGTTCTTCTGGACCGTAATCAAATTGACTCCTTCCCTTCTCATGGATAAACTAACTAGGCTGGGCTTCTTTAATCTCCTACTATAAGGCATGTTCCCCAAGCCTCAGATCACTCTCATACCTTTTTTTCCTAAGCCTTTTCCAAACCTGTGGCAGCTTTTTTGAAGAGATATAAAAAACACAACTTAGAAACAGCCTGCAGAGTCATAAGACCAGGCAGTTGGATGTCATTATAGGATCCAGCAGAAGCTGGTTTTTATTAGCTCAGAGCTAAAATTATTGCTGAAATTGCATTTGTTTGTAACAAAGGAACCCTATATCCTTTAATGGAGGTCTCTGATAGAAATGAACCTAAACTATCCAGAGACAGCAGAGAGAGGTCTAGGAAGAACTAGAGATATTAAGAAAAGAAAGTTTGTTTTGTATAATATTCTCTTTTTTCCACGTTTGCTGAAGGGTAAAAATCCATCTCTGGAGTCATTCAGAACTAGCAAGGACCAGTTTGTTTAAACTACATACCAGCTCTGACTGAGGAGTGGAAATTGCTTCTTTCTATACTGCCTTTGGTGAGGAATCCTCATTCTTTTGTACAACTATTAAACATAAATGTGTCTTGCTTACAGGAAAGGTTCAAGGCTGCTTGGCTGGAAGTATATCTATAATAAGGAGCAGGAAAACATAATTTGATCTCTTCCTGTTCTCCCTCAGACATAAAACAAGCCTCAGAAAGCTCCTGGAATTAATTTAATTAGGGAAAATCACCAACAATTTAAGGGAAAGCAAAAGTTTTGCACTCTGCTATAAGTAGCAACAGTGGTCATCATAAAAAGTGGCCCGTGTGACATGAGCCCAACGTGCCTTGCCACCCTGTCTCCAAGGCCCAGGTCTGCAAAGTCGCACTGAGCACCGACGCTTAAGTGCTCTCCACACAAGGAAGGAGCTAGCACACCGAACCATGCGCCATTGACCAAATGTCTTATTCTTAGCTTTTCCCCAGGCTCCATGCATTTAACGTGACACCAAACTCTGGTGACCCTCACATCCTGGACTGCAAACAGGATTTAAAGCACCATGGTTCAAAGTGGTAGTAACCAAGACTCTAGTTACATTGTGATAGTGACAACAAGGGGAATGAAAAACAAGGGGACCTGATAATTGTTAATTGTAACAACTGTTTAAAATTTTGTGGCTTTCTCCCTGGCTAAATCCTCTGAACTAAATCTGCTGATGGACTATGGAAGGCTGTTATTGCCCTGGACACATCACAACATTGGCTACCATTACATAATTATACTAAAAGTCAAGCTTTTGCTAAAAAGAGAGAGAAAAGATTTTATAAACTCGCATGATCAGGAAATAGTTGAGAACGCATCCAGAGGAAAAAAAAAAAAAATCAATGCAGTGCAAGCTACCTGACTCTGCAGAGACTCTGAAATGACAGATCTCATGGCAATATTTAACCCAGGACCTATTGATCTGGAGGAATTTCATCAGCACCACCTTGCTGCCTCCTGTCTAATCAAAGCATTCCTTATCCCCACAACACCGCTACTCTCACTGGATGACAACAGGACTGTCAGGATGCCATGGGAAGCATAGGAAGTATAACATGATGTTATACTACACTTAACATCTTGGATAGTTTTCAGGTAACTATGCTCAATACAGTAAACA
>WHYT01014900.1:66765-82779 GCA_009806455.1 Tetrax tetrax | reverse complement strand
AAAAAAAAAAAAAATCAATGCAGTGCAAGCTACCTGACTCTGCAGAGACTCTGAAATGACAGATCTCATGGCAATATTTAACCCAGGACCTATTGATCTGGAGGAATTTCATCAGCACCACCTTGCTGCCTCCTGTCTAATCAAAGCATTCCTTATCCCCACAACACCGCTACTCTCACTGGATGACAACAGGACTGTCAGGATGCCATGGGAAGCATAGGAAGTATAACATGATGTTATACTACACTTAACATCTTGGATAGTTTTCAGGTAACTATGCTCAATACAGTAAACAGCATCTCCATGGGCTTTACATGATGTAATGTAGAACTGCGTTCTTGTTTTATCAGTAATGACTCCTCCATCAATAAGAAGTAAAGTCTACAGTGGTAACTGCAGATACAATCTTCGTTATTCTGCTGGAAGCGTTTTGCTGTATTAAGAATCCAATTTCCAGTAGTCTTGCTTTTTGACAATATTGTACCTGAGCAGGTGGAAATTGCATCCAACACTAGAGACAATACAGACCAGTATAAAAAGGACTTCCTATGTCAAAAGAGCCATGGAAATACTACGTAACTGCTTTGTAACCAAGAAAATACAACTGGCAGTAGCTTATTAGTGTCGGTCATAAAAATCTCCAGGGATTTCAGGTGTTTTTTTGTAAGGGTGGGGTGGAAACAAGAACATGAAAGAAAATGAGGTTTTTCAGGTGGCAGATCATGCCTGCCTGCTCCTAAGACGTCAGAAACAATGTTACAATGCTAAAATTGCAGGAGGAGCTACATTAATAATTTAGGATATGAAGAATGAGCAGACTTCCCTTATTCTCGGTGCCACCTTCTCAGAATGCCGTTTGAGGCTCCTCGCTCAGGCAGGATGCTCACTGCCATGACTATAGGGGCAAACTCACAATTTGGACCATCAGTAAAAAGATTACCTCATTTGCATTCACTGTAACTCTTGTTTTGCTAATGATAGAGCCGTGCTTTTCCTTAGGTGGAAATAACTCCCCCAAGAGAGATTCATGTATCAACAAACAATATATTTACTTATTTGTGATGTATCTGGCTGCACAGAAGATAATTTTATTTCACATTTGTATCTGTATCATTAAAACATTTTCCATATTTTTATGTTGCAGCCTGCCACTCAGTATTATTTCCTTTGAGGCTATAAAATTTCAGTGTTGGCTTTTAGGTTTTGGGAGAAGTTTGATGGATACTGCCAAGTAAGCATTTCACTAATCCATTATTTTCTGTGCGTTTAAGTGTGTACTGTTTATGGAAAGAAATTCCCTTCTAAGGCATCGCAGTATTATTTGCTGTTCTCCCTGCATACATGGGGGGAAAATTGTTTAGCAGCTTTTCAGATACAGAAGTAGAATGTGAGCATCTCCCTTCTTTGCTCACATTTGAAGTGAACACTTCACTCTAAACACATGCTTGAGAAGTACAATTTCTCTATGAATTTCTCCCCAGTCAGGTGCGGTGTCTTTGAAGAGTAATCCTCTCTTCTCACCTTTATATCTGAAGACACATCTATATGATAAAAGAGGATGAACAATACAAATTGCACCTCCAAGGTCTAATGCCCTCAACATATTCACAGAAGGCAACTACAAATTCATTTTCCATGTATTGTACCTAGAAATGTTTTCCTCTGTGGTGTCTTGCAAGGCTAATTTGATCTACCGAGGCATGGATGAAGCACCTGTCATGATACCAGAGCATTATTATCACTTTCCCTTTTAATTTAGATGCAGTCACTCCTGATGACCTCTATATGCACACTGAAAGCCTGGGGAACTGCAGGGGACATTTCTCCATCCTCCTTTCCTGTCCAGAGATGCAGCACATGCTCCCTGGTGTGGGGAGACAGAGCAGTGCCTGGCATCCTTCTGAGCACCCCTTCGCCAGCAGTTGGTCTCCTTTAACAGTGTTTAACTTGCTGAATTTATAAATTTCCAATGCAAAACATCAAGGAGGCAGCTTCAGGTCAGTGCTCACATTTGGCAAGGAAACCCAGCCCAGAGCTCCTCACCTTTCCACATAGTCTGAGAGGCTACACCACCCTGCTCTCCAAGAAAATGGATATACACTGAATATGCTTTAAAATGCATATTCATTTGCATACAAATGCAAATTAATTTCTTCATAAAATCAATATCTGGCTTGATTGTTCAAGCAATTTAAAGACCAGAGGGATAGGCTGTGGATAAGCTGCTAGGCTGGAGGGAAGTGGGATGACAGTGTGGCACGGCAGCCGAATGCCCTGGCTCAGGACTCGCTGCACCAGGAGGTGAGCTGTCAGACTGCCGACAAACCGCCTCACTGCCGGCGGCCACGCAGGACCACAGCAAATGGGTCCTGCCCATGGGAACCTCCAAGTTAATCTTCATAGAAAAATGACTGTTGTTGCTGATACAGATGGCCTTTCCTCTCAGCTGCGCCAGCAGCTCCGCATGGGCAAGAATGCCCTACATATAAATTATCTCGGAGGTAAAAAGAGCTGCTGTTGTGTTCCTGACACTTTGAAGAAATGGGGGTGGAAAGGAGGAGAAAGGAAAAGAGAATTGCTCCTCTTGGTAGTGGGAGCAGGGCTGTCCATGTAAAGGCAAAGGGAGAAGGGCTAGGGAGGTGGCTGCTGTCACACAGAAGCTAGGGATGTGACAGAGATGAAGACATCAGATAGCACATACCAAATGATAAAGGCAGATCCAGCACAAACTTGAACTTGGACAGATCAAATGCCAAAACCAAAAGGTCACAAGAGAGACAAGAGTGCTTCTGGTAACTAACATTATCCATCACTACGACACTGGTGTTTCCCAGTCTCCCCTGTGGGACAAGGCCAGGGGCAGAGGGGCAGCATGAAGAGGCAGGTGACATTCACCCCTGCACAACTTTGCTGGGGCAATCTGAAGGGGCTACCAGCCCTCCCGCCTGGCTCCATACAGATGGCCACTGCACGACAGACAATCCCACATGGAACTAAATATTGAAGGCCTTCTGAGACTCCCTTACATACCACCATTTTGCTGTGTTATTAGTAGTGGTAAAGAAGTGGCAGAACATAACCGCGCAGCCATAAACAAAATACTTCAATCTCTTTTAGAAATTAAACTCTCCAGTTCTCTTTCAATTCCTCACTCCCTCTCTCAGGAGTGAGCGAGCATTATGTTAAGTTTGGCTTTGAAGGCAGGAAAACATTGGTTTGTAATAACCCTCCTAATTTGCTTTTCTTGGCAAGCACTCTGCACCAGCCGTCTCTGGTTCTGTTGTTAGGGGATGACTATGAAGTTACGAAAACACACACACACACCCAAAGTCTCCAGTAATTATACAAGCAGTACCTGCTTTTTAATGCATCACAGTTTAATTACCTTTTACTCAGCTCTACTTCATTCCACGCAGAACAGCTGAAATCCCTAATTACCAACTGCAGCAGTGAAAGTCTCCAATTTGCTCCCGAGGAAGCAGTATCATTAACCCAACTCATTATGTGTTGCTTGTCAGGTGAGGGCTAAGGAAATTTCACCTGCATTTATGGGTTTCCTTCTATAGAAGAGTAAACACCACAGTCTGGATAAAATACTGAAAAAAAAAAAAACCACTCCCAAAGAGCAAAATCCAACAAGCTGACCCAAGCAAGAATCTCACCATCACCAAACTGGGCATGAAAGACTTGCAGATAGATTACAGGGTTTAGCCCTTAATAATGAGAAGTACCATTTTGTTTATCAGCAAGGGTCAGAGTTGGGAATATTTCACGTATCAGATGGGGCACCCAAAGGCCCAGGCCCATCTGGGGCATAATTTGGGCTTTAGCGCCAATTGCAGCATCATGCTATGCAGTTCAAGAGTGGCTCCCATGAGTTGCCCTGAGCTGAGAATATGCTAGTGGTTGAAAAGTATGCAACTTTTCACGGCCAGCTGGGTGCCCAGAGCAAAATCTCAGCCAGATTCTGTATTTCAGCAAATATCTAAGGTTTCCAAGAAAGTGGTTTGCAGGATAATTATTTTCAGTCAACGCAAGAAAATATTTTGCAGAAAGCAAATTTTGAATGAAAGCATCTAAATCATAAAATTGATTAAAAGCTGTGTAGAGCTTTTCAGATGAAACACAGAGAGGAACTCATAACAGAGATAACTAATAGGACTTCACTGATTAAAAAATAGGCATTAAGACACACATGGTCTGTACACATCAACTCTGTAGTGCAGCTAGCTTTATTTATTTGGGTACCATCACAAATTTGTCTCTCTAGAAGTCCATATGTACTTTGTGAATTGACGAGTCACAAATCTATGGATTTCCTTTGCAAATAGCAGGGAATATGTCACTATAATAGCCAGGGATTAGGTTCATATTCTTCAGTTTTCGCAGTCTTGTTTCGTGCTGTTGAATAGCAAGTACATTTCACAAGTCAGCACATGGATTTGGACATGACACAGGCAGATGCTGAGCATTCAAGAAATTCCTGAATTTACTGTGCAGAAGTTCTAAGCGAACTCAAAGCCTAAAGTCAACTATTTCTGTGCCAGGAACTCTACTGTAACATCAGCCTGTCAGACGTCTACAGATGGTAATACTAATAAATTATTTTTATGTGAATATACCCACTTTGTCCCCTCTTTCCAGAAACTAAATGGTGAGATAAAGCAAATGACAAGATTTTAGCATCTTCTGAGCAGACTTAATTAAGGAAACTCCATTTTATTGCAGACAGACTGTCCTATTTAATTTCCCACTCACAGTTTTCCTTCTCACTGCATTTTTGCGCAATTAAAAAAAGACAAACTGGAATGCCAATTAAATGCATTTCGAAACAGCAGCCACCCTTTCTGACACCTGTTAAAAAATGCATGAACTGACATATTTGCAACTAATTTCAGTGTTTCTGCAGTGGCCTCAATTGCCTTGCATTCTAGGCTGCTGCATTTTATGCCTCAGGAAACAAAGAGCATCAGGCGCTCTAACAACCTCTGCGTCACACTCTTGTGAGACAGGAAAAAAGAGAAGGGTTTCCTAAACCAGGTGGTGAGGCAAGAAGGACCTGTGGACTTCAGGTTTTCATTGGCTTGGAGAGACGGAAGAGACATCATAGAATCATAGCATCTTAAAGTTGGAAGAGACCTCCAAGATCATCAAGTCCAACCATCAACGTAAGACCACAATGCCTACTAAACCATGTCCTGAAATGCCACATCTCCATATTCTTTGAACACCTCCAGGGATGGTGACTCCACCACTTCCTTTGGAAGCCTGTTCCAGTGCCAGTCTCTTTGTCTCCTGACATTTCAGGGTCCCTATTTGTTACTCATTTGCATCCATACCCTAGATGGAAACTTGTCAGGAACCACGATCCAGCTGCCCTCTGCCAACACTCCCACTTCTCCCACCATCCTCAGACCCAAAGAAACTGTCCTAGTCTTCCTTCTCCCCACGTGGCATCCCTTCTGCACTGAGTCTCCTTGGAGAGGAGAAACTTTAAGCCATGGTAATGGGAAAAATTATGAGTTTCCTCTCTGAATAGTCAGTTACTGGATGTATCTGGGGTTTCAGGGTAAGATAAACAAAAGATAAAACCAGATGCTCCTGGAAACAATCTTAATATTCTTCTCGGAGGAAATGTTCAGCTAATGGCCTCCACAAGCTTATAACAAGACTTCTGAAGTTTGAGCCAAGTGGTAGCTCTAGGGATGGATTATTCAGCCACTTGGAGAAGGACAGAGGTTGGATATAATAAGGCCCTTTCTCTTGAGGCACAAATTACAATTATACCAGCAACAACGATAAACAAGGAGAGACCATGCCATGGCCTGGAGGCACAGTACTCGCAAATCACTTTGCATCACTCAGAGGGGTTACTTCCAACTCAAAATTCTCCCGCAGTCTCCCTCTCTGTGTAGCCACACAAGTGAAGACATGGGCACAGGATGGCCTTGGGGTGTAGGGAGGAATAAGTAGGTGGAGGGTATGATGGGGCAGGGCGGGTAAAAAGGGGCTGCTTTGCTGGCGCAAGTCTAGACACCACACCAAGGGCAAAGCCATGAAACTGACACTTTATACAAAGCAGACAGTGGAGAAGCTTCAAGGCCATGAGGCCATGATCAGGGTGTTCCTGTCGCACTGCTGCTCCTTCCTGCCCTCCTCCCGGCATCACCCACTTCTTCCAGCCCACAGTCCTGCCATGGCTGACCGCTCTGGGGCCCTGCTCTAAACCCAACCATTAAACAGATGTGAGTTAAAGGAAAAACACATGGGGAAGGAGAAGGAAAAGCCTTACGGGGGAAGGGAAGGGTAACCAGCATCATGATGCTGTTGAAGGCAAAGGCTGGCAAGCAGCGGGTTCAGGTCTCACTGTGGCACCGGGGTGGGAACAAAAGGGAAGTGGGGGAAACCCAAAGTCTGTGTGGCTGACAAAGCCCCTGCTTTGCAGACGGAGCCTACTAGATCAATCAGCCCCTGAACTATCCAAATCCTGCCAGCCAATTTAAAATAAGGTGTTAAAAGTTTGTTGACTTAATAATTCACTCTTTCTGCAATTCAGCTCCCTGTTTCCCAGCACCCATTTCATGTTTTTCGCCCACCTCTGCTGGCAGAGGCTTTGTTCAGCCGCTTCCCCCTCTGCAAAGCGAGTGGAAGCATTAATAAGCCATCGGTAAGGAATCAGACTTGGTGCAAAGAAAACACTGCTTCTTCTGTAGTAACCACTCACAAACCGGGCCCTACACCAACTTAATTACGCCAGCACTAACACTGCTAAAAGCCATAATCATATCTTCCTTTTTAACAGGTTGTTATACTTCTGTGCTCTTTTTCTTCCCTTATGCTCTGTTTTCTTTCCCCTCTTACTAAAATTACTGGATATTTTAATAAGAATCACACCAAGAATTACTTTATTTCCTTGCATTTTTCATCCACAAGCATTAGGAAAGAATCTCTCACCTTTCTAAGCAC
Source organism: Tetrax tetrax (assembly GCA_009806455.1). Classification (NCBI taxonomy): domain Eukaryota; kingdom Metazoa; phylum Chordata; class Aves; order Otidiformes; family Otididae; genus Tetrax; species Tetrax tetrax. The sequence continues at coordinate 75,813 of WHYT01014900.1, read as the reverse complement.
TGCTTGGCAGCATTCAAAGATTATTGCATCTAGTGGGAGTACCAATTACGGTCTGTTTTGCTTTCAGAATAAGCAGGTTCTTTAGTTTTCACCTGACTTGAACATCAGTAGAAGTGATACGACATTGTTCTTTCATCTTGCAAAAAGGAATTGAGATTAATTTTTTATCCTGTTCTTCACCAACATGAAACAGAGCTTGCAACATTTTCCATGGAAGACAAGAAACATTAGGTGGGAAGAAGAGAAGAAGGCAGCAAGGAAAGGAGAAAAAGCCAGTTTAAAAGAAAGGGAAGGAGGTGGGAAGGTAAGACATGCCCATTTAACAGGTTCTTGTTGCCTTTAACTGCAGTTGAACTTGTTATTTTGGTGTAGGTTTCATATGTTTCATCTGCCTGAGTGTGTATACACCTGCTAACAGGGCCTAAAAGAAATGGAGCTCACAGTCAAAAGAACAGGGATGAGTGGTGAAACATTAGAGTTCAGGTCCCTCTGCTCACAGCATCCCATACAAAGAGCTTGATTCCCAGCCTATAAATTCATGCTCCAACCTTATGTTGGAGCAACGCATATTATAAACACAGATTGTGGCAGCTCCAACCTGAAAGGCTGAGAGTGCCATCATGAAACCATCGATAATATAAGGCATTTGCTTGTAAAGCGGCAGCCTGCTGAACCAGGTGGAGGACCTGAAGGTTGCACATTTCAGATGAATGCTCAGGTTCTTAAAATACTACCTCTTCCAGAATCAGTCTCTTTTTAAAACTAGGGATTTCATTTTGCACCCAGTATATTTTTTCAGTGAAAGTCTCCTTGTAATTGATACATGCCTAAATAGAGTTCTGATGAAGGAGCACAAAACTAGCCTAAGACATTATTCTTAAAATAAAGCTAAATTTGAGGCACATATACACACAGCTGTTTGCGTAGGAAGATGAGGCATTGTGCCATAGCTTTGAATCTGAACCCCTCCCAAAAAAAACCCCAAACAACAAAACCCACACTCACATAGTGGTTCTCTGTATTCCTTGCTTCTGTATGTTTTGCTGCCAATCAGATTTTCTGAAAATAGATGGTTATGTTGGTGGCATATACTGTTCTCCCCCTGCATCCAATAGTTAAGTTATGCTGTACATTCACTCTCAGCTCATATCATGGCATCACTCCATCTTCAACCACCTGCAGCTGCAATACCGCTGATCAAGCAGCCTGGCTTTGCCTTTCCTAGGTAGATCTCTCAGGCAGAACTTGCCTCTGTATTTGTCTTTGAACAGCACTCAGCTCAAGTCCACCCATTTAAGTCCTCCAATTGCATGCATGTAAAAATCTCCCAAAATCTGAAAATATGAAACACAAAGAGTTTCCATATGATTTTTTTTTTTAAATTAGGAAGTTAAAACATCTTTGTCCTGCTATAGGCAGAGCCTTAAAGTTCTAACACTAGCTCGTTCACATACTGACCTGTGTGCTACACACTAGTCCAAAGCAGAAGTAATTTCAGAGAACAAAAATAAAATTATACCAAAACAAAAGCTCACATACAGTTTTTTATATACTACATTAATGATCCACGCTAGTCAAAACCAACCAAAATAGTTCATCAACCTTGACTGTAGGCCTTCAGCCCGCACTGATGGCTAGGATTGCTTAAAAGGTCATTTGCAAACCCTTTGGCATTGTCAATTTATTCTGCAAACCTTTGATGTATAGGACATAGCAACCCAGCAAGCAGGCCAGTTGAACTTCAGGATATGAAGGCGACCCCACAGGTCCCTGATATCTCAATCATAGCATCAATGCTATGACTCCTTATTGTGTTTAGGGGCCTTGACATGCCTTTCCCTCTCCAGGAGGGAAGACAAGCCTAGAACAAAAGACCTGTGGTCCACTCAGCAATTCATAGAGGAGCCCCAGCTTTGCAAAAAGGAACCAGGTCAGTAGCTGACAAAAACTACAATGATAAGAGCTTGCTTATTGAAAAACCTTGTTTGAACCTGCACGTGTTTAAAGGGGGCTTTACCTCAGCCTGATGAGCTGCCTGTGGTTGCTCTGGTGCACATTTTTCATTTAAATGTTCAACATAGGTAGGGATTCAATATGCTGTACACATGCTTTTGTACGTAACACCACCGCAATACAGTAATGAACCACTGCTGGGTAGCAGACAAGCAGCTAAGAGCAGATTTATTTTGTAGCATTTTGCATTTTGTTATTGAGGCAAATATGACCATTATTGAAGCAAAGAAAACAACATACCTTTGTTTCCAAAAGATGCATCCTGAGGTCATTATTCACTACCCTGATTAACATTTATTTTCTTTCATGTACAAGAGACAGTCGTGACTAATTTATTACCAAAGTTCATTGCTTCAAGAAAGAACATTTTATGCTTGATGCTGGACATCCTGTACTACAGTCCTGTCATAGAAAATTAGTATCTAGCATCCTTACGAAAGGCTTGTCTGCAGGTGGTGGTGTCATCTTTTTTAAAGAGTATTGTTCCTATAATATAACCACTATCAAGATTCAAATGCACTAGATGTTGTACAGGCTAGTAATAGGTCCTTTCCCTAAAGGAGTTTTATTATTACAAAAAAAAAAATAGACAAAGTGCAGGAAAAAGAAAGGTTAGCTGAGCAAAGTAGCAAACACAGTACAAAAGTACCTAGACAATGAAGTATCTTTAGCTCTTTTACTACAAACAAGATGACTGAGATTATTGAAAGAAACCTAAGGCAGAGAAGAAAAGTTAATGCACATCTTCAAAGTTCCATTTCTGTATTTTTAACCAGAAGTTCATCATTTCTAAAAATTTCTACAAAATTCCCAGCTTTAAATGGAGAGTTGGACCTGATGACTGCCAGAGATCCCTTCCTGTTCAAATTACTCTACAGTGCTGTAACTCCATTGATGACTAATGAGAGATCTCCCCATCAATTGAGAACAAAAGCAACTGTATAGCGAAAAATAGAAAAGAAAATTATTTCACACCATGTCTGTTCTCAGGGATCATTTTTGAACAGTGTGCCTAACCATAACAAAAGGATATGGCCATATACTTAGCATCTTTCCTTCAGCACTCAGATAGAATACAAATAAAGTATGACAAAAGACAGAAAAGCAGCACTTAACAAATCTCCATCAAAATCATGTAGACAGATTGACAATAGAGAGTTAGCAAAATAAATACATCCAATAACAGTCTGCAAGTTCACAACGCTCTCCACCTTTAAAGTACCTTTTGGAGGAATAATCTTTGCTAAAAGGGACTCCAGTTTCAGTCTGGGCAATCCTCAGCACCTCAGCACTTGGGCTGCACAGATCCACCATCCTAAAGGCACTCCAACCCCTTCATCCTACTTCCTGCACTGCACAGGCCACAGGTTTCACCCAACCAATTTTTGGAGCCGGCCCCATGACCTGCAGTTGAGCTGAAAAGTGTCACCCAGAGCGCCAGCCGGCACTTCTCAGTGGGGAGGGCAGGATCAGCCCTTTTCGAGGTGAAAGCCGTAAGGCACATTTAATTCCAGCAGCAGCAAGTGCAACACAGCTGTGCCACGTAAAATACCAGCATGATTAAACTATGTGGAGGAGAGGTAATTACTCATCGCTGGGTCACTGGAGGAGGATGGCTTATGTACTCACAAGGAACGCAGGGACAGAAGGATGCATGCATAAGCAGCCTGGCAAAAACGTACTGACATTTCATAGTCACAAACCTGGGTCCACCTGGATTTCCACCTTCCCTCCATCAACAAATGCAAACTAGATGCAAAGGAAAAATTACTCTCCCTCCCACTTCACTGGTAGCTTTATTACACCTACAGCAGCACTTATCCTGCATGTTCAGTCTCATTAGCTTCAGTAGGGCTCTTCTTATTGCAAGATCAAAGGAGTCTTTTCCTGAGGGTTTGTGCCATTGATAATTTGGATATCTGCAGTAAACTTAATCTATCTGTGCTACACCACAGAGATTTGAGGCAGGGGAAGATTAAAGTGATTTGCCTAAGACAACAGACGCGGTTTGAAGAAATTGAACGCAGGTTTCCACAAAGCCCAGGCTTAAAAAGAAGAAGTCTCCTCACACATTTAAAGCCTCCAAATACACATTCGGAGAATTAGGATTTTGCTATCACTATATTGGATATCTAAAGGGGAAGGATTTGGAAATAGGCTTATGTTTGTCTTTTTGCCGCTTTTTTACCCTTTTCTTCTTCCTGAGCATATCTTAATTTTGACTATGAAAGGCTCAATCAAATAGGTCACGCAAGTCTTTTGCATACGCATCTTATCAGCAGACAACAGCTCTGGGAGAACACTCTTCCGACACTCTTGGCCATGCTAAAAAATACTGAATAAATGTTTGCCGCTTTTTACAGTTGTTTCAGCGTATGCCACTCCGAGAGGAGGTTCAGATGGCCATCACCTTCCGTTGCAGTCCAGCTCTGGCTGTGATAACCAGCTCCTCCGCAAAATCAGAGGGGGCACTGAGCAGGCAGATGTGGCCGTGGAGGGTGGCATTTGGAAAGGTATGCAGCACACACCTTGGGTACGGGGATAAATAATGAGGTTCCTCTGGCAAGGACTTGTAGGTGTGCCATTTCTTCAAAAGGTTTAAGAGAGAGAGATAGGTGTGACAGCAACCATCATTTTGGCTTTGATAACGGCGTTATGCACAGCTAGCCTGTTCTTTGGCTTGTTAAACTCTAAGTTTCCTGTGGGCAAGAAATGAACATTACTTTGTCACTGTTTTCAGGGCTTTCTGCCATGTTAATCTGATTATCTATGACAGTTTCTGTCAGTTTGTTAGCAAAGATCCAATTATTCTGCTTGGCTTTTAAGTTCTCTCACATATTTCTGGCGATTGGCCTGATTCTGAGTTCTTCTTTGTCCTCACGCCTTCAGTGAAAATTTTAACGTAAAAAAAAAAAAACAAAACCACCCAACATGATCAGAACTGATACACTAGTGTTCTATACTGAGTTCTTTAAAAATGGATGCACTTTTCATCCCTAGTAAGCATAAACAAAAAACTGCAAATCTGACAGTCGAAGGAAATAAATGGCCCTGAACCCGATCTGACTACACTTCTGTAATTGAAGTTCACAGTGCTGGTAAAGAAGGGAAGTGGATTTTTTTCCCCCTTAAACTCTTGTTTAGATCTTGGCTTTCCTTCCACGTAAAAAATGAAGAAATATACGGTATAGTTCTATAAGTATGTCTGACAAATTTAAACACAGAGATAAAAATAGAATCAAGCGGATCCATCTCCAAGGCACTGGACATTGGAGACAGCATATTCAGCCTGTTATTTTCTCTCTTACACACAGCTTTTCTCAGATACAGGTTTGCGTGGGATAGACCAATCAAACTGAAAGTGACAAGCATAGAATGAGCTATAAAGAAATAGAATAATAGATGTCCAGATCATTATATAGTGTTCAGCACCTAGTCCTTGCCATGTCACTAGCTTTTAACTCATCTCTGCTTGAGAATCCAAAATTAATTTGCCTAACTACAGTTGTCACTTCTTAACGTCTTTGTCAATAAAACCAGTAATATACAGGCTTCATGAATTCCTGCTAGCAAACTCGATACCTTTCTCATTCTAGCCTGTTCCAAATGTAATTTTTTTTAATGATGTCTGTAAATAGTGTGTGTCTATGCAAGAGCTTTTTCCTGAAGAAGACTGTCAACCATTTCCTACAATGTTATTGCTCCATTGAAAACAGCATCAGTAGGAGTGTGGTATGACAGTCTACTGCAGGTACTTAATGTAATTTTTTAAAGCTCTATGAAGCAACTATAAAGACAAAGATGCTGGAAGATGATGGTCTTTTTTTCTTGCGCTCCATGAGTCTATTGCTGTCATTAATCAGCACTTGCAGTAGTCGGCATTTTGCCCCAAAAATCCTCAAAAAAAAAAAATAAAAATAAGAAGATAAGTTTATATTTGGCAAAGTTGCGTGCTTATACATCAACGCAAAGTTAATCGAAGAAGTCATGACACCCTGGCACTCAAAAACTTTAGTGCCAAACTCCTGAGGATTTCCTCACAAGCAGCATTTCATCAACAGACAAAAGCTCTTGGTGGCAATTTTCTCCTCCATCACTGCCTGTTGTTTTGACTATCTGCAATATCCTGGTGGCGAAAGACATGCCCCAGGAAGGGCATGCTTCTTCACAGAAGGAATTCCTGTTAATACATAGTTCTGGTGGGAGTAGACATTGCTCTCTTTCCTTGCCTCCCAATTTTTGGGGAGTGATATGGGTTAACTGACCCTTGGGGCCACAAATAGCTTGATCAACTTCAATAAGCACGATACCAATGTTTACAATCCCTGGAAAACTCTCCATCCCACTAACCAAATCAGGAACTTAAGGCAGCAGCCACCAAAATTAATTTGATAATATTTTTTCTCAAACTTTATATAGTGGGTACAGTTTTCCACCATACCAGATGTCATACTCAGCAAGAACACTGAATACCAAGCTGATCTCCATTGCTAAATATTAGGTGCAACATTCTCTATCATCACAAACTCCGACATCTCACTCCACGATAATTTCTTTGCACAGTTCCTTCCAAAATGAGCCTGATCATATTGGGTGTAGCTTGGCAGAGACTCTTGAAAGTCAGCGGAGTACTGCCAGCTGCTATCAGGCAAGGATCTCACCAACAGTTACATTTCTGCACATCTTAAAAATGATAAATGAAAGAGAAGGCAATAAAAAAACCCCAGCATTTTCTTCTCTAGGGAATTTTAAAGCTTGAAAAAGGCTTCTCTTTCAAGTGCAAGCATAAAATATATGCTTGGTTAACAGCAACACTGGGACTTGGATGCTAAGAAGGAAAGATATTCTGTGCTACTGCTGCCCCTTCATCCTTACTGCTCCTCTCCCAGCCAATTATGCCAAAGTGAATCAGGGGAAAAACATGTGTGTGTTAGGTGCATGGAGACATGGGGAGGTGGAGGGGAAACAAGGTAATCAAATCTCACAGCTCCAAAACCAGACAATCACTAACAAGGGTTAGAAAGAAATCCTGTGAACTCTCCCACTCGGCCTGCTACGATACCAAACATTCCTGTGCTCTAGGAGGGTTTTATGGGGTTTTATATTGTCTCAGGCTGCATGGCTGCTGCTGGAGCCAGCCTGCTGCTCTAGATGGGCCAATTACCTATACCAACAGCCAGGCAGCCGTACTAGGAAACTGTTTGCTCTACTAATTCAACCCGCTGATGATCGTTGATACGCAGGTTTCCATAACCGAACCACCCTGTGAGATCCATTGAGCTGCGTAGATGAAATCTGTCTCTCTATTACATCTGTCCCTCCTCACTGGAAGTGATTATGTTCTGAGAAAAGGGTGGAAACAGAATATAGCCCACACTCTTGAGTCTGGGAGATAGGATTACAGAAATTATTAGCTGGCTGCTAGCAAGTCTCCAGAGCACTGTACCAAACAGAAGTTTATAAGCTTACAGCACAATCAAATGAGCACGGAATGACGGGGGGGCTGCTCACTGTGCATCCCAAATTGGTAGATTAAAAATATAAGTCTCGCTCAGTGCATTGTCCAGGATTTTCTGAAAGGCATTCTAGAGGGGGAAAAAAAGGAAAAAGAGAGGCTTCAAAACTTTAGTGGCAACAGGGAACAGCATGGGAGCAGAAAGACAAAAATAGTACACAGGTAATGGACAGTTACTGCCCATCTTTGACAGAGGAGGTGCTTCTGTTAATGCCCTGGCTTCCTTCCTACCTACGAGACTTGGCTGTTTTTCTCTAGTAAAAATATCTAAAACTTTCACCACTGGGTTAATCAGAAGAATGCTACCTCATAGTTAAAGTAAGGAACAGCAAGGGAAAAAAAAAAAAAACCAAACAAAACCAACCTTTATGTTTTATGTCATCTTTAAGCTTTCCCAACCCTGAAGCTTGTGAAGGAAAGGAGAGCACTTCAGCCTTTGAGAAATTTAAGATCAGCCCTCAGAGCTGCCTTTAGTTTGAATCCAGCTGCAAATAGCTCTCCAGGGGACACTCGGCAGCCTGGGATCATCAACCACCCTGGTCTGTCACCTTTCCTAGCTGTCATGGCAGCACAGTCCACACACATAAAACACTCCACTCTCAGTTAAGCCAAGGGTTATCGCTGTAAGCCACAGTCAGCAACTACTGCCTGCAGCTGGAACACAGAGAATATTGTGATAATTCTTCCGTACTCCCTCAGAGAGGTAAGAGCAGCTTAGTTCAGTCTTAACTTGTATAAAGCTCTTGAAGATCCTTAAATGAAAGGTGCAAAACAGCCTGGAAGAGTAACTATGTTTAAGCCATTTGATAATTACCGGTGCAATGTGAAGAGAATAGGTCAAAACAGTAAATTCAGGGAGAACATTACACTATCTACAGCTTCATCTATTATTAAATACAATAGTATATTAGATGCAGTGCTTGTATGGCTATATTGCTGGGAGCCAAGCATAGGAATGCCTAAAAATCTGAAAGACAAATGGGAGGAAAAAACTTTTTCTTTCTATGATTTTTATTTTCTGTATAGCCTATTCCTTTTCATCAGAAATCACTTTCACACAAATGGAAGGGACAAAAATCAGGCAGGTGAGAAGGAAATACGTCTGCATAAAATCACCACCAAGTATGGCTGGATTTACAGGCAGGTAAATAATTGTAAATACCTGTAAATATTTAAATTTGTATCAGTATGTTTTAAAACTAAAGTTTGCTCCCTTGTACAGTGTTTCTTGCCAAGATGCATGGGCAATATACAGCCAAGGCACTGAAGATGCTTGGAGCTATTTCCATAGCAACAGACTGCGGTGAGGTAATACACCTGAGATACTAATGACCTCAGTGTGGAGTCTGGATGCTCACAGATAAACGAAATGAGATGGCTGAAAATTTTCACATTTCAGTGGGTTTTTTAATGAGCAAGGAGAATGAACCCATAACAAAAATTTCCAGACAAAATACTTTTTTTCTTTGTATCACCCCTAGGGCATATATTCTTGTTAAAGAGAAAAGAAAAAAAAAAAA
>WHYT01014900.1:31489-51933 GCA_009806455.1 Tetrax tetrax | reverse complement strand
ATTTTGTTTTTTGGTTTTGTTTTTTTTTTTTTTTCTTTTTTTTTTGGTATGTGTAATATTTGCAATAGTATTGAGATAATCAGCCAGGAAAAATTCTCCAGATATTAAGTCACAGAAGATTGTTTCTGTACGCTTATGCAAATATCCAGTTTATATGAAGAGAAAGAGCTAGAAAATTGGTAATGGTGGAGTGGAGAAGTAGGCTTTACCACACCAGTTGGTCCTGACAGAGCTTGCTCCACCAAGTCGTACTTGTCCTGTGAACAATGGATAATCAGGCAGATCAGAAGGGGACCAAACTAGTTGAAGGGATGTACAACATCCATCTTTCTGTCTTGGAGATCATCTCCAACAGAGTTTAATCCTCTGCACTACAGCTGAGGTATAAGGGAAACCTCACATCCAAGCTATCAGAGAAATGGGAAAGCTATCGATGAAGACAACATGTAGCACACAGTTCCCATATGGATAGCCTTATCCTACTGTACATTATCTACCACATATTCATCCAAGAGCACAGATCAAACTCCATTCCTTCTCTCCGCCCTTTCTCCTTTCCTCCGCTGCTTTTCAGTTTCTGGTGGGATCTTCCAGAGAACATTTGGCTCCAAACCACCCTTAAATTCAAAAGAGCCCTCTTGTCTGGTAGAGACCACCAGCTGAATAGCAGACCAGAGCTCGCCAGCTTCCCTGTAACAGGTTAGTGACCTGCAAAAATTAACTGGAAAGAGGAAGGGAAATTGCACAAATTGAGAGATTCAGGCAGATAAAATGATGAACCTGTACTGTTCTGTAACAAGGTGTTAAAGAAGATACAAAGGGTGAGAAGATCAGAAGCCAGTGCCTCTCTGTCATCCAAAAGTAGAAGATGGTTGTGTTTGGATGGCAAGAAATGTACATTTGATACAGTAAGATAGTCAATGAATCTCCTTCCTTTACAAATGAAAACCAAAATGATAATTCCAGTAAAGAGACAGTCTTAATCTTGGTAAGATTGTTTTAGATGAAGCCCAAATGATCAAAATGGAAACACATTAAGAGATTTAACTGTGAACTCCATTCCTAAAAAAGAGTGTTTTCAAGTCATGGTGTACTATTAACATGTTAAGTGTCTTCCTATATTCTATTAAGAAAAGTTCCAAATCACTCAGTATCTATTAGAAGTACGATCTTGTTTCCAGTGTCTGGAGAAGCCATAGGTAATTACAAACCAGACAGAATAGCTGGAGGAAGATAGGAAAAACCATTATGTCACACAACCTTAAATCAGGTTGATTGGATACTGAAAAGCTACAGTGTAAAGTCTTACCTCTAGCAAAGTCAATGGTAATGCTTCCAGCTTCACTTGGGAGAAGTTTTATAACAAAGGTTTACTTATTGAATGCTTGGGTCATCCTACAGCATTTATAAAGGTTACAGTAGTTATTAATGAGGTGTCTAATTAATGTTTCTATGGTTTCTATCAAATCACTTCTAATTTACAGTACTGCAGGAAAAATTGAGTCAAAATAATTATTTCCCCCGCCCCCAAACATTAAAGTCCTGGGAGGGGAGGGAAAAAAAGACATTTTTGTATCTATTCATGCCTTAGATCTTTGTTTTGAAATTTGAAGATGCACAACATTTCAAGGTAAAGTCATGAAAGTGACAAAGCAAAAGGTTAATTAGTCCCTTCCCTCCTTTCCTCTTCTGCAAATGTCTTAATGCCTCTCCTATCTCACATTTTGCAGGAATTTTCTCACTAGCTACACTTCTGTCACTTACAATTCTATGCCTAAAATATTTTTTTTAGGAGTTCAGGAAGCCAAGAGGGGCTTAAACTAGGGAACTGAAAAGATAGGCTGCAATTCTACTACTGTTAGAGAAGAAAATTAGATTTGCTGATGTTTCACATGTACACCATTCAGTGACACGATGCAGTCCCTGACCCTGAGAGCACTCATTTCCCAATAGCAACAGCAGGAGCAAGCAGAGGATCTTGTGATGGACACAGAGTATTTTGATCACCCCAAGAAGGTGCCCTCTGGGACAGAACTGCAGCATGTGGAGTTGGCATTACTTTCAGCGGCGGCCTCAGTGTGGATAGGCTCAGGGATTTTGTCTCCAGAACTACAAATTTGGCAGCTTTCTGATGCAGAATATTTAGTTAGGAATAAAGAATTTGCCATATGTTGATTCTTCCAGGCAAGTGAAAATGAGCCAGCTGCAATTACAAGAGCTCGCGTCTCCTAAATTCTTCCTTTTTTGTGTGGGGTCTTCAGTAAATCTAGCTATCAGGTAGGAAAGGATGTACAAATATCTGAATGCAAAACTCACATTCATCTTCCAGGTAGTCTCCAGATAACCCTACAGTAATTTTCCCTCACAATCAGGTAAATAATAGACCCCCAGGGGACGGAACTTATATGCAACTTGTCATGTAAGTAGAGAATAATTAATTACACTCTTATTTACAGTTTGTCTGATAAGGGCATTAAATGGCAAGTAGCTAGAAGAATTCCAAGGTGCTGAAATGTTTGCTCTCACCCACTCAACATGTAAACACAAGGGGAATGAAATTAATTTGGCACTGACTTACACTGTGGTCCCTCACAGCAATGGGGCTTGGTTCTTGTAAAACAGGAATCACAGATGCCTCTGTCCTGAAGCTGAAATCAAATTCTGTTGGTGCTCCACAAGGTAATAAAATGTTCTAAATACATCAGCAGTCTTAAAAATCACTAAATTCCAATTATCTACTCTGAGGTCCTATAGGGCCCCCATATATTACTCAGATTATGATCCAAGATACATCCTTGATTTTTCTAAATTTTCTCAATTCAGACAGTGTTACTAGTCCCTGGCTCTGCCTGTATTTACAAGCCTCAGCACCTATATCTGGAGTAAATCAGGAGCTTCAAACACTAACTTGCCTGGCTATTTACAAAACCACTGATTTGGGAGTGCTGGTGGACGAGAGGCTCAACATGAGCCGGCAATGCGCCCTTGCGGCCCAGAAGGCCAACCGCGTCCTGGGCTGCATCAAGACGAGCGTGGCCAGCAGGTTGAGGGAGGTGATTCCACCCCTCTACTCTGCCCTGGTGAGACCCCACCTGGAGTACTGCGTCCAGTTCTGGAGCCCCCAATATAAAAACAACATGGACCAGTTGGAGAGGGTCCAGAGGAGGGCCACGAAGATGATCAGAGGGCTGGAGCACCTCTCCTATGAGGACAGGCTGAGAGAGTTGGGGCTGTTCAGCCTGCAGAAGAGGAGGCTCCGGGGAGACCTGATAGCGGTCTTCCAGTACCTCAAGGGGGCCTACGGGAAAGATGGGGAGAGGCTGTTCAGTAGGGCCTGTTGTGATAGAACGAGGGGTAATGGTTTTAAAATAGAGGGAGGTAGATTTAAATTTGATATTACCACAATGCAAGTGGTGGAACACTGGAACAAGTTGCCCAGAGAGGTGGTGGATGCCCCATCCCTGGAAACATTCAAGGCCAGGCTGGATGAGGCTCTGAGCAACCTGATCTAGTCAGGGATGCCCCTGCTTCGTGCAGGGGGGTTGGACTAGATGACCTTTGAAGGTCCCTTCCAACTCTAACCATTCTATGATTCTATGATTTCTGAAGAAAGTGAAAAAAGAACTTTGGGGTGGGAGGGGGTGGGGGGACAGGGGAAAAAAAAAAAAAAAAAAAAAGAGGTCTAAACCAGACATAAAACAGTTACAGTATGCATGCCATATTCCCTTGCACCCTGTTTAAAATTTCACTCTGCTAGACCCAGGACATCTGTCACAGGTCTCTTAATACCTCTCTGACACGGTGAAGATATCATCACATTAAGACCTCTGCACTTGCCAGTGAAACATGTAAGCTGTTCTTATGCCTAGTAAAAATGAGGGCCTAAGATTTCAAATTGCAGTCATAAAAGTGAAATAAAAAGCAGAAAGGCAGAAAAAAAGAGAAGGCGGCTCCCTTTATTTGAACCATGAAAAAGTAATTCCCTGGGATTAGCATACTTTATTTCCTTTGCATATTCTTTTCTGAATTAATTCCACCACATTTTGATATGATCTCAACTCATCGACTGAAAACAAATTGATGCCAAAAAAAATTCATGCTAATAGGAATAAATGGCTTTAAGGGACTGGAAAGTGGATCTACAGTTTCTTTTATAGGTCACTACGTAATCCAGCTCCAAGGGCACTAGAGAGCAAATGTTGCTGCCTTCTTGCGGCAGGAGATAAGCCCGTCTGTGAGGCTCATCCCAAAAACCAGGGGGGCTGCAACATGAGCGGCAGCTTCAGCAGAGGTGAAGGTGGGACCATCAGGGCAAGCGTTTCACCTGCACACACTCAGGGAAAGTCTACTACAGCAATGTCTGCATGGAGGTGTAGTGATGGTTTGGGTCAGAGGCACAAGGCTGGAAGGAAATTCTGCCTTTCCACAGAAACAAGGCTTTGTTGTTGGTTACCCAGTTCTTGATTTTTTTTGATGTGAACAAAGGGAAGCGCAACGTAAGTGCGAAGGATTCCCATGGGCTGAATTACTATCAAGCTAAATTGAGTGATGGCTCTAGAAATTATAACCATCTGTAAGGTATGTATGTGGTACAGCAAACTCCCTCCTATAAACCCAGCGAGAAAAGCTACTTATTCTTTTCTGTGAAGTAGTGCGTGATTGGCAGGTGAAATGGAAATATTCACATGGGTATTAACTATTATCATTTACTGCTGCTATTATTCAGTTTTGGAGAGAGAAAAACCTTTCCTAGCCACCCAGTTTATTCCAGAAATATTTGTTTAAAATTATATTACCATAGGATTCAGGCATTACTTTATGAAATTTCACAGCTTACGGGTCTTGACATATGTTTAATTATCAGACAGTGTGTGAACATTTTTTTTCTACCCATACTACTTTATGTATACTTCTTATGCCACGTTATGAATAATAGAAATACATGTAGTAAGTACAACTTGTAATAACAGCAATGTATTATTCTGATTTGAAAAGGAATGAGAAGTCTGAACCAATAATCTAGAAAATAAAGTTGTCTGTGACAGAGAGATAGAAGAAACACAAATCTGTCCCATCCATCCCCAAAACCAAAGCAACCAAACATCATATCCACATATTTTATCCATGGGCACAATCTGCTGATCCACTTTCCTGAAACCCAGGCCCCAGAAAACGGATGGCATCCAGGTGGATTTCTGCAAACCCCATCTCCAGCCTTGTTTGTTTCAAAGGGCTGTCAAGTCCTTATCACACTGTACTTAAAAGACTAATTTCAGCCTTTCAGAGGGTGTGTACCAATTTGTTTGAGTCTCAAAACTGTGTTTTGCAAAACAATAGCAACAATAACAAAGTCAGAGAATAGGAAAAAAATTATGTAGCCTGATGTGAACACAAATATTTTAGGAATGCCTATTACATTTAAAGAACACACAATAAACATGAAAAAAACCCAAACAAAATAAAATATAAAATACACACAAGTAACCAAAGACACCTCCCAAAACCCCCACCTTTTTTCTTCTGTATAAAGGAATCACCAGAACACAATGTTAGACTATGAGAATCATGTAATAAATAAATAAATAAAACCACTAAATTGAACCCAGCTAGGAATATGAAGTGAAACATTGTAGTTTCACTGTGTACTGGAAGAAGCATCTAAGTAAACAGATGAATGAAAAATAAAGTACTTTAAAGCTGATTTTACTTCTGGTGTTCATATTTCAACTTATGAAAAGCGAGGAGGATATTTTACAAATGAATCTTATATGAGATGGAGTAGTTTTTACTAAGTAGATTAAGCTGTGCTATTGTTTCTCCTTCAGTTTAACGTGAGATCTTCGTGTCACTTCCTGCAGCACCTTTTATGGACTGGATAACACCAGCTAAAAGATTTCAGAGAAATCTAATCAACTGCTTGCCAAAATAAATGAAATTTTCTTAGCTGCTCATATGGGGTTTAATACAAGAAGCAGGACTCAACAGACAACAACACAATAACCAGCACAAATAATTTGTGAAACCTCTACATTTTGTGGAGGTCCAAAAGATGGAGGCTGATGGAGTAAATGACCTTATGCCTTGGGATACTGAGAATCCAATTATGTTTTCTCTCATCAGTGCTGACTAATCCTACAGCTTTGTATACTCTCTAAAAATCCAGTTAGATTTCTTTAAAACATGTAATTAAACATTTTAATAGTTTTGGAGAGATGAAGGGAATCAAGTGTTTGACAAGAAGCCTCCTACTTCTAGATGAATAATGCAACAGACTTTGAACAGGTACATTAGAACATGTCCCAGATATGGGTTGTCAGCCTTGTTTTCTTCTGCATTAAAAAGCCTTGCTTTTGGATACACGAGATTAAAAGCTAACGATATAAAATGAACAATCTTTTTACCAGGTTGGACAAGCAACTCAAAGTGTGTATGCCTGTTCAGATTTTTTGGACATGCAGTTTTATGTGATTCCAGGCAATTTCTGCTACTAGCCACAGAACTGTTTCTCTCATGGTTTTTCAGTATTTCTACATCTAATTGGAGAATAAGTCTTCTTGAAATGGAAATACCGTCAAAAAATGTTGGCCAAACTCTTCTCTGCCTCCAAAAAATGAAGTGGAAAGTCACTAACAGGTATTTCTTTATTTTATCCAGGCTTTCCTGGCTTAACCTGTAATATGTAGAAGGGAAAGAGGAGTGACTAGGTTTCAGCCATCATCACAAAGACTTCAGGGGGAAACCCAAACTCTACAAAGGCAGCGGAATTCAATTCTGGATTTAAAACATAGGGTTGACGCTTTAATATTCACCTCCCATTAATGTTCAGCTCCCACTAATGTTCTTTCAAATCTCCTCCAGAGCTTTGAAAACCTTAGTCCAAATGACTTCATTCAAAACTGCTGAAATTACCCAGAAGCTTTCATGAACAAGAGATACTGAAATTCCTCTGCTTTTTGCAGCATAAAATCATATGCAGCCCGAAAGGTGCATTTAAGAGATATGAACTTCAGTTACAACATTCAACGAGTTTAATGGGAGTTTCAAAATTACAGTGGAACCGGAGGCCAGGCAGGTTTCACACTAATGCCTAATAAATATTACAGATAGAGCTTCTAATATCAGCTCTGAATTTTGTGCAGATCCTATGACAGGTTTTGGCAATGCTGTAGGTTGATACAGAATGCAATCCTGTATTTCCCCTCGTATTAAAGGGGGCAGAAACAAAAATACCGCTGGAGAAAAATCTGATTCTGAGAAAATACTAAGAATTCTTCTCCCCAGTAACTGAAATATTTTTTCTTGAAGAATGAGGGGAAAATGAATGTACAATATTTCCAGACATCTATCCTTCCAGCACCACGTACCAAACTCCCAGGAACAACTGTGCTATTAACAAAGTTTAAAGTTGTAGTCAGTTCTCAAAACGTCATGATTTTTTTAAGCACAAAAAAAACTCCAAAGATCTTGTCATGCACTGCTAGAAAAACCGTACCCCCCTTTTTTCCACATAATTTACAGAAGGCTTTCAAATGAAATTTCATTTGAATCACAGTATTCAAGGACATCAGGAAATTTCCAGTGCTGTGGGCTTTTTTTGGTATCTCTTGCCCCCAAATTTCTTTTGCCTGTGCTGTCATGTGGGTCAGAAAAGCCAACACAGGACAACCCAACCCATAAGGGAAGGGAGTCCCCAGCGCCGGGTGCTGGCTGGACCCCAGGGCAATGCAGAGCTGCTACTAAAAATTGGATTGCCTTGCTGGATTAATCTCACCCCCAGCTGAAACTATCCAAAATTGACGCATCTGGTCTGAGCAAGTTGGCTTCAAGCTGTCTGGACAGAGATGACTGGGTCTGGAGGATAAGTTTTCAGACCTTAGCACCTATATGGACATCTGAGACGTATAATCTACTCCCCTCCACTGTGCATATGGCAAAATCTACAGCTCAGGCCTACGCTACACACACCTTTTTAATAGCTAACATGAGGCAAAACAAATCTCAGCACAGACACAAGCTTCAGCTGCAAGGGACAAGTCCCAGAAAGTGGTTTCTCCTTCCGTGAGGGGAGGACCCGATGCCAAAGGGGGCTTCTTATCCATTCCTCCCAGGCGCTCCTATTGCAAATACAGCTGCACTCCACTGCCAAGCAATTTTAGTACGGTTACGCTGCACAGAGCGATTCTGCTGCTTTTCCCTCATGGAAGCATTCCCACTGACTTTAACAGGATTACACATGTGGAAGGGAGCTTGGTTCTGTGCCCAATAGCTATGGAGCCATGGAAACACCGGTTTCAGTGCAGGCTGCTCCTCAGCTGCGTACTCAGCGGCTGAAGCCTGCATCACCACAGCTCTCCTGCTAATGGTAGCTGACCCGATTAGACGAAAACCAGTTTAGGCATAAGTACGTAAGATGTGATCACGTATCCCGATTGCACTGCAGACCCATCCAGCCAAAGGGCTGGTGAGTAATTGCTGCCAGCACAGGGGACCAGTCCCAGATCTTGCCTCCTTGCTTGAGCATACTCTGTTCATGATGTCAGGTGCACTGGGTCAGGCTGATGCTTTCCTGGTTAACTTTTTACTGAAACTATTTCTACAGTGCAGAAATTCCCAAAAAACGCGGTGCAGAAGCTGCTGAACCAGGGGAAGCCTGGTCCGAGCCCACTAATGCCTACAGGAGCCTCCTCTTGAAATGAACAACTGGAAATTAATCCAGAGGAATTTAAATCCAAAGCTATGCCTCTTGTGCTGCATATATGAGAGACCAATTTCTTCTCTTTTTCTTTCGGTTTGTACAATCAGTATGGAATAAATAATGCAAAAGCATGATCCCGAGTCACTAATTTACAGGACTACCCAAGCAAGGAAGGATTATTTTATCTAATTAAGACATAGCACAGTATTTAAGACAGAACACTCGTATTAAAATAGACAATTCAGAATTATAAATACTGTTGAGTCTGAAATTATGATTGTTAATCTCCCTTCACATAACAATGTTCTACTGACACACATTGTAAATCACTGCCTTTTGCAGCAGATGAAACCATCACTCAAAATGCTCAGTTATAAATCCGAATACAATTTTAAAGGTGAACTTCCTTTAGTTTTACTAAGGGCAGAAGGGCAATGCTGATCATGTAATACTGATGTTAATGCATTACTTATGACGGAGATTTGGTCTGTATTCAGTAATTCACTCATTCCTGTGATCAGATCAGGCAGCAGTTTTCCCTCCTAGATCCTATTCCCCCTTCTGCAAGTTCATTAGGTGTGCCATGGGCAGATTACCCAGCTCACCCAGCATATATTTTTTAAGAAACAAAGAGTAGTTAGTCCTAAACTCTCTATGAAGACATTCCTCTGAGGGCCCCTCTATGTGTACACTAATCTGAGAATGATTTCAAGCTGCCTTGAAAGGACATTAATCTATAATAAAAAACAACCAGAAATAAAACTCAATATCTTCATTTGTATATTAATCACAGGAAGATAAGATTTGTGGTTTACAAACTGCAAATAAACACGGGTATGGAATATAAAATACTGCATCATTAATTTTCATTTTCCTGTGGAGATGAGATAGACGTACATGAACACCACTACTAATAATCCCCACCCCTCCTAGCATCTTTAAGTGCCAGAATTTAATTATCCTTTGTCCCATTCTAATCTGCAGAGATGCTCACACTTCAGCAGAATCTTCTGTTTGTCTTTATTGAAGTAAAAATCTAAAAATAACCATTACCAATTGTCATAGTTCAGCCCCGATCGGGACCAGACTACGCAGTCTCTCTCTCACTCCCCCCACCCTCCAAAAGAATAGGGGAAGATGATAGAAGGAAAAATGGCTCGAGGTTTGAGATAAGGACGAGGAGAAATCCTTAAAGTTACCACCACGGGCAAAACAGACTCAACTTGGGCAAAACTATTCATTTATTTCTAAAACTAGCAGGAGAATGAGACAGGGAACAAGATAACCTCTCCTCACCCCTCCCTCTTTCCGAGCTTAACATTATCTCTACTACCTTCCCCCCAAGCAGCACAGGGGGGAAGAGGGAATGGGGGTCACAGTCAGTTCGTCACACATTGTTTTACACTACTACTTTGTCATCGGGGAAGAACTCCTCACATTCCTCCTCTGCTCCATCGTGGGGTCCCTCCCACGGGCCACAGTCCTTCGTGAAACTGCTCCGGCGTGGGTCATCTCTTCCATGGGGTGCAGTCTCTCCAGAACGGCTGCCCCAGCAGGCCCTCCACAGACAACAGCCTCCTTCAGGCCTCCACCTGCTCCAGTGTGGGCTCCTCCACAGGCTGCAAGTGGATCTCTGCTCCTATGTGGACCTCCATGGGCTGCAGGGGGACAACCTGCTCCACCATGGTCATCACCACAGGCTGCAGGGGAATCTTGGCCAGGAGCCGCATTACTCCTCCCCCGCTTCTTCACTGACCTTGGCATCTGCCAGCCTGTTGTGAGGAATGGCTGCAGATGCCTCTCAGGATCCTTTTTACATCTCATTCACATCTCATCTCCTCTCCACTTCTTGCAGCTGGGCCTGGCCAAGTTGGGCCCAGTCGGCTGCCTGGCAGGAGGCCTGCAAGACTCACAAGGCTCACACCTCCCCCTCTCTGCCCCCACTCAGCTGCTTCACATCTCTCTTTTTATTTCCTGTTTTCCCCTTCTTAAATACGTTATCACAAGACATTCTGCTACCAATTGGCTCGGCCTTGGCCAGCAGTGGGTCTGCCCCAGGCCCGGCCGAATCCACTAAACAAAGGGGAGCGACTTCTAGCAGTTTTCTACAGAAGCCACCACCTTAGGCCCCCCTTTACTAAACAAAACCAGAACACCAATGCAGAACTGTAGTTTACCAAAATGCAGCCAAGTAAGGTTTTACAGTAGTAATTGGTTTGCTGACCAAGTGATTGCTTCTAATTCAGGTCACTTTATTTATTTAATAACGGCAAGTGTATTGAACATATTTCCTCTACAGACTCTTTTTCAACTGACAGCTGATGTACATCTAGAACAGACTTACCTAGACATAAATAATTTCTAGAAATGACCAGAAGGTAAAAAAACTCCCATGTGTAAAATTGGTCTAGTTTTCATCAAAATTTCTGCCATCCTTCACTGGCCATCCTTATTTCCATTCATAAAGCCCATCCAGGAAATATGTTACAGAATGTGAATGGCAGTAGTCCCAGCACATGATCCCTTTACAAATTTCAGGAGAGGCCTATAACACCCTACACTGATGCAGAACCCATTTTTCCTAATAGTGTTCCCTGGACTTGCCAAAGCAATTATATAAGACATGTTGAAATATTTCCAAGATTAAATCTATCCAAAACTTTTACTTACATTAAAAAAGATGTGTCCTCCAGCCTTCTATTCACTGGGGGCAGGAAAGGCTCTCTATTTACATTTTCCCCCTCCCTCTTTTTTTATTCTTTTTTTAATCTTTTTTTTTCCTTTTTTCCCATTTTTTAAAATCTCTTTTTCGCTTTCTTTTTTCCTAGTACTGATAGTGACGCACCCATGACTCACAGCAGTCCTCTAGAACAGAACAAGCCAGGGCTAGCGTGCAGCCTGCAGGGACATTGGCTGGCACCAGGTCCACTGGCAAGGGATTTTGCGCATAGCTGAAAACACAAACAACATTTGACCAACCAGACTTTGAATTTAATGAAGACTCCAAGTATAGCACCTATCTTCTTGAAGAGAAACTCAAGAAAATTTCCTTCATAGTGAACTGCTTGTTCCAGGTGGGTTCCTGCTCAAGTACTGCTTTGGTTTGCTCTTGTTTATAAAAGTGAAAAGGCATAAGATGGTTTGCGCGGACCCAACAGCCTGCTGTCAGCAAAGGAAGGAGGAACTGTTCCCAGTTTCCTCCTTCTCCTCCCAGCCATTCACTCCCACTCCTTCCACTGCCTGTTAAACCACTTGGTGTGAAGGCTGAACTTGCTAACCCTCCACAAAACTACCCTAGCTGAAGCGGAGAGCAGAGCTGGTTCAAAAAAAAAGGGTCTGACAAGTAGCAGAGGTGATACAAGAGAGGGATTGGTGGCTTTGCACAGGGCAGGACTGGAACTGAAAGGAGTGAAAGTTCCTGGAACCAGCAAACTATTGGGATGAAGCCCCATGAGCCACGTGAACCTAAGATCTGACACCACTGAAATAAGAGCTGCCACTAAACACAGGTAATTGTCATCACAGATATTGTGCTTTGGAAAACGCTTTATCTCTCCTCATTTCACAGCCAGGTCTTGCAGTCTGTACTCAAGGTGGCCCTGAGGCCTGCAAAACAGTCTGAAGTCAATGAGATCATTGAAAAGTGTTGAACCAAGTAGATAAGAACATCCCCAGGCCTTGGGACGAGGGTCACTTTGTCAAGGCCTTGTGTTCCAAGTTAGGTGCAGCCTTAAGGGCTTTGCCTGCAAGTAGGCACTGCGAGGAAATGGCCATTACCTTTGGCCCAGTTCCACCACCTTTATATGTGGAAACATAGTAAAAAGACTGACATTGATTTCAGTGGAATCAAGCTACTGCCTTGTTGGTCCACCTGTAATTACGTTAGCACGTGGGATTAAGGAAATCCAACTGCTGGACTTGTACAGAAACACACATGCAGATGCTTTTGAAGGCATTTGCAGTGCTTCCTAACACATTCAGAAGCATAAAGGCAACAGTTCCTTCTTAACTCCGTTAAGTTATCCTGCACATGCACAGCAATCTCGGCACACGGGGAAAGCTGGACCTACTGCTTACGCAAGGCTCCACAGCCTAGTAGCTCCTACGAGCTGCATCCAGACTATTCTGACTATCAGACATTCAGAAACTCAGGAAGATTTGTAAAGTCATGTAAATGCACCCAGACAAAATTTCTGGAAGGATGAAGAGGAAATACCTGCAAAGCCAAATGACTCTTGGCACGGCCACTTGAGGCTTGCTTGGTTGTCCCTAATGTTGTGTCCCTGCTTCCCCTCCACAGCTCAGCCCATCGCTCAGCAGAGAGGTCTTCTGCTACGTTACCCACATGCCATTCAGCACTCTTCTAGAGGCACCAATACAGCTGCACCACCTCCTCAGCAACCCCACACACCAGCAAAGCCATGGAGTTTTTGTGCCGTTAGCGGGACACCTCTATTGAAGGAGTCCCACATCATTCCCAGCTGCAGCTTACAGCTGTTGTTCAATTCCTTTTATATCAGAGCCTGTACCTAGCCACCATGTTGCCATCCACAAACTGGAGGCTTCCAGTGAAACTCTGAAAATAACCTTCACAACATATGCTTTTGTGGTTTTAGGCCATCATTTCTTTACTTTCACGGATCTGTTGAGTGACTGGTTTTCTAGCAAGATTATAAGAACTTAAAACAGGGATATTCAAAAGCAAGGTCATATTCCTTCCAGAGAAAGCATTATCGTTTGCTAATAATGTGACGGATTAAATCCCAATATGTTGTGTGGGAGCACCACCGTTGTTAGTAATTGTGAGTTTAGAACTTAGGGAGGGCCTTGGTGTAAATCACATAGCCACAGCAATAGTCCTGGAAAATCTATTTTACGGGCCATCAACCTGTCCTGGCGTAGAGGAGGATCAATTTATCTACCAGAAAGCTTAGATTATTATTAATGGAAGGAATATATGTAATTCAGAATGGAAGGAATATATGTATTTCAGACAGATAAAAATACCCAAATAAACTTGCATTAGAGGCCTTCCAAGAAGAAGTGAAGGGAGAATAAAAAATAATAGAATAGAAGAATAAAAATCAATTTTAAGGTCTTCACAAAGACTTTGGAGCCCCCATCCTTCTAAGATCACAATATTTTTAAGACAAACAACCATATATTTTTAAGGGACACAGAATTTTTAGCTTGGAAAAATGAGTTGATCTGTTTATATTATATAGTAGTGTATCTATATCAAGGGTCTGATATGGGTTGATCCTGTTCTGGTGTCCCAGGGCCAGCTGGTAGTTGTAGATGGCCAACTGGTTGTGGTGCTATGTTACCCAAAAAGGTTGTGGAGATACACGCTTAGATATATTCAAAACCTGTCTGCACACAGTCCTGGGCCACTGGCTCTAGGTGGCCCTGCTTGAGCTGGGGTGCTGGACCAGATGACCTCCAGAGGTCCCTTCCAACCTCCACCATCTTGTGATTCTATGAACTGTAACCAGGACAAGGTTAAGAAACCCTAGCATAGTTACGGCCAGCTGAGCTGAAAGTTGCAGGGACTGATGTTGATTTTAGTTACATTCAGTAAAAATCAGTGTAACACCATTGCTTTAGATGAAGCTCATTTGAATTCAGAGTGTAGGTGACTAAGCACAGTAATTGGCCCTTTTTTTTTTCCCTGAGAAATATTATCTCTATTTGAATAGCAGCTATTTTCGCTAAAATAGTCTTTTCATGTAATCATAGCCTTTTTGTGACTGTTTAGCATTCCACTGCAAGTTAACTACTGAGCTGGGCTAAATGGCTGCAAATGGTGTGTGCAAAGAAGCCTTTTCTTTGCCTGTTATAAAACGCAATCCAGAACATTTACTGGAGAAATACAACTTCACAAAGAAGTGAAACGCAAAATACTTCAGAAATGAGGGTTTAGGTGAGGAGGGTTTGTTAGAGGCTGAGTGTGAGCCAAAGGGACCTGAGCAGGGTTAAGTGTGGGTCCAGGAGAAGCAGGGCTGAGCACGGTAGGAGGAGATGACAGGTGAAACAGAAGGGGAAGAAGTGGGCTGGAGAGGAAAGAGGACAAGGAAACAATAGTGAGGAGACAAACACTAGAAAGGATAAATGTGAGAAATGGGCTAGTATTTTATTCTTGGAAAAATACAGATCTCAGACAATTGCAACTATTTGTGAATATCTGCAAATGGTTGTTAAAGTAGATGAATTTTCCTTGACTGGCTGTCCCTGTCCCCATTTTTTCTTTAAAGAGGGCTGAAAGCTTAAGATAGAAATGTTCTTTCTGGAGAATTGAAATATTTGTTGGGAAGTTCCTTGGGCTTCTCTGTCATAGCGAGAACTACAAAATAATTTTTGTTGGTCAATTCAAGTTATTATTTTGCCTTTGAAACCTTTCAAACACCCAATCTCTACAATAATTTTTGCACAGCATTAATAAATAAAACATCCACACACTCTACCCACTACTGTAAAAAGAAAAAAAAAAGAATCATCTAGTATTTAATTCATGAAGGAAAGGAAAAGATTCTTTGTCTTTGCACTTTCCTAGAAATTTCTTTCAGCTCTCCAACAAGATGCTGCCGCAGAGGTGCTCCTCCTCAAGTTTCACAAACTGAAAACCAGATGTGCCTGCAGCTTATCTATGGATAAGCTCCCCATCAGCATCTTAGGTGCCAGTCAGCACTCTGATATGACAATGAGATAACATGACTGGTAACGTAAGCCCTCAGAGAACATCTGAGCTGAGGTACCACAGCAACCCCTCTGTGGCCGGTACCAGTTGTGTATCAGAGAGCAACGCACTAGCATAGTCCATCTCCACTGGGGAGGAGGACACAGTGTCTGGTTCCTCCCTTTCAGGATACAAATCACCTCAAAAGGAAAGGATCAGCTGAAAGCACGGTGTTGCTGCCTTCTCCCCACCTAGCTTTCTCTGAAAATGGGAAGATACAGCACCCTTGTCCAACGCAGAGGTGCAGGGATGGAAAAGCACCATTAGCAAGGCAATGTTAGCAAGCTTGGCCGACTACCTGCCTCCATGAGCCCTGGCACGACTCACAGGCAGGCAAGGCTGGGATGGAAGAACACCTGGATCCTCCTCAACATCTCCTGATGTGTAATGGAGGGAGCTAGAAAGCCAGGTGAGTTATTCTTCCCTCTCCTCTCCTCCTACCTGAATTGTTGCAATAGGGACAGGATGGGACAGGGACACCAACGGGTCGAGTCCTGCAGGAACAGCTTCTGGTCTCCCAGTGGGACCAGACTGGCTGAAGGGGTGGGGGAACAACCTAGACCCCACTAAGCCACTGTCATCCTCTGCTTCCAGAGTCTCCATGCTACAGGCCACCAAAATCTGACTGCTCCTGTAGAAAACAGCTTCCACAGAGACTCCTCTATCAGCATCACAAAATTGATGTGTTTTTTTTTTTTTCTTAAATTAAAAACTATATTTGTATAATCCCTCGCAGTCAGAATAGCAATATTTAAATTCATGAGTTAGTTCTGTTCAGGGGACACAAGCATTCAGGGAGTATCTTTATCTCACCTCTCACCAGAAATAATTTATAGTTTGATCTGACTGGTTACTTTGACATAGCTCCTTTAACAATGACATCTTTCCATTCCTCTAGTAGCAGAGATTTAGCATTTCAGGCTGAGTACATATGTTGGATAAGAACATAATCCTTAGCTCTGGGCATAGGAGTTCATGGTAAGAGAATGGCTCTGCATACAAATTGAAAGCACTGAGATGTAGAAAAGAAAAATACACTAAACCCTAATATGCATATTGTGAAGGCCTTCTGGCATCAGAAGAAATCATCAGTTATTTAATTTGACATCTTTAGAAACAGAGGGACTAGAGAGAAAAAAAAAGGAGAGAAAGAGAGAGAGAAAAAAATTCTATGACCTTTAGTCCGACACTTTAAGTAAAGACTTTGGATAAATACTTGCAGAGAAGGAATATGCCAATATACAAAGAGGAAAAAAGATAAATGATGCTAGGCCATTTCAGTAGAGAAAAATCCCAGAGCTCCCATTCTACAGCCATTTCTGACAGCACAGAGATGGATTTATCGGAGGGCAGAAGGCGACACTCCCCTTCCCCTCTATTAGCCCTCTTAACGTAGCACGCGCATTCCTGGGTGCAGGATGCAGATGCATCTCTGCAGTCCATCTGCTTTTCCTCATTCAGATGGGAGGTCATCTCCTAATGCAGAAAGGCTTTTCGTTATCATTGCAAAAATTCAGAGTGGGCATCCAGCAATTACCAGTCATCTGTCACACAGAACTATAGGAATGGGGGGTAGCATTTCTGGACAAAAACATAAAGGATGAATCCTAGGCATCATTTTAACAGTGCTGGATTTTATTCTTTAAACTTGCAAAAGACAAAGAAACAACAAACCAGAGCGTATGTGAAACTCCTGTATCCACATGACATGCAACTGTCAGACCATCCCTGTTTTAATAATCTACAAACCTTTCAAACTACTAACATAAACTGAAATCATGTATTTAAATTGCACTGCATGCAAGGTGCTGTGCAGCAGAGCCCTTTCAGCCTGCAGCCCCTTTCCCGCATGCCCGGCAGCTCTGCTGGGCATAGCAACGCATGAAGCAGACCTTGAGGTCTCCTCCACACCACCCTCCCTGCGCGGCAAAGGCCCGAAAGTTTGGCATAGCTACATCTAGCTTTGAAGAGGGTTGGGATCAGAGAATCAAATTTTTTGAACCCACAGTCTGAGCACAGCTGATCCGCCCTAGGCCATGCACGACACCTTGAAATCCCTTCTATCCGTTTCTTTTATGCTAAATATATAGAGGTGCAGAGGTTTTTCCTTTTTCTATAAACTCTGCTCGTTCTGTGTAAGCTCTCTTCTCCAGGATATCTTCACACTCTCTGCTGACACCTTTCATTTCACAAGTGGTAAGCACATTCTGCAGAATAGTCTTTCTTTCTTCCCAAAATAAATTAAATCTGATATTGTAGGGTCTTCAGGGAAAAAGCATCATTTTGCTTATCTAACAGATGACATTATGAGAGGGGTTTTTTTTTTTTGAGAACTGTAAAATATGCTTTGTGTTATTGACTGGAAGATTTGACTTTTTAAAGCTATAAGCAGAAAGCTTTTTTATGGTGATATTGTTTAGAAATCAGGATTCACAGAACAGAATCGGAGCAAGTAAGGACCCCAGAACAGCAACCATCTTATGGACTTTTTAATCTTGGGGGGGAGGTTGGTTTTGTTGTTTCTGTGAGGGTTTTGTGAGGGGTTTTTTTTGTTTGGTTTTTGGGTTTTTTTGTTTGTTTGTTTGTTTGGGTTTTTTTCCTGCATCCTGTAGTTAAAAAAAGAAATCTGTATTTTATAGCATGGACAAGTAAACATCTGAAAGTATGTGCTAACATAATTTCAAGGCAAAAATCTGTTAAGAAACTAATCAATCACTGAACTTATCTTCCTCCCTGACATTATAAATCACTAGCAATAAAAAGCTAGTATGATGCGGAGTCAGGCAGCAGAAGCTGTAATCACAGGCCAAAGTTACTGTTCCTCTGGAGCTCATTAAGCATATCGAGTCCCTGTGATCTTCCATTGATTTTAGGAGCAGTGGTTCAGCTATCAATATAAAAAGCATAAGGGAAATTTCCAGAAAAAAAAAAATCCACATATTCCCTTGAGATATGCATTTTTCGACCTTGATTTTTACAAATTTCTCTAACTGGATGCAGTGCTCTGCTCCACCACTAAGCCAGCCAGGACAGAGGCCAGCCCTGCCCCAAGATACTTTAATTCACATCGCTCACAAGTACCCCCGCGGTGAAGCTTTAATGGTTTCCTGCATGCCTAAGACCAAAGCTTGTAAAATATATGAAGACCTGGTCCTCCTCCCACAAGTGTAAAGTCAGAAGAGGGGGGAAAAAAAAAAAAATCATCTCAATCAAAAAGCCTTCTTGAGAAATGTGAACCTGGGAAATGAATGTGCAGTGATGGCAGATACTCGCCTGAGTCTGCAGAAAGTTTAAGTGATAATTAAGGCACATTCTAACAATGGCAGCTCGAAGAATTTTATCCTTGATGTTATATTTAAAGCTGAAGCTCCGAGGAGCTCATGAATGCAAGAAAACCAGCAGACTTCAGCAAAAGGCTTGTGCCTGTAGCACAGAGTTTTAAATTCTACAAAGAAAGATAGGCTAAAATTATTTTTTTAAATGAATTTAAGAAAAAAATCCAAACAGATTAATAAGCTCTTTTGAGTCCAAATTCATTATTTTTAAAAAGGTTTAATTGACTGTCATTCCTTTCCTGCGGGGGCCTAAGAGGTTGTCCAGAGAGGTGGTGGATCTATCCTCGCAGATACCCAAAACTCAACCGGACATGGCCCTGAGCCTCCCACCTGCTTGGTCCTGCTTTGAGTCAAGACTCAAATCAGATGGTCTCCAGATGTCTCTTCCAGCTTAAATTACTCTGTGACTCTTAAACAGATACACATTTCCCCTGCATCCTCAGAGATGTGCAGAGTCCCCGTGCTTCACCACAGCTTTTGTCATTTTGTTGACAGCTAGGGGATAACACTGAATTGCCTGCTTTCTCAACTCACCCGTTGCAGTCTCTTGCTCCTCCCTTTCCCTACGTCCCGCAACCGGACAGTGTGCCCTGTACATCCTCCTAGCTATGATGTGGAGCGAGGAATATCAGCATTACCGTCAGCCTAAAGCCAGCTAGAAGGATAAATGAGAAGATATCGATGATAGTCCAAATAGTGGGCAGCAAAACATAAAGCTGTCCAGTGACCTCCAACCAGATCACATCCAGTTTGTAACACAGTTGTGACTTTTCTCTCACCATTTTTGAAGAGAATCGTTCGCTCTACACAGGACAGCTTGCTGCAAGCCTAGCTGTGCTCTGTTGTCAAACCTCAATTCAGAGAGTTATTACACTGGGAATAAGCACAAGGAAAATGTGACCTTTTCTTTCTAAGCACCATATGAGACCCATACACCTTACGGGACAGCAGACAAATGCAGAGATGGCAAACTATCAGCTTAGAAAACCAAATCATATTATTCTAAACATTTCAATGCCAAAATTGAGTCTTTCAGTTAAAACTAATGCTAATTCGGATATCCACAGTCTCTCTCATATGCTTTAATTATATAATCAGAACTCATAAGGGCAACAAATACCTACTTCCAGAAAAAAAGTAAAAGAAAAAAAAAATTTCAGATAAAAATACCCTGATCAGTAGATCAGTTTCCCCCAGAGTACATATTCACGGAATCATAGAACAGTTTGGGTTGTAAGGGACCTTTAAAGGTCATCTAGTCCAACCCCCCTGCAAGGAGCAGGGACATCCCTGACTAGATCAGGTTGCTCAGAGCCTCATCCAACCTGGCCTTGAATGTTTCCAGGGATGGGGCTTCCACCACCTCTCTGGGCAACCCCTTCCAGTGTTCCACCACCCTCAGTGTAAATTTTTTTTTCCTAATGTCTAATTTGAATCTGCTTCCCTCTATTTTAAAACCATTACCCCTCATCCTATTGTAACAAGCCCTGCTGAAGTGTTTTTCCCTGTCTTTCCTGTAGGCCCCCTTGAGTTACTGGAAGGCCTCTATAAGGTTCCCTGGAGCCTCCTCTTCTCCAGGATGAACAGCCCCAACTCTCTCAGCCTGTCCTCATAGGAGAGGTGCTCCAGCCCTCTTATCATCTCCGTGGCCCTCCTCTGGACCCTCTCCAACTGGTCC
>WHYT01014900.1:21279-31469 GCA_009806455.1 Tetrax tetrax | reverse complement strand
AAGAGCTGCAAAAATAACCGTGTACACAACTGGAACAGAAGAAGCCTGCAAGATAGGTGCTGGCATGTTCTAAAACCCTTCTGTTTCTTTTCCATTTTATCTCCTAAACTCATAATGTTCATGCATATATTTTAATTGTGTATGAAATAATGTCACTTGCAACTACCCCAGACATGCCAGTCATTCTGGCTCTGCTCCAAGCTTAATGCTCCAGCACCATATAACAGACATTTCAGAATTTATTTCCTCCACCTGGGCACTTACCGATATCCTGACTAGCTACTGTCCATCCTCTGGTGTAGTAATGCCTACCAGGAAAAAAATGGTATCTAATAGCTAGGCTGTTCATGGCAGCACATAAAAATCCCTTTGTCTCAGCATCAGGCATGATGCCTGCCATAGCCAATCAGTCTCTGGCACGTTGCTTTGCAAAAAGCAAAGTTCAGGTCATTTAATAATCAAGTCACAGAATAAGCAAGAAGGAAAACTAAGTATCTTATTTTTAAAGAATATTTACAATATGCAGCAGATATGGATACAGATCCCATTTAAAGCTGTTGCGAAGCATTATAATCAAAGGTCCAAAACTCACTTTTTTTTTTTTTACTTGCTGCTATTGTTAGCTTCTTCTGACCATTCAACCCTCTAATTCTCAAGTTTTAAACCAACTATGTCTATGCAGAAACAGAGCTCAGTTAATCTCCACAATGGCTCTGTGTACATCTAAGAATACATTCAGTTTCCTCTTCTTCATAGAAGCAATTCAGATTATTTGACCCCACTGTGAGTTCCTCCAAGCAAGAGCAGCTCTGCTACTCAATATATAACTTGGACTTGTTGCCAGCTCTTAATTTGACCATGCATTTGCCCTTTAGAGAAAAATTATTTTCCAGATACCTATCTTAAATTACTTTTCAAATTCTGGTTCCTTTCTGCATGACAGATAAGTATGCGAATGTATTTTGAACCGGTATTTCCATTTGTGTGATCAGATATGAAAACCTACTGTCCTGTAGTTAACTGGAAGCACTTAAGTGAAAGAGTCTAGGAAATAATGGCTGTGGAGCAGAGCAGGATAAGAGTTTATGTTCCGAAATTCAAAGGCCTCTGATTGTCATTGAGTTTTGGTATCGCTTTTGACTCAGCTAGCCTACTAAAGAAGCAGAGACCAGCTGCACTCTTCAGATCCATATATGAGTGTGTTTCTGGTACTGATGTAGATTTTGTTTTCCATCCATCCAGGTACCTGTGTCAATGCTGCAGTGCCAGCAAAAGCAGCTATAGGTTGAAACGTACATAAATCTGACCTCTTTATTTAAACAGCCCCTGAAATACGCAGAGGAAGAGAAAGAGGAGACCAATGGCTCTGCCTGGAGAAAACCACCCTATTTTCATGCCTAGTGCTAGCTACATAACTTAAGTTTCCTGCAAAGAAGCTCCTCTTGCAAGAGCAGAAGCATTCAGGTGTGCTCCTATTACACTGGCTCCAGCAGCGTATTACAACACACCAATTCTTGCCAACACAGCTACTCCCTCTGCAAAGGATGTTGCTCAAAATTTACCTGAAGGGGAGTTTCTTTAAGCTATCAATCTCTCAGAGTCCAAAAACCAAAACCATCCCAGGGCCTCCAGTTTGCGCTGCCGACGCTGCAGGGAGCCCAAGGTCACCGGCGCGTCACGGTTCGCTCTGTGCTGCGAGACAAACTGCACAGCATCGCCTGGCTGAGATCGCAGGTCTTCCTGCTGCAGCTTGATCCAAAGCCCATTTAAAGCAACATAAAGGCTTCTATTGACTTCGTTTGGACTTTGGACCCGTTCCCAGAAGCACAGTAGACTCTCTGATAGCTCCCAGCATCCTAAAAATTAGAGGCGACCCGGCAGTTCTGGCACCAGCTAACAGAGGTCAGTGTTGCACATAAACAACAGGTGAGACCACAAAATTATTATCCATGCTCATGGAGTGTCTGTGTTTCAGTGAAATGCTGGTGACGTCATATAATGTTACGATTCTGTAGTTTGCACGTCTTCCCATAATGCTGCTGAGGAAACCTGTCGGGGCTTCAGAGCCTATGGAGACCCAAGATAGATTACAAAAAAGATTTAAAAATTTGAAAAAGTATTTTTTGTTTAACACAGTCTTTTGTAACCCATCGAGAAGGAATTTTATACCAGAGGTCATTTTGAAATACACTTAAGTATTCACTATGTATTCATTTATCTTTCAGAAAATGTCATATTTTTTCTTGTTGTATTTAATAATTGCTAGTTAATTATGTAAAATCCCATCCCATCTGCTTATTCCTTCACACAGCAAAATTAGAGGGCTTGATTCTGCAGTCATTACTCACAGAAGGAGCGGCATTGATTTAATAGACTTCCCTGAAAAGGGATTACAATATAGGATCCTCTGATATTGATTTTGTGACATCATAATCTTTTCCTCAGAAGCAGACACTGATGACTCAAGATAATATCAGTGCAAGACTAGGCAGGGGCAGCCAAGTTAGAGAAAGAAAACTATTAAAAAAAGAAAAGGAACAATTTTCCTAATTTGCAGTAAGCAGACTGCAATAAAATATTAGCTATGTTCTCTGCTTTGAATAAAAATTCTCTTTTGAAAAAAAAAAAAATCTGAGTGATGTTTCTCTCTTTCATCTCTTGCCCTGGTTACAGTTACTTTCATGAAACTATTGTGAGCTAGAGCGTTTTTTTGTAGGTTAATGGGTTCTCTTTGAAGGGATTAAAGTCACATTGATTATTAATTTTTTTTTGATGTTTTAAATTAATGTAAATGTCCAGAAGCTCTCATGAGCAACATCCTGTAGAAATCAATACCAAATAAAAACAAAAGCAGCAAAAAACAACAACAAAAAACCCCTCTCTGCTCAGCTCCTGGGGGAAGCCATTGTGACTTACTTCTGTTTGGAAGGTACACCGCCCCTCAGAGAATACCAGCAACTGGCATATATGATAATCATTTCTCAGTTAGCTAGGGCATCCTTATTTTGATGTGTCTATCTTTCAGACTTCAGGCAGAGTCTACAGATATTTTGCATACAGAACAAAGCTAGGCACAGCAGCACTAAGCAAATAATAAATAAATTAATTTCATTGCTGTTGGAAAATATTCTTTTTTTTTTCTTAAATCCGCCTTGCGGTACTTTGGGAAAACACTAATTAGCATTATTTTTGTGGATTTTTTTTCCCCCACCAATTCTCTCTACTGTTCTTCATCACATTTCAATAGAGTGTTGGGGTTTTTTTTGCTTTGTTGTTTTCTTACTTGAGTTGAAAACTTCTTTGCTGTTTGTAAGTGGAGTGAGAACTAGACACTTCTCTTTTGATAGGTCAATGAGGAGTAAAGATTCTCCACGTTAAAATGACTTACGCATGAACAACAGGGAAATAATCCTGAAAAGCTGTGGTGCAGATAACAGACATGTGCCAAACAGCAGATTACACAAACATAACAAGGCAATGGGGACAGTCTGTCATCTGCTCTGGGGACTCTTCTCAGCTTTGATGAACAGCTCCTTCTTGGTTGAGTCTAGGGATGTGTTTAGCCCAAGAGGAAATGATTGAGAGCTCTTAAAATTGAAGGAGCCCCCAGCATAAGAAGGACATGGACCAGTGAGCCCCCAACATAAGAAGGACATGGACCAGTTGGAGAGGGTCCAGAGGAGGACTGTGAAGAAGATCAGAGGGCTGGAGCACCTCTCCTATGAGGA
The DNA here is from genome assembly GCA_009806455.1 of Tetrax tetrax. NCBI lineage: Eukaryota > Metazoa > Chordata > Aves > Otidiformes > Otididae > Tetrax > Tetrax tetrax. The sequence goes on along the minus strand of WHYT01014900.1, from coordinate 27,741 downwards.
CAGGCTGAGAGAGTTGGGGCTGCTCAGCCTGGAGAAGAGGAGGCTCCGGGGAGACCTGATAGCGGTCTTCCAGTACCTCAAGGGGGCCTACGGGAAAGATGGGGACAGGCTGTTCAGTAGGGCCTGTTGTGATAGGACGAGGGGTAATGGTTTCAAAATAGAGGGAGGTAGATTGATTGGATATTAGGAAAAATTTTTTTACAATGCGTGTTGTAGAACACCGGAACAGGTTGCCCAGAGAGGTGGTGGATGCCCCATCCCTGGAAACATTCGAGGCCAGGTTGGATGGGGCTCTGAGCAACCTGATCTAGTCAGGGATGTCCCTACTCCTTGCAGGGGGGTTGGACTAGATGACCTTTGAAGGTCCCTTCCAACTCTAACCATTCTATGATTCTATGAGTTTCTGACCGGTTCAACAACTTAGCGATTGGGTCCTACCTCTCTTAGCTCAAAGATTTGGCCTTTGCATTATATAGTTGGAAGTCAACCTAACTGAATTGGGGACCTACAGGTTCATAGCACAGGAAGGTGCTGCAGTTCTTCAAATCCTTCTGACACAACTAGAAGACCCATGTTTCAACCTCCTAGAGAGCGCTGAGGCCCAATCATTTCAATGTCACAGCTGTCAGATTGACAGGCAACATTATGTTTTACCCAAAGTACTTAAAAAGGAATTTAGAATTTTTATCCTCCAAGGGATTCCTATCTACCAAACAGCTACCTCATATTAAATCTCTGGCTGACATAGAACAGCAGAGTTGCTGACTTCAGTTATCTCCATCCAGCTCCTCTGAAGTGCTCAATCCCTGTGCTTAAATGTCCCACTTGAATTTTTCCATCCCCAGCATTATGTTTTCTACCCATTCACAGTGCCTGTCCCACGTACTCTTTTCTCACATCCACGCTGTCACCCCAAGACCAGCAGACTGAAAGCTAAGTGTATCAATTCCCTCAAAAACGCTTCTCCTGATAGCTCTCTTCCCTGTTACCATCAGCTGTGTCACCAACTTTCCCATCACCGATGCTTACTGTAAAGCATTTCTTCTGTAAACACAGGCACATAACAGAAAAGAAAATGCAAAGCTAACCATAGTAATTTGAGCACAGCACACACTACTTTTACTCTGATACAATGTGCTTTCTTTCTGGCAAGCCAGACATGATGCATATCATTTTATTTCTGGAACACCTTCATTTAAAAGCCACTGTAATTTCCTAGCATAAGAATGAAGGCGTTCCAGAAATGAAATGCATCACGTTTGGCTTACCGTAAAGATCGCAGACTTCCACCTTAGGAGTTGCCTCCCTTCACTGGCTGCACTCATTCAAGATTTCAGAGTGCTATGAAAAGCAAGGTAACCTTTCTGTTTCAACTATCTCCCATTTTCTATTCACCTGTTACACACTGCGCATGTGGCTGCTAGTATGTGTTGCCACATTTCTTTCATAAAGGTTTTCCTCTCTTCAACTACATATTAATAGAAGCTTAATTAAAAAGAAAAGCTATACTAGCTTTTGTGTGCAGAACATATTTGGCAAGCCATTCTCTTCAGTTTCTTAGTAGTAAACTCTGTGTAAAGATTTTAATTTAAAAACATTTTTAACATTTATGAAAGTTTGGGTTTTTTTCTTTACATTGCAGCCAATTACATTTTGCTACAAGAACAGCATCTTTAGAATACTGAGTAACGAAAACATAACCACTTATTTACTAAAAGATAAGAGTACTCGGGATGACAAAAATGGTACATACTTCTTCAATGGAAAAGGCAAATAATTTTAAAGAACACTTAAAATCAAAGTTAGGTAGAAGCCTTTAAAGTTGTTCAGCAAAAAGATCTGATTTCAAAGTTTTATTTTTTGACATTTATTGTCCTGACCTATATGCCTAAGTAAAAAAAGCTCTCTTCTCCAGAGCTGAGACTGTCTACTAAAATAAGCCTCAAGATGGATTTACACAAGATTTTGTTCAGTTTAACATTCATTCTGAAGCTGTGTAAGGTCAGTTCACGATCGGCCTGGATTGCTCTGTGTGGTGACATCAGAAATACAGAGATTAGTGGGCTTCTCAAGTTCAGTCAGCTCCGCCTGTGAGCCCTTTAACAAATTGCCACGGGATGGCCACAGGTAAGAATTTGTTCACCACCGTCCCTGTCTTAACCCGAATGAGGGATCACCCTTGAGTGCAGCTTCAGACTGCAGTAATAACAACCTAGAAATTGCCTTACTGACCTCGTGCAATTTGAGTCTGGGGCTCATAACTCCTGCAGGGATGGAAGAGCATTTCTCGATTGTCCACTAACATTTCACCACAATGAAATCAGAAATTTACCAAAAAGTAATAGCAGACTCCTATTCCATTGGCAGAGAGGATTTTGCAAGTGCCTACTACAGTTCCATAAACTTGAGCTGGTATACAAGCATCCTTTTCACTAGCTTTGACCTCTAGGATGACCTTGGTCTAGAAATAATCCATTAAAACAATGAAATGAGAGAGAATATGACTTGTAGAAGTTCTGGGCTAAGGGATACCATTCATAATGAACTTTTATTAAAAGAAAAGCTGATGCTTTTGCTGGGAGGATGCTTTTCTCTCCCATATGGCCTGGACAGTCTCAGATTATTGGTAGGCAGAAAAGTTGAGACTGTTTTACTTCAGCAGCTCCTCTGAGTCTGTCCCATCATGAGGAAACCTTACATTAGTTTGCAAACAAAAATTAACAGGTATAGGGAGGTTTTATTTTGATACTAGTAGGACATGGTCATGAAGGAAAAAAAATGAACAAACTTATTTTCTCAATAAGAGCTTCAGCCAGCATCTCTTAGAGAAAGAAGAGATGCTAAAGGGACTCTGTACCAAAATTCAGATTAAGTGGCGTTTTTGTTTTGTTTTGTTTTGTTTTTTTCCCAGCCAGGAGGAAATGGTGGTGAAGCACTGGGGCTCCCAGCTAAGAAATCAGGCTCTCTCTTAAAAAGGTTTCCCCCAGAGAAAGAGGCAGTGTCCTGATGGTATGGCTTTTACTTCAGGTTATTAACACCAGATGCAGATACTCTTGAAAATTACACCAATAGAAACACATTTCCTTAGCTAGGTAAGGTTGTGCTGAGTGAAGTCTTACAGAATCTAAATCTCTTTGAATGCATTGGTCAATGTAAACCTGAATTTAGACCTCACTATGATACCAAACACCAGAAATTGATGTAGTAGTGGACAAAAGTCTACCCTGCTAGACATAAATGTTGACCTTGCTAAGAGAAAGAGAGTGTTGTTCCTTTATATGCAGAGCCTGAAGCACATATATAAGACTCAGACTCCTGGAAATAAGAGATGCATTTTAAAATTTGTATTTGTAGACAATTTTCCTGAAGAGTGTCATCCTTCTATTTAGTCCATACATAGAACCACTGTGACAACCAGTTTCCGCATTGTTTTCCAACCAAGAGCACTGGTCTCTGGTAGGTGTAACAGATCATAAATGATGTTCCAGCATCAGGCTTGGCATGTTTAAGATGCTTTTGTCCTCTACTTAAGCTCTGCTTTCTCCCACGCAAATAATACAGCAAGGAAACAAAATCATCCAGGTGCAATTACTAACAGTATGGGACATTGGACATATCAGTCACATAACCCAGGGCAGAACTTCAACTATTCGAAGCTCATTGTAGACATAATTAAGGGAAGATTCCTGGATTGCAGTAAGAAGAGATGGGAAAGATAACATCAGTCACTGGGATCAGGGAACATGGCTACTTTTTATTGCTCTTTATTTAGTGGAAGTACAGGTTTTCTTTTCAGTTGTGATCAGTCATGCCTTTGCCACATCAAAATGAGACAATTACAAAGCAAGCTGCTAAAGGCTATGCCTTCCAGCTATTCAGACTGAAAAACTGGAGAATGTAGACCAATCACAAAATGGTAATATATTAAGTAAGAGATTCCTACAGCAGAATGGTTGGAGGCTTTTCTCTGAAGGAAGACACAGCCCTGTTCCTCTCCCAAGTACTGTAAATCCATATAAATATCTGAGCACAGACACAACGCCTTTCTTCTGCTAGTTTCTAAACTAGCCATCAGGTAAAAAGAAAAAAAAAAAACAAAACACACCATTGAAGGAAGAGAATGATAAAGGTTCAAGTTCACACTGCTGTTATTTCCAAGAAAGATTATGGTATTACCCTGGAGCCCAGAAAGCATTCACGTTGCACTGTGAAAGAAGAAACTAAACATTGCTAGCCCATGGGCAACACTATCAGGCACATGAGATGCAGTGGGCAACATTCCTGTCTGATGTCCTTTTGTCAACGACCGTACCAGCCACCTCAAATAATGTCAGGAGTTGGAACAAGCTGGCACTATTACTCTACATCATGAAATACGACAACTGGAATAGAAGAGAAAGCGTGCTTTGAGCAGCTTTATCACCGTGCAAAGTCTGCTGACAATTTTACAAATTGCCAGTTGGGCATCAAGGCCACATCAAGCAGATACATCTTAGCAAGTGACATCTGGGGTGCTAACCCTGAAACACCAAGCACACAGCCATCAGCGTTGCCTGTCTTCAGATCCATCAGTTCAGTGCCGCTGCTTTCTCAGTGAGATTAACTTCCAGGTGAAACATCAACTTAATAACTTGAGGCTGGATAATTTTAGTATTGCTTCAACAAGTTGGTAGAACGAAACAGCACAAACCTAGGGAAATGCCTTGTTTTGAAACTAGTCATTTTCAGTTATTTGTCACTGCAAAAAGTAAGCAGACATTAAAGAAAACTCAGTGAATTTCAGGCTCAGGAAAATGGTCCTCTTCCAGTGATCTGAAACAAGCACTGCTCCTGCTCCCCCAACTTCTCTCCTGTAACCAGATTTACTTTGAGCATCCTCTGAAGCCTCAGTTCTCCTTTTATTTTAGTGTCTAATACTAATGTACAAGATAACTAATTACAGCAGACCTGTTACCCATCCAGTCATAATCCAGTCACACAGGGGGTTACTGATGCACCTCTATCTTGAGCTACAGCTTCACCTTCTCTTACACTACAAGATTCTGCTAATGCTCATCAGCTTTCCTGGTTATTCCAGTCCTGGGTTTGTCTGGGTTTTAATCTGGCTCAGAAGTGACGGTTACTTCCCAACAGAATGAAAATCTGAGGCCTTGGCTATGTTCAAAACTTACTTACTAGATTTATTACATATTTGACAAGTATAATATTTTATGAATTTAAACTATTTTTTTTTTTTTGCTTTAGCGCAGTAATTTTTGTCACAGTAGTGCTGGTAAAGAAAAAAAAGAAAGAACACTCCCCCCATGTTGAATTTGGGATTTTTAAATGAGCCAGGATTCAGAGCAATATTAAATCTGTGACTTTAGGGTAAAACTACTTAAAACTCTCTGTACTTCTATATTAGAGAACAAACTAGAACCTTCATCTTTCTGCTGGGCCATAGCACCCACAGTCTTACTTTCTTAAACATAAAGATTAAAAAAATAAATCACCAAATCTCAAGGAACAAAATTTTGCCTGCATACTAGCATTTTATCTTGCACACATGTATGTTTCAGCAGTTATGGAAATGAGACAGCTGATGGTTGACTACTATATGTGAACAGATGCTGTGAAAGCTTCCCTTTAAATAGTTCTGTCAATGCAATGTCAATGTTAGAAGTGACACCACGGCTGTTCTAGGACACGCTCCCACAAACTCTTTTTCACGCAGGGAGTCCTGCTGATTTCCATGGAACATTTAGGTTTATAAGGCTCCCAAAGGTCAGGTCCTTAGTTGCAGAGCTCTCCTTAAGAGGGACTGACAAATATACAGCGAAGTTTTTAGTAGTGCTGAACACCATACTTCAGGGCAATGGCGTGTATTCGCCTAGACAGTACATACATTTTCTTTTAGAAGTTACATGAAGCGTATTAAATATGCTCAAGAAACCATTAAAGGAGCAAAAGCGTCAAAAAAAAAAAAAAGTCATGTGAAACCAAGCTTGCCAGAGTAAGCAGAACTTTGAATCTGCCAAGAAGACAGGCTGAGCCTGAACATCGCACGGCGCCGGTCAGAAAGCAACGTTAAATTCTGCCACCATAAAAACCGACGCGATTCACCACCCGCCCCTTTGTTAGCTCCATTTCCACAGCGGTTCTCTCACGGGGTTGTAGTGGGGATGCAGGAGAGAACAGATGTGTAACGGGGGCACACGTCGCGGCGGGGTCCGTTTCCCCGCAGCCGGGAGCGGGGCCAGGGCGGTGCTGAAGGACAGCGCGGGGCCACGCCACACCCGTCCGTCCGTCCGTGTCCCGCTCCCCGCCCCCCCCCAAAAAAAAGAAACAACTCCCCATGACCCCTTCTCTCGGTATCCTCACTGGGAACCGGTGGGAGGAAGTCCCCTCCACTTTCGGAGTGGACGGGGGAGCAGGGGTGTAGCTCGGCACGGGGTTGCCCGGCCGTCCCATCGCGCACGGCGG
>WHYT01014899.1:78742-100166 GCA_009806455.1 Tetrax tetrax | reverse complement strand
GGAAGGTGCAGGAAGGTGCAGGAAGGTGCGGGAAGGGAAGGGAAGGGAAGGGAAAGAGGAAAGGGAAGGAAAGGAAAAAGGAAAAGGAAGGAAAATAGGAAGGAAAAAGGAGAGGAAGGGAAGGAAAAAGGGAGGGGAAGGGAAGGAAAAAGAGAAGGGAAGGGATGGAAAGGGAAAGAAAGGGAAAGGAAGGAAAGGAGACAGAAAGAGACAGAAGGGAAGGAGAAATGCCATTCAGCAAACCCAGCTGCTGTTGTCTCCCCGCTGCTGCTATCGGTGCTGTACCTCTGTGTCGAGGCACGACAGAGAGAGGTGATGGGGGGGAGAAGAGGTGATGAAGAGACAGACAAATATATAAATGCCACGCAAACTGTTAAAATCTGCTCTGAGAGTCAATTTTGATTTTTAGGCTCATGAACCATTAATAAAAATCTCCTTATACTCAAATGGCTCTCAAATGCCGTGATAGCGGATTACAAACTCCTAATGGAGATTCTGTATGATCAAACATTCTCTAAGCAGCAAGGTCTAACGTACCGGGGGTGGCTGGGCCACCTGATTATCAGCTTATCGGAAAATACTTCTTAGTGAGGGATGTGTCGAAAAGAAAGCATCTTCCTCGGCATGGTCCCTTCCCCGTTCTTCATTTAAACAGATTTAGGAATGGCATCTTGTGGTCTGGGGACCACAGGATGATCTGTGACAATGATGTCCCCACACGCCAGGTTGCACACTGCACCGTTGTGGGGCTTGAACCTGGTTTTGGGTTTGCCCCGTTGGAGGTGCTGGTGGGGAGTGCCCTTCAGTGCACAGAGAAAACGTCGTCCTTGGTCTCAGGTACCTCCTGGTGACACTCAGCCCTTGCCAGGACCAAGCCACCATATGTGATGTATAATCACCTGGTAATTAAACAATTTGGAAGGCTGAGGTAGCATCATTATAGGGAGAGCAAGAGGAAAAGAGGCACCTCTGCAAGACCTCCTTAGAGAAATCCCTACAGAGCTAATTGCTGGAAAAACTGGACAGTATTTCTGTTGTTTTCTGTCTTCAAGGAGGACCTGTTTCTCTTCCTGCCTCCCCTCACATCCTCACAGGTAGGGTCCTTTATGCTTATTCTCATGTGGATGCTGGTAGCAAGAGACACAATATTTCTGGCAGAGCTGCTGTTGCTTAGAAAATACATTGTCTAACCCTCCATGGGGGCAACTCATCATGCAGAGCCCTGTGCACTGGGAGGGTCTGGGACCATTCTGGAGAGGGAGAAGAGGGTATGAGGGAGCAGGGAGGGCAACTTACCTCTTTTATGCTTCAAAAATTATACTTAAGAAGTCCTTTCTGGTCTATAACCTTTCCAACAGGGGTCACATTTCGTGCGTGCATACAGCACCTAGCACAGGGTGGCTGCAGGACTCGCCGCGGTGCGTCCACCCTCCATCGCCACGAACAGAAGGTCACAGCCTGCTGGGAGATGAGTTCAGAGAATCACAGAATGGTTTGGGTTGGAAGGGACTTGAAAGATCATCCAACCCCACTGAAAGGAGCAGGGACATCCTCCACTGGGGACATCTTCTGCTAGACCAGGTCACTCAAATTTAACTCACTTCGCTGAAGTAATGGCATGGGAGAGTTTTCAAGGCTCAGAGCATTTTTGGCTTTCCCAAAGGAAGTTGTGAGGTCAGGATGTCAACACTGAGAAGAAGAAATGTCCCACCAATGTGCTTCGATTCATTTGTGACTTTTTGGAGAAGGCTTGCAATGTACCTTGTGTTTCCAAGCACCAGCCTTGGGATGCTGTGAGGATGCCCACGCTGGGCTGCCTTTCTTGTGCAGAGGGGAGAGGCAGCTCCCGTGTGTTTCCCACTGGGGCTGAGCCCTCCTGCAATCTCATTCCCTTTAGAAATGACAAATTGCATTTGCTTTTGGACCCAGTTTGAAGCACAGGTGAAGCCAATTAATCTCCTGATGATGAAAACAAAGTGTCCCTCCATCCATGCAAGCTGGTCCCCTTGTGCCACGGTGGTGGAAGGACAGGTAACTGCTCTCTGCTGTGTATCACTGATTTTCGGGGACGCCGTGGGTCATGATGGCTCCTCCATGGGGTGTGGGGCTACAGGATTGACCCCTTGCAATAATCAGGCTCCTCTCCATTAGAGAAATACCCGGAGCCATCTCCCAGGGAAGCTCGTCTGGGAAGCTCCCACAGGCTGATCTGACTGAGGTCATTTCCCCAGGGGCTGCAGAGCTGCAAACAAGGACCATAGCGAGATGTGAGGGTGTTTGTTCAATGTTGCGTGGAGAAGGCACCATGGGTTTGGCTTTATTTAACATTTTTATCAGCATTGTGAAAGAGCTGGAGGAGGAGGGTGTTTGGAAAGCCAGGCCATGGGATGGTGAGTGCTAAGCCCTCCGGACAACTGTAAGGTTGCAGGAACTGGGGTGGTGGGATGGTGAGAAGGGTGATGGAGTCTGGTGGGAACCTGAAAGCCTTCAGCCCTGAGTCAGTGAGGGGACGAGAGCAGGGATATTGTCACTGAAACCCTGGAAATCTCCAAATTAGGTAGGAGAGGAGACCTCTACTGAAGTGATGTTGTCCGGTCTCAGGGCCCGGCTTTGAAACTGAAAGTGAAAAATTAAAAAGGGTTCGGGAAGAGCCATGAAAGCAACTCAAGGAGTGGGGAACCTGCCTGGCAGAGGGATACCTAGGGAGATCCTGTCAGTGTATGGAGTCTCAACAAGAGAAGGTTGAGATGATGTAAGTATATTTGGTGAGTGCAGAGTATTATATGGAAAACAAAAGCATGTGTTTATCCATCCGGAAACAGCACTCAGGATGACAGGTTAAAATAAGATTAATCCAAACTGGACATCAGAGACAAAAAAAAGTTATCAACTGAAACAAATTTTCTTAGGACAGGTAAGGTATCGAGAATTTTTGAAGTATTACAGTCAAATAACTGGGTACCTTCTGAAAAGATATGCAGTAGGTGTTTGCTTCTGTCCTTAATTACTTAAAATACAATCTGGCACATCCCTTACTGAAACCACCCAGGTCACTTTGCTGATTCAGGGCCTGTGTGCAGAACCTTCTGTAGGATGGAGTTTACACCACATGATTCCTGGGAAAATTTGTTTCTGGACCATCTTTGGACACGACAAATCAAACAGAGATGGTGTAGCAAAGAGCTGAGAGATGGACACTGGATATCAGGGTACCAGTGGTACGGGTCTTGGGACCTCCAGGCTGATGGCTCATCCAAGACAAGTATGGTAGGACAGTATGCCGTTGTGCCTGGTCTTTCCTATGTGCATGGAAGAGGCCATGTGCTGGGATCCCAGTGTTGTGCTAGCAGTGGGAGAGTGCCCTGGTTTCCCAGTCTTGGGAAACGTCTTGCAAGACTTTCCTGGAGTGGTTTGGGTCAGCCCTGCTGCACCACTGCTCTTCATTTTTTTTTCGTTGGCCGCTCTCTCCCCCACTGCCTCCCTGCTGTGGGGACCAGGGATGCAGTGCCAACCTCTCCAGGTGTGCAAACCATCCACCTCCTTCGGCAGGTACTGCCAGGGGTGAATTAAGCTACTACAGGCTGCCAAAGCTCATTTCTGACTCACGGCCTCCCCTATCAACGGGGAGAGAGGTGACTGCAGAAGGGGTCACTGCAATGAGATCTGAATCTCTTTCCCTGTGTTTTGGAGGGGGTTGTGCCTTCATAATTTTGTGGGGTGCCAATGGTTGAAAGGATCATCCAGGTCTGCTGCAAGTCTGTGACATTGTAAGGGATGATGCTGGATTGACTGAAAATTAGTAACAAAGGGCGTGCTGGAGCTATTTGGAGTTTGGTGGGAAAAACAGTGCAGATGCAGAGGTCATCCTGTGGCATTACATTGGTCCCTGTGTAATTGAGACCAAAATTAGAGCCTCACTACATGTATTTCATTTCTTCTTTCAACACAACCATATTAAAATAGCCCCTATATGTCTAGTTTCCCAGGGAAAATCCTAGTCTCTGCCATTTCATTGTCTACTTTGACACCATCTCTGGCAAGTGAGGGTCTGTTGAGGTTCCCCTAACTGCCATACCATCACATCAAATGGCCAAATGGCAAAAAGAGCACTGAGTAGCACCCTGGGGTGCCAAGGGACACGTGAGTCCCTTCCAGCCAGGGTGACTCCGTAGCACCCATTTCTCAGACATGTGTCCTGGGGCCAATATACGATGCAGGAAGACCATGGTGGCTGAGGAGCCATCTACGTGGCTTTTATGCTTCTGTCTTCAGTGCCTTAATTGCCTCAACCTTTGCAAAGATGCTGCTGCAAACAGTTGTTACTTGGCCATAGCCTTTAATATTTGCTGCAAGATGTCTGGTCCTTTCTAAAACTTCTGGGAGGATGAGATTTTCTAAACCCAGGAGCAGAGCCTTGTAGAAGGCATCCTTAGCCCAGCTGGGAAGGGGACAAATGGAGAGGACCCAGGGGTAAGGGCAGCTTACTGCTGGCAGGGACTGGAGGACCAGTGATGGTAGAAGCAGAAGCAATTTGCTTTGCAGTCTGCATTGGCCTGAGGATTCATGTTGTCTGGGCAATATTTGTGAGGAATTTTGGCATCAGGATAGCAAGGTGCCTGAGAAGGGAGCCTGAACAAAACCTTGGCGATGGGCGTTATGTTTTTCTGTGTTGGTGACAAGGCAGTAGGGTTAAACAAGGGGCCTTCCTCCACCCCATCGGGGTGATGCCACACATGGTCCCTTGTAGGTGGGTGGGATGAGATGATCTGCGTGGCTGGCACTCCCGTGTCAGACACAGCCCCTCGATGGAGTGAGGGGCAAATCAACCAGTTGCGTCTGGCACTTGGGCACGGAGGAGTTGAGGTGTTGCAAACGCAGGAGATGGGCTGAGCCGCATAAGGAGGGGGAGTGTGAGACAAAAATCAGCTGCGTGACCCCCCGGCAGCACTGAAGACCTGTGGGTCTCCTGATAATAAGAGAATCCATACTGGGCTCATACTGGGAATCTGTGACCGTAACTGTCCCCATCAGTGCCTCTTTACACAATCTGCAGTTTTAGCAGAGAGTGATTAGATATTGTACAGAGTCAAATTACTCACGGAGACGAGGCATGATGTGCTTATTTTTTATTTGCCTTCAAATCACAGAAATCCACAAGCAGCGTTAATTCTAGACCCAGCCATACCATCCCGCTCCGGGAGCTTTGAAATTAAAGCAGTCACAAGGCTGCCCTTAGGTTTCCAGTGACTTATGCAAGAAACAAAACAGATGAGGACAAAAGGACAAATGAAAAACTGAGGTTTCAGGCTGGAATTCAGCCTTCTCTTGGTTTGTACTCAGAGCAACGCGATAGAGTCAACTTCCCTGTGTCAGGAGAAGGGAGGGAGGGGGCTGTCCTGATTAGATCTAATTTCCTACCTGTTTACTGTAGGCATTTGCATAATGATCACCCTGCAAAGAGTGGTTAGCATATGCTAACAACCACCCTTGAACCCGTTAAAACACAAACCCCATGCCGACCGCTGCTGTTTACAGCACTTATCTTCCTCCTGATTGCATCCCAACGGATGTGGCCAGTGTGTGCCCCTGCTACCCGAGATGGCTGGAAGCCTCTTCCAGATGTCATCAGGACACGGTACAGCGAGATAAACACAAATCATTTTATTTTCATCCATAGAGAAAAATCAGAGGTCTAGAAAGGGATCTAAATGCCTTTTAAGGGTCATTTTCCATTTTAGTTCCTTGTTCGGTGTTGGAAGAAAGGGACTTCTCCAGCACCTCATGTTCTTGGCCCAAGCGCTAGCATGGCGATAGCAGCTGATAGATTTTTGAAGCAGTGCAAACCAGAAAAAAAGCAAGTTCAATCCTCCTCAGTTATCAGAACCCAAGCAGGATACGTGCTTCACCAGAACTTTTACCAAAGCAAATCTGCATGTATAGAGTGAGGATGTACAGAGCCTCACCCTAAACGGTGGGAAGTTGAGCTTATTTGTAAATCATTTGCTTTCAGTGATGACAGGCACGAGTGTGCCATTGTTCTGGAAGAGTTTCTTGTTGGTTGAATTAAAAAAAAAAAAAAAAAGAAAAAAAAGGAGAGGGATGCAAGGCAGACACAACAGTGCTATTGCCAAAGGGTGGCAGAGGATTGCAAGGTTTGAGTATCCAAGCAGCAAGGTGTCAGCAAACAAACCCAGGCTGGTTCACCTTTCAGCAGATCTGTTCATCACTTGGCTTCCACAAACAGGGTCACGATAACCTTCCCCACCTCCCCCTTTTCAGTGTGCCCCATGTGCGTTTTCACAGGTTGGCAGCCATCAGCGGCAGTCACGCATGCTCCTCTAGCTGCTGTGGAGGCAAGAGAGAGTTATGCCCCCTCCACGTTTTAAATGCAAGTGTTTCAAATGCACATGTTTTAAATGCACATGTTTTAAATGCACATGTTTTAAAGTATTCTAGTAGCCAGGGTGACTCTGATAGCTTAGATACCAAAGGCATGTGGAGTTGTGCCAGCTGATCTTAGGGGATGGGAATATCCAGGGAAGGATGCAGGGAATGGGTGAGGGTCAGTATAGATGCAGATGCTCTCTGCCCTGTGTTCCTCTCTGCCTGTACAGCTCTAGCACCTTGAAGAACTGGCTTTTGGGGGAAATGGGGATTATTAATCTGATTTGTGTAGCTACCTGCAGAGACAACAAGGGCCAGAAATTCAATGTGGGTGGTAACTACACCTTGCGACTTGCCGGAGTCTGTTGTGAACCAGAGATGAATGAAGCAACGAGGTGGTGGGAGCCCCATCTGGACCTGGCCAAAGAGCACCTCTGTTTCCTGTGTGCTGGATAACACAGCTGCAGCTTCCACAGATGCTCCTCAGGCAGCAGGGCACACTCTTAGGAGAGCTATTTACTGAGGGACTGCAAACGTCCCTAGTGTCCAAGTCTTGGACGTGTAGATGGGTTCTAGCAGAGCTGCAAACCCCCATACTCTGCCAGACATGGGTCTGTTGCCAAGGTCCATGCAGTGTCTGCCTTTTTCTTTCAACAGTAGCTATTTTGGTGTCTTTTGTCCTGCGTCTGCTGGACAGGATGTTTGCAGATGGAAGTGGCACTGGTTTAATGAGATTTGGTCTTGACAAATTCACGTTGGTTGCTTTGTGTTAGACAATATTCTGCATAAATTGGATAGTCATAGAACCGAAAAATCATAGAACAATTCAAGTTTGAAAGGACCTCTGAAGGTCTCCAGTCCAACCCTGCTCAAAGCAGAGCTAACTTCAAAGTTAAATTAAGTTGCTCCGGTCAAATTCTGAGAATCTTAAAGGATGGAGATTCCTCTCAGCTCCTCTGGTCCCTGCCTCAGGGCTTAACTGTTCTCATCGAGGAGAGTTTTTTCCCATCCATCCCCTGTTGCAACTTGTGTCTGTGATGGAAAGGGAACTTGAGGGATTGTTGTCACCTCCCGTACAAACCCAGATCTCCAGGGAAGTGAGGGATCGACAGCCCCAGCTCCTTGAGCACTGCTCTCTCCTGCTTTGTGTCCGCAACACAGAAACGCATCTTCCAGAAACAGGGATTACTTAAAGTTTTTCACTGGCTTGATTTGGAGGATAAGGGGTTATAGCTAACAGCCAGTTGTATGCAGTAGTAGGACCACATGGTCTTTTCATCTATTTTGTTTTGTGAAGCTCTGAAGCCCCTTTGAGCAGTCCCATAGTGTGTCCCATAGCGGGGACATCCGTGGGCCTCGACCTCCGGCCAACTCCTTTGGCAGCTGCTGCAGCTGGGCATTGTCCTCTCGGACTGCCTTTTCCTTAACCCACTTCTTCCGCACCAAACATATCCTAGTGATCTTCATGATGTCTGGAAGTCCTCTGGGACAGTTGTGAGGGTGTCCCAGGGATTCCCATTGCACAGAACTGGCCCAAGGACAGCAGAGGTGGTCTCAGTTACATATCTAAGTGGCAGTGTGTCTCCTAGAAGTTTGCCTCTCCACTGCATCCTTGGTTCATGTTTCCCAGTAGTGGTGGCATTGAGGGATTGAAGTGACTCTGTTCCCCATTTTTCCTGCGGAGCGTTTTTGCTTGCTGCTCTCTGTGTCACACATGGGACCCTGATGCTGCCCTTCTTATTTTGAGATATGGCTGTGGGGTTGGTTCTGCTGCTCGGCACCCTGTCCTGCACCCTGGCCACGTCTCTCAGGCGAGCCTGTCCCTAAATTAGGGACTCAGTGGTGTCTGCAAGGCAATGTTACGACACCAGAGTTCCCACCTCTGTAACACAAGTACCTTTTGCCTCCCCTCCTCTTAATTTTGTGTAACAAATGGTATCTCATTCTGCTGGGTTTCCCGGAGCTCATCAAATACCTTCTTCAGCTGCTCCAGGAACCCTGTAGACAGTGTTTCACTCACTCCTCTCCCATTTTCCCCGTGAGACTGTTAAGAATTCTGTTTTCTCATATTCATCCCCACAGTCAGCTGCCTATGCAGATGCTCCCATGCTTGTAGGAGGCTCTTTGTCTAGAAACCCAGCATTTCCAGTGGTCCGAAACCTGCTCGTTTGCTTTCTTCTCTAATTGCTGAAAGCTCTCCTGTCTGTCATTATCCTGTGCTTGCCATGACTCACATGGAACGGTGGCACCCTCACATTTCTTTTGCCCTGTGGTGGGTTGGAACAAGACAGGAGATCACATCTTGGGAATTCCCACAGTTTTTAATTGAGTGACTGATTTCCAGAGATACTGCTGCAGTGACTGTCCCAGTCGGGTGTTCCCAAATGCCTCCTTCCTACATCTCCAAGCCACCACAGAGGTTGATGTGGGTTGCCCCATCCTACATCTCTTTGTTTCCCAATAGCATTCCCATAATGTATGTTGCTATACCAGCTCTGACTCACTCCAGAAACACAGCACAAGCAGAGAAGTTACAAAAAGAAAGGGAAATCTTAGCATCTCTGTTTTACCAACAAGGCATGGAGACACTACAGGTAGGATAGACCTCCTGTGGGACTGGTTTGGGATCAGTTAAGTGTCTCAGGCACATCTCAAGTATCTGAAGGTGAGCTACTACTAATACCTCTAAACTCAGCTTTCCCCCAGGCAATCGGAGCTGACAGTTCAAATCCTGCACCTGGGAAAAGGGGGCAGCCCTTGGAAGCTGCTGGTTTTCTGCCATCACTCCATAGCCACAGCGACTGGCGCAAGAGCCCAGCTCTCATGCGGGAACCGCACGTTGCTTTCTCATTATGCAACCGCTGTATTTTAATAGAAACCTCTTTTTAGGCAGCCTCAAAAAACAGTTGGATTTTTTTTCCTCCTTCTGTCAAATGACCAACTTAATAATTCACTGGTTGTGCTGGGATTAGGCACTTTGGGCCACACTCTGGATTTCTTATCTTTAATGTAGTTCTCGACGACATCTTCTGCACTTAATCCCCTGACAAAACTCCCTTTGATTCCCACGACAGTCGCTCACAGAGATCAAACGCAGAATGCTGCTCTGTCAGGTAGAGCCGGGCGAATAATTTGTGACAAATAATTTACCCACAGACTTTTCTCCTCATTTTCTGCGCACAAATTGTCCGTTTGGTTGAAGCTCGGGACAGCTGATGGATTTTGTTTCTGGCTGCACGAGTCCGAGTTCAATGACTCGCTCACGAGCAAGAGCCTGCAAGGACATTTGAAGAGCTTCAGCACTCATGGCGCTTTGACCTCGCTCAGCATCAGCTTTGGTTTTCAGCGGTGCTGAGCCCGTCTCACCCCACGAGCGACATCAACACGCATCCCGATGTGCTCAGCGCTCATGAGTCATTGCTCTGTATTTCTGTACCAGATCAGAAAAGCGTGACTTTCCAAGGCGAGAGTTGCAGTGCAAATAATCTCTAATATCAACTTAAAATTTCCTGTCAGGGGATGTGCTGTAATACATGCGCCTGATACGAGTTTTATCACTTTCCCTTGCAAGCACAGCCTCCAAAACCCAAGCAGAGGCGAGAAGGGGATGCACAGAGATAAAGGATCCTGGTTTCCATGTGGGATTAGGGACGAGGGGCACCCCCCAGACGCACCCCACATTGCACGACCGGAGACTGAACATGCGCCCCGTTTTTACCTTCTGTGGCCTCCGTGCCAGTTTAACCATTTAACCGAACAAGAATGGCATCTCTGCGTGTGTTTTATTAATGCAATCTGGGTGTTTTAGGTAAAGAAAAAATTAGCAATTAGTATTAATTATGAATGAGTCATAAGAAAGTTCTGATATAGGCTGATTTGAGCAATATTTATGACTGCAATTTTACAGACAGGAATGTTTTATCTTGCAATTTGTGTCAACTTCAGCTTTTTTCTTCCTTTTTTTTAAAAAAAAAAAAATAAACACCTGCAACTCTCAAAAAGCACAAAGGTGGGAACTTGAAGGTCTCCATTTATTTTCCAAACAGCCCTGGTAATGCCTGCAGGGAGCAGACAGCAGTGCTGTCTTACCAGGGCCCACAGAGATGCTTCATTAACCCAATTAAGCAGGTGGATGGAGAGGGTCTCTCTGATAATTTACACCTTACTAATGAAGTGTGTGACTCTTAATCTCCTCCAAACAAGATACACTCATGAAACACTGGTGCAAGGAAAGGGGAAATTAATTAGGTGAAAAAACTATGAGATTATAGCAGAGGGATTCCAAAGAGGCAACTGTAACATGGCTGGTGATTCATTTGTGCCTGTCTTAAATTAATGGCTGAGCTGTCAAGTAAATAAGACCCAGCATTATTTTGGCTTAAAACACATTCTCACCAGGCCTAGCGCGAGACACCTTATTTTACTGCATGACGCACCGTTTTCCATGCCCCAGCTGCCCGAACGGCCCTGGGATGAAACGAACCCACTCTGAGCAGAGCCTGGCCTTTTTTGAAGATGTCTAGTGAAGCATTAGAAGGAGTTACTTGTTCTATGCAAATATTCTCAATGTTGCAATAACTTTGTGTCATCTGAACATCTGCCTGGCTGCCAAGCCTACATTTGGGTTGCAATGGGACAACGGGGAGGTGGTGTCTCGTTGCAGAGCAGTCGTCCCACCAAGTGTATCAGCTCCACTAAATGCTTAATGTTTGCTTCAGCCCAGCGGTGGGTAACATTATGGAATCACGGAATCACAGACTGGTTTGGGTTGGAAAGGACCTTTAAAGCCCACCCAGTCCAACCCCCCTGCAAAAAGCAGGGACGTCTCCAACCAGATCAGGTTGCTCAGAGCCCTGTTCAACCTGGCCTTGAATGTTTCCAGGGATGGGCATCTCTTTGGGTGATGGAAGGACAATTTGAGCTGTTGCTTTGGACAATGCTCAATGAAAGCCTGGAGTCAAGCTCTAGAGGAACATTTCTGGGTTGATTTCCTTTGTCTGCGTGCAGGGCTATAAAGTGACGCCGCACACCAGCATTTGTCATAGAGCAGACTGGTTCAAACCATGGTCAGCAGAGACCTTCAGCAACATGGGAGGCTGCTGCTTAAAACAACATGACTTCTCCTTGTCTCCAGTGGCACTGGAAGACTCTTCCATGGGTTCTGGTTCTGTTTGGGTGCTGATGGGTCATCCCCTCCCGCAAATTGTGTGGGAATATGACACAGAAGATTGTCTGCGTTTGTCCCCAAGAGCTCATTGGAAAAACACTGTTGATATCATGGTCGTGTACGGTAACTCTGGGGATGGGGTCTTCAAGGTTTCCAGAGTGCAAATACTACAGAAATGCATTTAGCCAGTTAAACTAAATGGCTGACAACTGAAAGATTCCCAGAATAGCAGATCTGAGCAGATTTAACATTGGAAATTGTATTTTGTCCTAAAAGGAACTCAATGAATCCAAGGATTTCAAAGCTTTTGGCAAACACGAATTAAATCAGCAATTAATTAAGCTCTGCGGCACTCCTGTTTGATAAACAAGAGATACATTACGATCAGTCAGTATTGCCAACTGCAAACATTCACAAACTGTGAGTCCGGCTCCCCAAAATTATGAGATTGGCTTAAAAAATCATGCGATTAAAACCCAAAATTGTTGCATTTTCTTTATCCACCATCTGGCTTCCCAGCCTCTAGGGTAAACATGCCTCGTGTTTTCAACTACAAGGGCTAGCCACTTACTTAAAAACATGAAAACTGAGATCCTTGTGCTTCATAATGACTCCAGCAGCTGAGGGTCTAGGAAAAATACAAAAAATCCTAAGATTCATAATGAAATAAGAAGAATTTGCAATACTGATCACTTGTCACCAAAACATTTTTGGCTCAGCAGCTATTTCTGAATGCAGCAACTCAGCGCACGAGCTGCTAGGCAAGGAATAGCAGAGACTCTCCTTCCTGATCGCGATTGTAGGAGAATTTAGGTGGATGAAATACAGTTACTGAGGCAGGATGTCACATAGTCCTTACTGGAATTTAGCCAGGGCATGGCAGATAAACACATCAGTTCTCATGAAAAGTATTCTGGGATTGTTAATTATTACAAATGATTGCTCCCATCTCTCTGGAAGATGTTCACAGGCAATACCAGGGCATCAGGCACTGGCCGGGGGCAATAGCTTCGTACCAAACCACAGAAGTGATTGCCACCCGCGGAAACCTCACTCCCTCAGTCCTGACAGTCAGTTTGTGTCGGGAAAATCCTGTCTCAGGCTGATCCGACTTAGCTTGTGAGACGGGGCCATTTTGGTGGCAGGGCTGGCAGCCACCGCATTACTGTCTGGAGAAGAATTTACGTTGCAGGGGGAATGGCAAATTATCTGGAGGGAAAGTAGCTGCAGAAGGGCCGTGGCTGGCTGAAACCAGGAAAACAGATTTCAAACTAATGTAAACAGCTTGGGTTTATCACCAGTTTCACAGGTTCAAAAATAAATATCACTGGTTTTGCGGTTCAAGAGTTGGTTATTTTCTACCGACACTTCAAAAATGTAGTTTTTCTGTGACCTTGAAAACCACTTTAAACATACTTTTCAGTAATTTAAAAACCTGAGGTTAATAAAAGAGAATCAGAAATAGAAAGTTTCACTTCTTTAAGCAGGTCTATTTGTCAAGAAAGAGGAGATGAACTTGAAGCCACCTGAGCATCCAAGCACATGTATTTTAGAGAAAACGAGCTCTAATGTCTTCACTGCCGCAGGATCCATGGGCATCAAGAAGCCGTTTTCTCCAAGGAAGAACATTATAGCTGAGCTTAGGATAGACTCTGATCTTTGCACCTAAACCTATTTAAAGTGACACTAAGGGCTTTTGTACTGCTATGAAATTACCTTGGGCCAGGGAGAGCACTCCCTGGCTGTGGAAATCAAAGCACGAACAGCTTGAGAAAGCTGTAGACAAATTCGTGCACTTAGCACCAGTCAGGGCTATTTTAGCAAAAAAAAAAAATACAGCCTCTGATGCAGGAAGCTCAGGGCAGCAGGGAATAGAGGTGACAAGCGGGAGGATTTGCCTTGTTTTTATGTTTTTTCTCCAAGCATTCCTACTAGATGGATCTTCGGGCCCACCCACGCATGGTCACTTGTGTTCTCTCCCTCAGGATTCCAGCCCCCATCCCAGCCCAGAGAAGCATCACCAGGAGGAGCTCCCAAACACATGAGGCTGTGGGCAGAAGCAAAGCAGGTGCAGAAGAATACTGGTTAACCTGGGAGCTATAGGCCTCGTGATGCTGCACTCCATTTGGATCTGTCTCCCTGCTTTTCAAGTTACTTTTGCATATTGACAAAAACACTTCCAAGTGTTATGCTAAACACATATCTGGTGCTCAGTAATGAACTTCAACATCCATAAATGACGTGTTTCTCACTCCCATAGTGCCCGTGCCCTGACGATAGAACCAAGTACCTTATCAAGTTGCTTGCTTTCTCCACAAGACGTACCAGCAGGTCGTGTGTAGGTTAAATATGGCAACTCTTAGGAGCCATTTTATCCTGTGTGCAAACCTGGTTTATATAGCTTCTCAAGAAGAGAGGCTTGGTATCACAGTCTAGTACTCATAATTAATCCTGGAGACAGCGCGGATTTAGGTTCATTTGGGCTGACTTAAAATTAAAAAGTCACTATTAGCATGTGAAACAGACACCATATGTTATGTATTAACACTGTAGATGTTACAGAACACGGTGTATTTTTCATTTCCAGTAAGATAGCTATAGATACGACTTTTTCAATAGGCAGTTGCTTGGTTATTTGTATTTCTCTTACCTAAAGTAGCCTCTGTTACGGATGGTGGCAGATGTCTTTACAGATCGCTACACCCATGTGCACATACCCATATAGATGAAGTCCTTGTTTACACAGTCATTTGTATTTGCATATATAAAATTATACTTATTTGTATGTGTATTTTATGCACTATTATTACAGTTAAAATACAATACTAATCAGCACATGCACACGTAGATATTGAAGTGAAAAGGCATGTATATACCAAAATATACAATATATTTACACATATAAATAACTCAAACTGTAGAGGCAAATGCTGTCTAAGGACGTATTTGGCAGCATCTGTAAAACCTCATTGTACTGGGAGTTAATATAATGTTCTCAGTGTCTTCAGTCATCTGAAATTTGAGTTTAAAGTTTTTGCACAATCACAGTCAACACAAAATGCAGCAGGAAATCGCCATTAGTCAAATGTGTTCGTCTAATCCCACTGCAAAATGGAGCTTTTTCATTTTTATCCTGCCACGGGTTAGTTTGCGATTTCATATGTCAGATACATCAATTCTGCGAAGGAGAGAAGAGGGGGAAGAACAAATTAAAAATATAGACTCCTTTGCCTTGGGGGAAGTGGAGAGGGCAGGTCTTTGTGGAGAGCAGTAATAATGATCTCATTTAAGAGAGTTTCTGGGTTTGATTCTTTGCTGCCCTTCCTCAGAGTTAATTACTCCCTGGCAAATTGAGGGCCTAACCAGCAAATCCAAATGAATTCTCTGCTGAAATTGTGTAGGGAGAGTGCAAGTACGGAGGCATCAGCCCACGTCCTCCGACGTGTCCATGCCAGGGAAGAGAGCATCCACTGCTTGCCGATGGGAAAACCTGCCATTTCGTTCTCTCATTCTTTCTCTCCTTGCCACATTTTGTTTCTCACTCTCTCCCACTTTCTTCTTTCTAATTCTCTCCCTTCATTCACGCGACCACTGGGATAAATACAGCAACAGTCCCTCTCTTCCCAGAGGCCCATGCTTGGGAGGATATTAGTGTGTGCCACACTCCACTTGCCGATTTGTCTTAAGGTAATTATTCCTAATGGCTGTTGTTGTTTTTCCCGCAGAAACTGTAATGTAGCCCCTTTTGTATCATTGGCTGAAGCCTGTTGTTTCTGTATGAAAAACAATAGGCCTACAGATTAGGACCGCATATTATGGCTCTACTAGCACAGCAGGCTTTTGGTATTGGTACCAATCCTATCAATTCCTGGCATCCTTTCCCCTTTACTCCTGGTAATTAATCTTTTCATGAATGCTGTCACATTTAGAGCCATTTCATTAAGTTTCTGGTTCCTACACTTATGTAACTCACCGCATCCCTCATCTGCTCCAACAGCTGGAGAGATGCGGAGCGAGGTGGTGCCGGGCAGTGGGTTTGCTTTCCCCGTCATTCCTCCTCTCCGCAGAACACGCTCTCCCGTCAATGAAGTCACACGCAGGTGACAGACAAGCAACCACATGCTTCAGACAGCCTGAAAGGGGTAGGATTGAGCCGTCAAAAATTAGGAAAGGCCCCTAGGAATGAAGTCCGTGGAATGTGATGCCCATTTCCCATATGCATGTATGTACCAACGGTCTGATAGCAATGGGCTTATACACTTTGTGCAGTATAAAACATTTTTGATGTAAAACATCGCAGATTTCTTAAAGCAAGGGCAGCACTTTGGGACAATCGGCCCCTCCCACCATACGCCAACGCTCTTCCTCTTCCTTAACAAATCTCCAACCCACCTCCCACAACGTGCACCAGCTTCAAACCATTTCTATGAAGCAGGAGGATTTCTGGGTGGGGAAAGGAGGAAGAAGGTTTAAAGCTGCTTTTGCTGACACGGCTCCAGACTGTTATTCCTGGTTTTGAAAGGGAGTCAGGCCCGACGGCTGCAGACAGCGCGAGGCTGTAGCGTGCATATTCGTAGGGCGCAGCAGCGGGGTGAGAGACAAAAGCTTGTATTCCCAGCCCTGCCTCAAGTGACCTTGTGCAACCTCTTAATTACTGCAATTACTTGCCTCCTGAGATGACATTATTAGGCCGCGCTCGGTAATAAGGGCTGTGAAGTTCACAGAATTATTCGTGCCGGTTGGTGAAAGAGCAGCAAGTAAAACACCCGGCCATCTTGCGGCTTCCAAACCAGCTCGGGGTCAAAAGGGGATGGCTGCCGGCTCTTCTTGGAAATTCAGGGTTGGTGGTGTCTGGCGGTTTTACGTTTGGGGCTGGGAGTTTTGTGGCGTGGCATCTGCACTGCTTGGCTGAGGGTGTGCGAAAAGCAATGCTGCAATGTGGCTGCACCAAAATATGTTTTACCAGGGACAGAAAACAGGAACTGTCCTCCTCCGGTACTGTTCATCTGCCAAATTCCATGTTTCTTCCCCAAATAAAAAAAATCAGCACCCCTAAATGGTAAAATACTACTTCTAAAATATGAAAGGGTTAAAACTGACAGCTGCTGGAGCCAATTTTTAGCATTAGCAACACTAATTCAAAACTCCAAAAGGCTGAGGCATTTTTCTGTCCTTGGAAAAAAGAAAAAAAAACAAACAAAAAACCAAACCAAACAACTAAAAGCAGAAAGAACCACAAAATTCACCCTAAGGCGGAGAATAAACATCGAGGATCTTGAGTGAAGTATTTAGTTATTGAGAAGCAACAGAAAACAGGAGACTAAATGGAAAAAAATCAGCCTTAACTGTGATCATCGCCACCAAATGACAGATGTAACTGCGTTTGCCTGTAGCTGGGATGGAGCAACAGCCCTCCCGCCTTGATGTCTGCGCCCGGTGTGAAAACGCGTCTGTCACTGAACACCTTCTGCTTCTGCTGTGGTCAGTTCTGACCCGGAGGTCCTCCATTTGGCTGAAACAACACACAAGGATGCCAACCCTCCTCACCACCAGCTGTATTCCAAGCCCTGGTTTCCCAGTCCCGGATGAGGGACTGGTCCTCCAGGCCAGGCTGATCTGTGGAGGGAAGGAGGGCTGTTCGCGCTTCCACGGCTCTGCCTGCCTGCACAGGCACCCTCTGGGGACATGGGAAAATCCCAAGGCAGCTCCTCTGCTCAGGTTTCCCCATCAAACAGTGCTGCAGAATTAGCAACCAGTGCTGGGTGGCCTGTTTGGGGAGGGGGTGGAGGGCAGCAGGGTCAAAAGACCCAAGTGGAGGAAAGGGATGCATTTGGGTTAGGTCCATGGGAAGGGATGTCTGTCTGTCCTCTGCAGCAAGTTTGGATATGGATGGGCCATGGAAAAACTCATCTCTGTGATTTCTGAGTGGAAGGAGGTGCTATGCCAAGCAAGGCAAACAGGAGGGGAAAAGCACAAGAGACTCATTGTGGGCTGTGGGGAGTGAGTTTTCGTACCCTTTATCCACTTGTGAATAATTCAGATGCTGTATATGTACATTCCATGGAGCTCTTCTCCACCACTGCAGTCCGAGAGAGAAACCCTGCCCTCCCTCCAACATCTGCCTTGCAATGGCATTGTGCTACATCATTGGTTTTTTTTCCTTTCCAGCTTTCTATTTTTTTAGTCCGCTGATACCTCTGTAATAGAGGAGGTAAAATATTTTCATTATCCTCTCCCCAGAATGTGGAAATCTTCAAAGAGGAGGTAGGAGGGAGGTTAGCTCCTCTAGCCTCATTTCCCTACCACTGCCGTTCCTTGGCTGTTCATCACAAAATGAGTCCACAAGGCCATTGCATCGTGGCATTGAGCTCATCGTATGTTTGGCTTTTTCCTTTTTTTTTTTTCTCCTTAAATTATTTCACGTTGCAAACCTGGCGATTATTTCATGCTGTTTAAACTATATTTGTAGTCTTTGATCATACATAAGTAGACTGAAGTAAACTGCTGATAGAGTGAAGATATTGTTCTCGGTGTTTCTCCTCTCGCTTTGTTCATTACATTATGCCTTATAAGCTTGCATAAAATGTTCATTGTGGCAATGTGCCTTTGTTATTAATTCTTACGGCGCCACATATTTTTATGAAATGTAGTTCATTCACAAACGGAGTGATTAGGTAATCTGTGCCGGTGTGTATGGGTGTATTTTACACACAACGTGGACACACACAACACCCA
This sequence comes from Tetrax tetrax, assembly GCA_009806455.1. NCBI lineage: Eukaryota > Metazoa > Chordata > Aves > Otidiformes > Otididae > Tetrax > Tetrax tetrax. The sequence goes on along the minus strand of WHYT01014899.1, from coordinate 81,880 downwards.
ATTACATGCACTCCGAACACATACTTATCCATATAAACAAGAGGGACCAAACCATCGCGTCCTATTTATGTTCAGCAAAACACTTATAATCCAGTTTCCAGGGCTCATGAAGCAAGGAGATAGGAGATGGGAACTGATTCGTGGGGCTTAAACCCTACCCTGGCTCCTGCTTGCTTCATTTATGAACCACATGCATTAGGACATGGCCATGCTAGAGGACTGGGCTCCTTTTCAAAGAGAACAGGTACCTAACCCCACTGATTGCCCTCGTTTAGTGGGAGACAGATGTCTCATTCCCAGGTTTCTCTGCAAATCACAGCTAGTCACTCCATCAAGTAATTAAAAAACTGTCCATGTGCAGGACATGGCTAAGCTTCTCACCAGCCTTGACTCTGTTCCACGCTTGTACGTCTGTTGTGTGCAGTATATAAAGGTGTGGTTTGTGTACGATTCCTCCATTACTCCAATATATTTTCATCCTACTCTTTTTCCTTTATAATCTATATTATTCTAGTTACTGCAAGAGAAATAGAAAAAAAAATCCTCCATTTTTTTTTTCCTGAACAACAGCAATCCTCCCCTCCAGCTGAAGTCCAGTTGAGCAGCGCACATGAAATTGGAGGGCAGATATGATGTGTGATGACAAGAAGCTGCTGAACTACTTCCCTCTGAGTGGGGCGACTGGGGGAGGTCCCAGAGCCATGCCTGAATAGGAGACCAGGCGGTCCCTTCCAATCCGTGAAGGAAATAGTTGGTGGTAACATCACAGGGTGTCAGGAGAAGAGTAGATTGATGCAAGCATCAATCTCAAGTGAAACCAGGAAGGCTTTCAGAAGTGAGACCTTCAAGAAATTGCTGGGTAACTCAGCACTCAAAGCTGCTGGTCCTACGTTGGCCACCATCCCTACTAGTGACAACATCTGGCACCTGCAGCAAGGACCTCTTCAGCTGCCAAGAGGAGGAGGAGAAACCCATGAAGATGAATGGGCAGGTGATGGTGCCATGCCGCATCTGGAATGATGACCAATATGGACAACCAATGTGGACAACACATTGCCCTCACCAGGATACGCTGGGATCCGGACAAAAGCTCTGTGAGAAGCTGAGATAGGAAAGCGAAGCTGTGGGAGTGTCTGAACTGGTGAAGGCTCAACAGAGAGAGGCAGGTGAATACGTCCCATCCTGCCTGCAACCTGCAGTCGTTTACCATGGGAAGCCCAGGGACCTGCACCACAGGGCTGGCCGTAGCACCTCCAGCCCATCCAGCTCTGACAGCTCCACTATTTTGGCTCCATTTACAGAATCTGCACAGCCAATGTCTGGGACTGGACAGTCCAAGGGATTCCCCTTCATCAGCTTCCCCCTCAGCTGAGATGTGCCCATGCTGCTGGTGTTCCCAAGAGCTGCTTCTTTGCCTCTTGTGGGGGGCTTTTCCACCCCTAAATGATTTTGTTTTGATGTACGGGGCAACCGAGACTCTGTGATGGGTTCCAGTAAGCCAGCTTGCACCCTGCAAGTTGTGTTTGAAAGCCTCAACCTCTTCCTTGGAAGGCATCTTCTCTTTCTAGCCTTGGTAAATACAGAGTGTCCAATTGCAAAATGCTGATATTGTGCAGCATGGAAAAGGCTTTTTCCCCCTGAGTTTTATTGTATACAATTGATTATACACCATTTTTCTCTCCTTCTGAAACCTGCACAATTGGACTCATGTTGCCAGAAGAACCTGCTGTTACCCAGCCCCAGGGAGAAGAAAGAGAGAACAGGAAGAAAGCCATGTTTTAAAGCTCCTAAAAGTTTTTAAAAAACATTTCTCTATAAAACATCTTGCAGCTGTTTGTACCGGGGGCCTCACGATTGTCACACAGCATTGAGGCAACCACAGCAGTCTATGTAATCTTCTGTGTAGCCGTTTCCTGGCTGCTCTCCTTCTCCTGGGCCACCACTTCCTTTCACCCTCAGGATACCAGTGTCTTTTTGCACCTCACAGCCTGCCAAGTTGAGGGACCAGAAATAACTGGGAACCAAATGAAACTCAGGAAAGGAATGGGTTTGCTGAATCTTGTCTTCACGCAGGATTTGGCTCCTGGTCTGGAGGCTGTGAAAGAACAGAGGATCTCCAGCAGCAGAGACATGGCAGAAGAGAGAAAATCAAGCCAGAGACTCGCCCCAGAGATGTCATTTTTAGCCATGGTGGTTCAAAGCTTGGGTCGCTGCTGTATGTGGAGCTCTTAGACTGGGGTCAGGGAGCAGAGCAGCCAAACGGTGATGGCCACGCTGGATGGATTCACTGCTGAGGTGGCTATGTCCTCCAGGTCCCGACCTAGCCCAGCCAGCACAAGCTCTGGCCTCTAACACAGTAGGAGATGCAGTACTTGTCACCTGGGACGAGCAGGGAAGGAGCGTGTAGGATATTTTTCGGGTTGCCAGAACTGCAGCAGAGGTCTAAGACCTTTTTTTCCTGGAGGTGGGAGTAGCTCCTGGCTGTGCTGCTAGCAGTATCTGGGACCAGCACTGCTCCTGGCTCTGCACAGGGAACATATAGCACATAACATATACACACATAAGTGACCACTTCAGCTCCACTCCCAGCTGCTCTGAGCCAGAGCCACCTCACCGTATGGCCCCGTCTGCATCCTGCCCTCAGGTGAACAACCCTCACGGAGCACCAGGTGAGCCCAGTTTAACTGTAGAGCTTTACAGCTGGTGGCAGTGGTTTGAGCCTCCAAATGCTTCTGGGAGGAAAGGGGAGGATGCTAAAAAAAAAATATATATATATATAAAAAATACAACCCTCCTCTCACTGACCTTACTAACATAAAAATATGCATATGTAGAAGAGGAGCCATAATTTTTAGTACAGAGATTGAAAGACTGGATCAACATTTGGGTGGCTATTATGGATTATTCCTTTACATATATCATAGAATCATAGAATCATAGAATCATAGAATGGTTAGAGTTGGAAGGGACCTTCAAAGGTCATCTAGTCCAACCCCCCTGCACGAAGCAGGGACCTCCCTGACTAGATCAGGTTGCTCAGAGCCCCATCCAGCCTGGCCTTGAACGTTTCCAGGGATGGGGCATCCACCACCTCTCTGGGCAACCTGTTCCAGTGTTCTACAACTCTCATTGTGAAAA
>WHYT01014899.1:58589-69511 GCA_009806455.1 Tetrax tetrax | reverse complement strand
GAATGGGTTTGCTGAATCTTGTCTTCACGCAGGATTTGGCTCCTGGTCTGGAGGCTGTGAAAGAACAGAGGATCTCCAGCAGCAGAGACATGGCAGAAGAGAGAAAATCAAGCCAGAGACTCGCCCTAGAGATGTCATTTTTAGCCATGGTGGTTCAAAGCTTGGGTCGCTGCTGTATGTGGAGCTCTTAGACTGGGGTCAGGGAGCAGAGCAGCCAAACGGTGATGGCCACGCTGGGATTCACTGCTGAGGTGGCTATGTCCTCCAGGTCCCGAGCTAGCCCAGCCAGCACAAGCTCTGGCCTCTAACACAGTAGGAGATGCAGTACTTGTCACCTGGGACGAGCAGGGAAGGATCGTGTAGGATATTTTTCGGGTTGCCAGACTGCAGCAGAGGTCTAAGACCTTTTTTTCCTGGAGGTGGGAGTAGCTCCTGGCTGTGCTGCTAGCAGTATCTGGGACCAGCACTGCTCCTGCCTCTGCACAGGGAACATACAGCACATAACATATACACACATAAGTGACCACTTCAGCTCCACTCCCAGCTGGGCTGAGCCAGAGCCACCTCACCGTATGGCCCCGTCTGCATCCTGCCCTCAGGTGAACAACCCTCACGGAGCACCAGGTGAGCCCAGTTTAACTGTAGAGCTTTACAGCTGGTGGCAGTGGTTTGAGCCTCCAAATGCTTCTGGGAGGAAAGGGGAGGATGCTAAAAAAATATATATATATATATAAAATACAACCCTCCTCTCACTGACCTTACTAACATAAAAATATGCATATGTAGAAGAGGAGCCATAATTTTTAGTACAGAGATTGAAAGACTGGATCAACATTTGGGTGGCTATTATGAATTATTCCTTTACATATATGAAAAAGGAGTCTAACACACAGACAGTTTGTTAGACCTAAACTAGCATTTCTAACTGTGAGCATCTCCATGGCCAGAAGCCCCCAAACTATCCTCTCTTCACAATTCCGTGTAAATATATATGCACATACACTGTTCTGTGAAAATTTCCATGGCTAGAAGCCCCCAAGTCATCCTCCAATTGTGATTATGTTTAAATACACACACACACACACACACATAAATAAATAAGTAAATAAATAAAAATTTTGCTCAAGGGAAAAAAAGTCCAAGATTCTCTCCATTCTATTTTTTTAGACTATTACAGCCGATAAATCATTACGATTTCCTAATTATTGCTGCATAGCTCAGCATTACAACAGCTTTTGCTGTTACCCAAGACCATAAAAACACTTTATGTGACTTAGTTATTTTTTCAGTGACTGAAAAATGCTAAATGATTGGGAAGGAGCAGTAAATACACACTGCTGGTACAGAGAGTAGCCTTCCGAAAAGGATTTCAGGGTCGAATCCTGTCTCTGTTTGCGCTGTGTAAATCAGGTGTAACTCCAGTAAAGCTAATAGAGGCGGTCTGGTGTCAAACCCACGCGGATAAAAGGATCAGGCCCTCTAAGCTTTAAAGTTATGAGTCTTTTCAAACTAGATCTACTGTCAACATTTCGGTGATTACTTCTCTTTTTTTTTTTTTCCAACACACAAACATAAAATAGTAACAAGATTATCAGATTAAAGAGCCAAAGAACAGCCAGTTTATTATACTCTTGCGTCTAAAACACTCAAATCTTATAGGTTTTCTCCCCACTTCGCATCTTGAGGGAGGAGATCAGTATGTTTGGTTTTATTTATTTTTATTTTTTTTAATGTTAGTCTAGTATAGCTATGTAGGAAAATAAACCATCCATAATATTATGAATTGCATGGTGCAGTCAGCAAGAAAAAAAATATTCCCAGACTCCCAAACCAACATGTCAACTTGAAAAAAAAAATAATAACCCTGCTTGCTTTCTGTCAGTCCCCATGAAGAAGAAATGACAGGACAAACAGAATGAAAAGGACAGAGCTGTGTAAGGCTAAAAATGTGCAAATGCTGCATTCCTTCCGGGAGAGGAAAAAAAACTACAGCCCACCACCTTTGCATCAGTATAAATTATTTAAATCAGAGATGGTTTGTGTTAAGGGTCTTGAACAGATTGCATAACTGTTGCACAACTAATGTGTACAAGTGTGTCACTAATTTAATTTTAATTTTACTGTATGAGTTTGTATAAGATCCCCCAGCTGTCATGTGCTCATCATCTGTCACAGAACTATCACTAAGCCATGCTGGGCTAAGACAGGATTATAAACGATGAACTGCCATGTGCTCTAAATCTTCTTATTTGCCTAGCCTGGAAGGTATGCCCTGTAAAATTTGATTGGCAGCCCGCTCTGTTCTGTCAATTGACTTTGAAGGCCTTTTCTATTGGCGCTTTGAGCGGATCTCAGTAGTTGTATTGACTGTCACCTGCTGACTCCAGCACGTGCCTGACCTCAGCCCCGCGCCGAGGCTCCTTCCCACTCGTCGCCGCATCGCGGGGCCGGCTCGCTCTGGTGGCACGTGCGGCCCGTAAGGGCATATGGCTGCCTAGTTGTCTGCAGAATAGAATAACTGAAGCCAAGCAGCCCCGCGCTGTTATTACAGCAGATGGGGGAAGCGTGGCATTCAATATTAAGACAGATGCCACCTCCTTATTCCACCTGTCTGGAACTTGGACATGGGACAGAATGAACTGTCTGCCTAATAATTAAGGAAACAAAGACCGCATTTATGAAGCCCAGCAGAGCACCATATCTGCGAAGCACGCACAGATATAATTGTCGACTACAACAATAAGGAAATGTAGACTACGGCTCATCAGATGCTCAGATACGTATACACAATTACAGTAGGAAACTGTACTGTTCCCAGCTGCTTTTGTAGTCCTTTATTTAGGCTGGTTGTGTATTAAATTAAATGGGAGGAACAAGTTGGCTGGCGTTATTACTATTATAAATAACGCTTTAAAATTACAGTGAAGTTCCTTAAATAACAAAGCGCCTACCGTTCCCCCTAACAGTCGCTGCTGCTATTGTGCTGTGCCCTTTCTTGCAAATTTGCTCTTTGCTTCTCAGTAGTCAACTGTTTTTGTAACAGCCAGAGAGAAGAAAAACATTCTTTCCAGGACCACTATTATTTTCATGTATTTTTACACAACAATTTGCCTCTTTCTTTGGCGTTGTTAAAAAAATGATAACTGTGTAAAAAAGAAGGCCTGGCTTCTTGGCATTTATGCTATATTACGTTTCTATTATTTAATCCTACTTAATTTGGGACCAATTATTGTCTAACCCGCCGTGCTTCGTGGTGGGAGTGATTGTGCTGGAGAGGGCCTGATCCTTCCTGGGTTTGAGCCTGGGCTGGCTGGGATGGCAGCGAAGCTGGGCTGGTGGCCGTGGTCACGCTGCGTGACTGCACGGGGTCTCTGGCCCTTGTGCAGCCCGTGGGGCCTCCAGGACCCTGCAGAGGCTGGAACCAGGGTCTGCAATTGTGGTGTAGGCTCAGTAGCACCCATAAGTTGTCCGGGCTCGGGTCTTAGCCGGACAACGTATGGGTACTACTGAGCCTACACCACTCCAGTAGGCATCAGGCTGGCCCGAGGCGTGCACCCCCTTTTCAGGGTGCATTCCTCCCTCGTAAGGGAAACCCCAAGCACAGCCAAATCCACTGACGCTGCGGACAGCCCCAGGCTCCCCCTTACCTATCTGCACACCCTCAGGAGTTTGGTGGAATTAGGTGCTTGGATATAAAATCAAGCAGGTGTGGGGGTGTTGGCTGGGCAAAGACATGTCTCTGTAGAAGCAATATGCAATTAATGCCCATGATTGAGAACCTAATGTGATGCAGATATTTTTAGAATCTACTTATCTACCTCCGACCCTCTTTTAAATAGCCTGGACTGATGTGATCACGCCCATCCTTAAATCTTTCTAATTAATTTTATTTTCTTTTGACTGAATTATTTGAAAGGCAGCTTAAAAAAAAAATCATTTGTGTATCTGTCCTGGGATTTATCTGTAGATAGCAATTGGAATAAAGATGAGTAAGTTGCAGAGAATGAAAACGCAGGAGCAAGTGTTAAGGGCATGTGTACTGTGTATACATTATATACGAGATTAAGGACACACGGAGTGCCTATTGTCTCAGCAAGCCACGAAAGTGGGCTTTTATGTTTATATACATATCCTTGCATATATACACTGGCACATATATATATATATATTTATATATAATCTCTATAAATAAAAATGAATAATTAAATTTTTAAAGATAGATCACATGCAACATAATAAGCAAAGCTTGATCTTCACATTTTTTATAAATACATATTCTCATTTAGAAACATATACATTTAAATATTTACAGTACAACATGATTAATTAGACATCATAGACGTGTGTTTTTAAATATATACACATAGACAAGCATGCTGGACACACTGTAGTTCTGTAATAATACTCATAGACTGTCCTACACTGATTTATAACAGAGGTATTTAAACCAAACAGCTCATCCACAGGAAAAAACAACTACTAGCTGTATTAAATTCTCCAAAGCACGGAAATCACATGCAACAAATTGCAAAAAGTAATCTAAGCCCAAACTTGGGTTTTTTTTTTTTTTTCAGTAGAAAAATCAACATTAAAAAAGACACAGAAACATATTACAAGATGAGGATCAACTTGAAAAGATCCCACAATATCTGTTACCGAGAGCTTTGTTAATCTTTAAAAACCTAGAACGATTGTTTATACGGAAGCTGTGAATTAACTAGGCTTTAATAAATAGCTCACAGGCATGTGTGTCAAGATTGTGCTTTTTGTTTTTATATGTGCCTGTATTTGGAAAAAAAAAAAAAGAAAAAAGGCAGCTATTACTTGTTAAATTTTTCTGTAACAATTATTTCAAATTAAAAGCCCATCTGACGAAAGGCATATGGATGGAGAGGGGGTTCAGTCCTAATTGAACAGCCCAGGACTCGTGAGGTTAATTACAGATATTAACGCTGTTGTTCTTCAGCTTCTTGCCCTCACGAAGGCTCCAGCTTCCAAATGACCTGGCTCCAACAATAAGACTCTCTTTAGCCCATTAACTAATTGATAAAAATGTGAGTGTTTAGAATGAGTCTAATTAAATCACCGAGCCTTACAATTACGAGTCCATTTGGTAGCTGTCGGGAGATGGGTAACCTCAGCTGGCATTGTAGGCGAATAAAAGATAAAAATAAAAGGGAGCTTAACCAAAGATCATTTTGAAAGCTGTTCATTTGAAGACAAAGTACACATTTGCCTGAAATGTATACATACACCACTTCAGACTAGCACAGTGTCTTGAAAAGAAAATGGAGCGTTTAGCAATCATGATTTTTTTTTTTCCCAGCGCATGCATGAAATTCTCTCCAGCCTGTGTGATGGAATGAGCTACTTTTATAAGCATTTCTGAGTTACAGTGGATACCTAAACTCTTTGAGAGCACTCAAATAGCTGATACCAGGTACCTCTATGTTATCAACATTTTTTTTCTCACTTTTTCATAACTGCAAACTCTCTGCAGACCGACATCCCTAAGATCCCATTCTGGTTGCCGCTATAGGGACAGTCACTTGTCCTCAGATGTCCCATTTGTGAGGATGGCTTGCTCCAATAGCAGAGATTTTCTCATACACATCACAGGTGCCCTTGGGAAGGGAGCTGGAAAATATCTTGGGTGTAAAGATTCCTGTTGAAGATGTGCCTAATGTCCTAAGCACTGTATGCAATCCTCATCTCACCATGCCAGGCAGAGATTTAGATCTAAAAAAGAATGAAGAAGCGGATGATAACGTTTGCTGAAGGAATGGCTTCCATAGAAGAAATCCTAAACTGACAGACTTCACAGGTCAGAAAAGAAAAGGTTGAATAACAAGATAACAAGAGTCTATAACATCAAAAGGAGGGTAGAGAAGGTGACCAGGAATGAGTCTGCACTGTCTCATGGGCATATCAACCAAAATGATCATTTGATAGATCCAAAACAGATGAATGGAGTAACTTTTTCACTGTCAAGCTGCTGAACTCATTGCCAAAGGAAGTTTTGGATGCTGAGTTTGAATTAAAAGGCTCCTAAACAAATCAATGGAAGAAAAATCCACTCCAAACTAATAAACATAAACACACTGTCTCTGCCTGGGGAAGTCTCTGAGCTGCAGATGTCTGGAAATTGGAACTCCATATGGAGGAATTTTCACTGTACATTTCCCCTGCTCTTACAGCCTATAGCCATTACCAGTAACAAGATACTGGGCTAAACTCTTCTTTGTTTCACTCTAGATCTGCAGTTTGCACAGTGTAAAGGTGCTTCTTCAATGAGTGGCCTATAGACAGCATGCCCATGATGGTGTCATAGGCATTTAGGGAGACTGGAAGGAGTCTTGTCTGTGGACAGCCTGTGCATCGTACAGTGATAAAACAAAGCTCATCAGGTCACTGAACTATGGAGACTGTGCTTTGGCCTCCGAAATATGGCCAGAGAGTGAGCTGCTCTTGCGGCATTCCTCGGCTCCCTGCATCTCTCTAAGGCAGGTGGCTGGAGTCTACCAAGTCTTGTCTCTGCCCAGTGATGAAACAGTCAGCATAATGATAGGTAGTTGTATATGGACTGGGAGTCCCTCAGCTCAGAGGATGTCTTCCCATTATCTTCCAGGATGGAGACCTTAAAAATCCAAAACACGGTAAGACAAACAAATCCCAAACAACTTTCTGTGCCACTACAAAGAAATCACACTGCTTGCTGCCTGGCACGCCTCTTCGCTGACTGTTAGAACATACTTATGGGGATACTGGGAGAACTTGGAGGATGAACTAGTTAATAAGCATGGCTTGATCACAGACAGTGCTGTACATCAGCATCAAGACCAAATACACTAAGTCACAGCTCTCAGGTGTCCTCTATTGCAAGTGCTTTCTGCACAAGCAGGGAAAATATCTGTCCTACGTTAGCACCACATGGACAAGAAGCCATCTCCTCATCTTTCATTTTCATAGTCTCTCAAATCTTTCTCGTTCTTCCTTTGATGAGGAAGCCTAGCTCAAAGATAAGCATTCACCCTTCCCTTTGCTTTTCTGCTCCTGCTTCCTCCTCTCTTGACATAATGTTCTTGTAGATAACGCTCCTCACTTTGCTTCTGGGAAAACTCCCCTTGATTTCCTGGGCTTTGGATTCAGGCCCCACAAAGCAACGGGCTGTTAACGGAAATCTTTAACCAAGCAGGGCATCAGCCGTCAGGATATGGATCTGGGCTCAGATGGTATTTCAGGTGTTGTGACTAGGCAAAACAGAAAAGCAGACTTGGATCTAGTCAGAGCTTAGTTCATTTCCGGCTTTATCGATATTTAACCAGTCTTGGATGCTACCCAGGAGCGACTTGGCAGCCAGTTCAGAGCATGGAGCACAGGTGTGATATGCTCCTGCCAGTTTGCCTTGCTCAAAAGATGGGCAGCTGTGCCCTGCACTAGATGATGCATCCAAGCAGCCTTCCAGAGTAGCCCAAGGTAGGGCCTGCGTCCTCAGATTAGCCTTGAAATGGCAGACAAAGATAACCATGTGAAGGTCCCAGAGAAAAGAGATGGTCTTTTGGGTAGACCAAAATGAAAGAGAACATTTCCAGATATTGCTGTTGTTGGGATATTCAGGACTGGGGTGACATCAGTTCACAAACAACTCGGAGAGAAAAGGACAGAGGTCTTTTAATAGACAGAGCAGGCACTGTCTTCCAATTCTTCAAGACTGTCTCCCTCTGCCAAGCAGCACGGCTTCTGCCTTATCTAGATTGACCTTCAGCCAAATGGCATTGATCCACAGCTCTGCCTCAGCCAGACTTCGGAAGAGGAGGGAAATGGCACAGTCAGGCAGGGGTAACTGAGGCACAGAGCTGGGCACCGTTAGAGAGTGAGTGTATGGCACAGAGAGCTTCACTGCCCCTTTTCGGGGAATTCACACATCTTTTGAGGAAAATAAATTGCAAAAGCAAGGCTGGTGGGATGGGACAAGCTGGAAACGGAGGAGGTTCTGGTCTAGCTTCTGACAGAATGGAGAGGAAGAGTTGAAGCCCCTTGAGCTCTGCTCCAGATGTCTGAGTATGCACTAACACCAAGACAAAAATCTCCATGAAACTTGATTAATTAGTGAAGAGATTCTGGTAGTTAAAAAAAACAAAGACAGGAGTTAGTTGAAATTTTCTGTATTTTCCATATTTTTCTTCTGCCCCAAATTTCCTGAAATTATTTCGCAGCAGAAATTCAACTTTCAATTAAAAAAAAAGGAAAAAAAAGGAAATAAAAAAAGGAAAAAAAAAATAACAATTTTTTTTGGAATGAGATTTTGTGCACGGATTGTGAGAGCCAGCAGAGGAAGGAGAGGGTCTGTCAGCTCATGATACGCGGGCTGACATTTTCCAGTCATTCACACTTTCCACCAGTGGTGAAGGTTATTTTCAAATGGAAAGAGAACCCTTCAAAAAATCCAACATGTTGTAAACAGGCTTTCATGAAACGCTTTGCAAGAAAGTAGAAAATAGATACATATATATATATATGTAAAAAAAATAAAAAGACCTACTCTAAGAGATGGTTAGAGTTAGGTAGTGGGATGTTGCAAGAATTGGTGCCTGGGCTACCCTCCTTTTTTCCTCTTCCTGTATCAGGAATAACCCCCCTCCCCTTAAACCTCTCGTGTCCCTTCCTGCAGCCCCCCCATGCACTTCCAGCATATACAGCAATTGTAGAACAATCCCCACCTGACTCCTGCTCTGCCAAATCACTCTTGTCACCAGAGTCACAGCTCTTGTAGCTGAAATAACGGCATTGCTGGGCAGAGGGTTGAGATGAAGACCGACCACTTGGCTAGCTGTCTTCTCCAAAGCTACTCGCAGAGTTGCAGCTTGATTGGATTTAATTGCCTAGGGTCACACGCAGTATTATACTGCAGGCGTGAATGGAAAAGTATTAAAACACAGAAAGAAACATAATTCAGCTCAACCACAGATTCAGAGCTGTTAAGAAGACACTTTCTGCATAGTAAAAATCTCACTGCTTTTCATGCTCTCAACCAAGCAAAGTGGATGTCATACAGAAGACTGAAGAATGTGTGTGTGTGCAGGGGGGGGGAGAAAAATAATTTGGAAATGCCTGCAGTAATATCTGAATTGAAGTGTTACCCTGCAAGTCACTTTTTTAAAGACAAAGAAACTACTTAAAAATATAAAGTTCCAGACCTGGGCACATATGGCATAACTGCAGGGTAATAAAGAAATGGCCCATTAAGGAATGAAATGCTTGTTTAGCATCTACCATGCCTGCTTTATCTCAGGACTTATAATAATAATTGCTTGGTACCATACTAAAAATATGAGTATGCATTCCACCGCAGACCCAGGAGAAAGAAGAGAACAGGTTTCAATTTTAGACACAGCGTTGCATCCTTAGCACGTAGTCAACAGTGGTTGTGAGCCAGTAACATTTTTAGGTCTTCCAACTTCAAGATTTAGGGGCAGCTAAATATAAATACTCTGAGAGTTATGTATTTATATTCTAGGGATTCTCATACCCTGACAGAACTGATTAGGATAAGAAAATACTGAATACAATGTTCAGATACATTTAAAATCAGTTTCCCACTAATCATCAGCCAAAACGGACTTCTTTCTGACTTAACTTTCAAGATAATCAGCAGATTTCAAAATGTTAGGTGGGAAAGAGTGCACCCTCAGCAAGTTCACCGATGACACCAAGCTGTGTGGTGCCGTCGACATGCTGGAAGGGAGGGATGTCACCCAGAGGGACCGGGACAGGCTGGAGAGGTGGGTCCGTGCCAACCTCATGAAGTTCAATCAGGCCAAGGGCATGGTCCTGCACCTGGGTCGTGGCAATCCCAGCACAAATCCAGGCTGGGCGGAGAATGGATGGAGAGCAGCCCTGAGGAGAAGGACTTGGGAGTGCTGGTGGAAGAGAAGCTCAACATGAGTGGGCAATGTGTCCTTGTGGCTCAGAAGGCCAACAGCATTCTGGGCTGCATCAAGAGCAGTGAGGCCAGCAGGTCAAGGGAGGGGATTCTGCCCCTCTACTCTGCCCTGGTGAGACCCCACCTGGAGTACTGTGTCCAGTTCTGGAGCCCCCAACATAAGAAGGACATGGACCAGTTGGAGAGGGTCCAGAGGAGGCCACGCAGATGCTGAGAGGGCTGGAGCAGCTCTGCTGTGAGGCCAGGCTGAGAGAGCTGGGGCTGTTCAGCCTGGAGAAGAGAAGGCTCCATGGAGACCTGATAGCGGTCTTCCAATACCTCAAGGGGGCTGCAGGAAAGATGGGGAGAAGCTGTTCAGTAGGGCCTGTAGTGATAGGATGAGGGGTAATGGTTTTAAAATACAGGGAGGTAGATTTAGATTGGATATTAGGAAAAAAATTTTTACAATGCTAGTTGTAGAACACTGGCCCAGGTTGCCCAGAGAGGTGGTGGATGCCCCATCCCTGGAAACGTTCAAGGCCAGGCTGAATGAGGCTCTGAGCAACCTGATCTAGTGGGGGATGTCCCTGCTCCTTGCAGGGGGGTTGGACTAGATGACCTTTGAAGGTCCCTTCCAACTGTAGCCATTCTATGATTCTATGATTCTATGGGGGTTTAGTAAACCTTATATTGAACTTGTCAAAGTCAAGAAAATACTGAGAAAATCCTATTCACAGATAGCTGTAACTTGATATTGCTATGGAGAGCAAATGACCATCTTCTGCATGCATAGACACACCCACTTTAAAGTATATAGATTCTAAAGGTATAAAATATTCCAGCAAGACCACTTTCTCCTGCTCTGTGCAAAAGACAAGAAGATCCAACTAGTCATTTCTACCAACTACTACAAAGAAACTGCAGACATCTGCTCAGGCTTGAAAAAACCCACTCCCTTACATTTATCATTCTTCTCTTATAACAAAACCCCATCCCAACG
>WHYT01014899.1:0-48191 GCA_009806455.1 Tetrax tetrax | reverse complement strand
GGGGGAGAAAAATAATTTGGAAATGCCTGCAGTAATATCTGAATTGAAGTGTTACCCTGCAAGTCACTTTTTTAAAGACAAAGAAACTACTTAAAAATATAAAGTTCCAGACCTGGGCACATATGGCATAACTGCAGGGTAATAAAGAAATGGCCCATTAAGGAATGAAATGCTTGTTTAGCATCTACCATGCCTGCTTTATCTCAGGACTTATAATAATAATTGCTTGGTACCATACTAAAAATATGAGTATGCATTCCACCGCAGACCCAGGAGAAAGAAGAGAACAGGTTTCAATTTTAGACACAGCGTTGCATCCTTAGCACATAGTCAACAGTGGTTGTGAGCCAGTAACATTTTTAGGTCTTTGAACTTCAAGATTTAGGGGCAGCTAAATAAAAATACTCTGAGAGTTATGTATTTATATTCTAGGGATTCTCATACCCTGACAGAACTGATTAGGATAAGAAAATACTGAATACAATGTTCAGATACATTTAAAATCAGTTTCCCACTAATCATCAGCCAAAACGGACTTCTTTCTGACTTAACTTTCAAGATAATCAGCAGATTTCAAAATGTTAGGTGGGAAAGAGTGCACCCTCAGCAAGTTCACTGATGACACCAAGCTGTGCGGTGCCGTCGACATGCTGGAAGGGAGGGATGCCACCCAGAGGGACCGGGACAGGCTGGAGAGGTGGGTCCGTGCCAACCTCAAGTTCAACCAGGCCAAGGGCATGGTCCTGCACCTGGGTCGTGGCAATCCCAGGCACAAATACAGACTGGGCGGAGAATGGATGGAGAGCAGCCCTGAGGAGAAGGACTTGGGAGTGCTGGTGGAAGAGAAGCTCAACATGAGTGGGCAATGTGTCCTTGCGGCTCAGAAGGCCAACAGCATTCTGGGCTGCATCAAGAGCAGCGTGGCCAGCAGGTCAAGGGAGGGGATTCTGCCCCTCTACTCTGCCCTGCTGAGACCCCACCTGGAGTACTGTGTCCAGTTCTGGAGCCCCTAGCATAAGAAGGATATGGACCAGTTGGAGAGGGTCCAGAGGAGGCCATGAAGATGATAAGAGGGCTGGAGCACCTCTCCTATGAGGCCAGGCTGAGAGAGCTGGGGCTGTTCAGCCTGGAGAAGAGGAGGCTCCAGGGAGACTTGATAGCGGTCTTCCAGTACCTCAAGGGGGCTGCAGGAAAGATGGGGAGAAGCTGTTCAGTAGGGCCTGTAGTGATAGGATGAGGGGTAATGGTTTTAAAATAGAGGGAGGTAGATTTAGATTGGATATTAGGAAAAAAATTTTTACAATGCTAGTTGTAGAACACTGGCCCAGGTTGCCCAGAGAGGTGGTGGATGCCCCATTCCTGGAAACTTTCGAGGCCAGGCTGAATGAGGCTCTGAGCAAACTGATCTAGTCGGGGATGTCCCTGCTCCTTGCAGGGGGGTTGGACTAGATGACCTTTGAAGGTCCCTTCCAACTGCAGCCATTCTATGATTCTATGATTCTATGGGGGTTTAGTAAACCTTATATTGAATTTGTCAAAGTCAAGAAAATATTGAGAAAATCCTATTCACAGATAGCTGTAACTTGATATTGCTATGGAGAGCAAATGACCATCTTCTGCATGCATAGACACACCCACTTTAAAGTATATAGATTCTAAAGGTATAAAATATTCCAGCAAGTCCACTTTCTCCTGCTCTGTGCAAAAGACAAGAAGATCCAACTAGTCATTTCTACCAACTACTACAAAGAAACTGCAGACATCTGCTCAGGCTTGAAAAAACCCACTCCCTTACATTTATCATTCTTCTCTTATAACAAAACCCCATCCCAACGCACCATTGTAGTGGGTCGCTGCAAAAGCTCTTTGTTCCCCTGCAGGCCAGCCCATCTACCTCCAAGAATCTAGACTTGATCACAAATGTATTTTTAATGCATTGGTGAAAGCTTTAACTTAAAATTATCTCATTTTCCCTCAGGGAATTTTCAATTAAAGAAACACATAATAATTATTTCCTTTAATTACTCATCTCTGCTTACCTGGAGCTAGAACACCTTTGCCCTGTTACACATCTGAGAGCTGTCAGATGGATTCATTGGTATTTATTTGTTTCTTATTTTCAAAACATACCTATGTACTACAGGCATTTAACGAAACGCTGCTGATGTCAACGGGAATTTTTTTCCCTAGATGTCGACAGCGTAGGTTCAGTTCCTATGCAGTGCTCGGGAGCACTAATGCAGAAAACAAGCGAGCTGCAGCTGTTACGGTGAGTTACCAGGTGGTGCTTTGTCTCCCTCATTGTACCACACTTACCAAATATCAATCCCACCCTTGCATCGTGTGTCAGCGCAGCTTGCCCCACTTGGGGGATATGGAAGATGGGGTAAGGTTGATTTTGACAGCTCTACTCCCCAAAACACCCCACTAGCAAGTCCCACTCACATCTTTCTTGGTG
The DNA here is from genome assembly GCA_009806455.1 of Tetrax tetrax. Classification (NCBI taxonomy): domain Eukaryota; kingdom Metazoa; phylum Chordata; class Aves; order Otidiformes; family Otididae; genus Tetrax; species Tetrax tetrax. The sequence goes on along the minus strand of WHYT01014899.1, from coordinate 45,733 downwards.
TATCTGCTGAGCCCACCTCTAGCAATGGGATGGGAGAATACATTTCTCTCAAACCTCCAGCACTAGGGAGGTCTAATTCTGTTCTCAGCCTCTACAGTCAGTGTCCCCTCAGCCAGCCTGTGAAGTTCTGGTTAGCGCAGGAGCTCTTTTAAATACCTCCATGCCTGAAAGGTCTAAGGGTAGAGTCTCTGCATAGTCTCATCTCAAAACACCAAAACCAGAGACAAGCAGAGCAAGGTTTCTCTTGCTCTGGTTTTCTCTTTCATAAGAGAGAAAAGGAGGAAGAATGGGGTCCTGAACCCACAACCCAAAGTATCCGCCAGCTCAGGACCTTGCAAGCAACAGTCTCCCGCAGCCCTGCCCAAATACCACCGAAGTTCCGGTGTTTTTATCCTTCTTCACATGCCCACAAAGCTTCCCACAGCTCCTGAAACCTGCTGATTTTGCCTTAGAGAGCAGTACACAGGCAGTCAGCTGGGATGCAAACAAGAAAGGGCTGGAAAATACCTCTTAAGCCAGCATTAATATGACCGATAAACTAAATTATTTTTAAGGAAACTGCGAATATCAAACCAGATCTCCCACTCCCAGCCCTACTCACTGTCCCTTCAAGCCTTACCAGGTCTCACCTGCCTCTTTGCAAGCCCCCACCCAGACCCCGTTATGCTCTTCTTGTAAAATTGCATACTGATGCCCTAAGGAGGAGGGCAAATAACATCGATCTTCCTTACGCTGCTGAGCAGCCTCAAGCGCTGGCGAATCAGGGAAAGACTCTGTGACTTTTACCTCCCACAGAATCCCCTCGGGCAGGAAGCAGTCCAGGTTGAGTTGTTTGTTCTTTAAATCTCGGTTCCATGTGGTGCAGCCATGTAGAGAGAGCTTTCTGGTTCCAAAGGAAACAGAAAATATTTTAAACCTCCTAAACATTGCCAGCCCTTCAATCACATCCTAAAATACTCCATATTTGCTTCTCGGGAAATGCAGCTGCGAAACTATTTTTCTGAGGCCCCAAACTGACCTGATGAAGGAACTGTAGTGTCACCATGGGGCTAAAAGCACCTTCCCATCAATATTGTAGCTGAGAACTTTCAAGAGACATCTTGTAAGAATTCAGTAAGGTGCCTAAAACTGTTTTGCAGTGGAAGATGTCATGCAAATCTATGTGAACAGAAAATACTGGCAAAGGACAGAAAAGATCAGCATCATCTGCAACAACCAGCCATCGCATTACAGATATTCTTCTATGAAAAACAAAACATGCCCTGAACAGAAGATTTTGAAGATTTTACAAGCAAACCTTCGGTAAACATGACTGCACTGCTCACGTGTGTGAAGCCAGTCATGTACATGCGCATTTGCAGGATCAGGGCTTACAGAAACAGGACACAGGGGGAGTTAAAAGATAATTATCCAAAGAGACCTACAATAAATATCTGTGGGCCAAACAGCACCATATGCACTGTATATTGATTTGGTAGTAAAGGGATTACTTGAGTGATAGTGTCTTTTCTGTATATTATTCAAATACAACAGATGGGAAATTGGCATGCCATGTAAAATACAAAATTCAATATTCACCCAAGTGGGCTGATAAATTATCATAAACCATTTATGAATATCCCTCAACCATGAAGCCTAATAATAAAATAAAATTTAAAAATGGAACTTTGAGCCCAGCTCTATCAAATGGCAGAGGTATGCTCTGGAATAAGTGCCCTGTTCTGCTATCCAAACTGATCCTAACCTTCTGCAGATGGTTCCATCAGACCCAATAGAAGGCATGCTACTACTGATGATAAAAGGAGGTGTCCTTGACTCCATCCTGAAGAGGAATATCAACCATGAGTGAGGTTGGCATGAAATGAGAGGTTTAAAAGAAATAAAGATGAAGATATATGGCAGCAATACGTATTTTATTCCACTGTTTTTCAGGAGCAGTGAGTAAAACAGGAAAACCAGAGCTGTTTGATTGAATGTGAATGGGAAGAAGATTCAATAGACCTAGACAAATACATAAGCCAATTGAAAGCACCATGACTACAGGATTCATGGAGAATATTTCACCTAAGGCAGCCAATACAACACAGTGCTCTCTGATCGCCCCTCAGTCTGCTGAAAAGACTGCTAAACAGAGACTTTAAAAAATACTCTCTCATGGGGGATAGCATCATCATTAGCCTTCTTTCCGGGGATAACATCATCATTAGCTTTCTTTCCAAGCAGACCGCTGTTTTACATTGGCCATGAGGTGGACAACAGCAGTCACCAAGGTGTTTGAACATTAGGTATATTGTCAATATAAAAAACAAAAACCAGACTGAAAAGAAGCCTCTAGTCCCCAGAGACTTACCGGGCTTTTCACATTCCTACAGACAAGGGCGATCCCCACACACACAGAAACCAGTTATGGCCTACTTTGAACTCCACGAGCATGGATCATACAAAAAGTAAGATTTTAGGACAACTAACATATTGGGAAGCCCAAAGGAGGTAGTTTTCTGATCAAAGACAACATTTAGCCTGGCCTGTGCGGGAGTTTTTATCCTCAATGAGGACAAATTTGGGCTTGGGGACACTGATAAGGAGAGAAGGGAGGCTTGAACATCGTAGTTTCGTTTCTTCAGGAATCAACTTCAGCAATTTTGGCTGGAAAGCAGGGGTAAACATAGTCTCTACCCAGAGGGTAATGACCACATAGTCTAGTAATAAGCAATTTCTGTCTCACAGAGAACAGTTCATACCAGGTTTTAAGTGGGCAGCCAAACTGATACATGAAAATTAGGAATATCCTCTGTCCTCCTTCTGTTAGTTTAGATGCCTGATAGACTCTTTTGTCTAGACTGAGTTATTGCACGTTCCTGATAAACCTATCTGTAAGCTGTTAAGAGCATTGACAGGAAGTCAGCCAACATGGGACCATCTGGACCAGGTCTAGCCGGTCTCCATGACCATGGCTATGATGACCGTGCCTGTCATTTTCAGGGTTATTAATCAGAAAAGGAAAAATTATCCCTCTAGACACATATTTCTATCAGTGAATCATTCTAGAAATAATAAAAAAACCCTGTAGATCTCTAAAGATCTCACTCTATAGAAGATAAGTCCTTTGAAAATGCTGCATGATTTTTCTGCAGCATGTATAGTTGCATCCAAAAAGGTATCCTGACAAAACAATGCTTATTGTGACCAGCTCTCCTGAGAAAAAAATTAAAGGCTTGCTTTCACTCATAGACAAGATTTTCAGAATGAAGTGGAAATAATTCAGAAGGAATTTATTGTTAGAGGATTAATTCTCAAATGACGCACAAAAATAAATTACCTGATTTTTAGCATTTCCTAGCATCCAGTAGCCTAATTCAGCTTTCTCCTTGAAAGGAAGGCCACCTGTTAGAGCACCACAATATGGATTTATTTCTTAGTCTTTGGAAAAAAATCCCACTTGTTTCTGCTCTTCAGAGATCAATTCAGTGTTGTACGTCTTTGCGCTTAACTCTGCTCTATCTGTAAAATGGCGTATCTAGAAAGAGTCCCACTAACATGAATATGATTCCTCTGCTAAACTCATTGCATTCCTAGGGTATAAATGCCTCTTTCATTAAATTCCAAAAATTTAGAGGACAATTAGACTGGGAGGCTACAAGCGGCTCTCTGGTTTTATCACTGACCTCTGTTATCTGGGACACTTCATCTCTCAGGCTTTCTGTTTAATTCCCTACACTTTGTCTGTCCTGCCTACAGAGACCACATAGTCCTTGAGGATCTCTGTGTCCCAGGCTCCACTGGGGCCCAAAGTCAACAGTAACCCCCAGCTCATTATCAGTATGTGTGCTAGCTCCTTCAGGGGAGAGACAGAAAAGGAAGGGAAAGGTGTGTGTGTCCTTCCATGGCTGTGCAGGAGAAAGCAGGTGAAAAGACATCCAGAGTCATCTCTTGAATCCAGCCCTCATGATAATGGTGCTGGGCAGAGCTGTGATTCAGAGCATTTCACTTGAACTCGAATGCTTTACAGACACGAACTATACTTCACAGCAGCTTCTCATGATGGGCAGTCTTGGGGAGGAAATCCGATTCATATCTGCAAAACATTTTCTCTAGCAATCACATAAAGCAATTCTTTGGGATTTCATTCTTTGCAAGCCATTGACATCTCCTTCCTCCTTCCACTTTTCTTCTGTGCCTAACACAAGAGAATCACCAGATTACCAACACAGAGCACCTCAAAAGACCCTCTTAAGCCCACAGTAAATGAGTGTCCTGTCTTTCAAGATCTTGCAGCTGTCCCTGTTGATCCTGCTTAGCCTAAGGTGAAGAGCTCCATGAAGCTCCTGTGCTCCCCTTTTTATACACGGACTTGAACTTTGGGACTACTGGGCCACAGGCTGAAGACACATCTTTGTTCTTGGCAATAAGGGCACGGTGTGTAGTCCAGAGTAGCTGCTGGAGCACTGCTGACCTCAGTTTTGCATCCTGTGCTTGTGAGAATGCAAATCTGGCCTATTCTCCATCCTTTTTGAGATAATGCCATCTCAAACTCATATTTGGCCACTTGTTCCCCGCCATCTTTTTTTATAAATAATATTTCTTAGTTGCCATGCAAACTGGGTCCTTTTCATCCTCCCAAGAACAGTAACTTCTACCTGTAGCATTCCATTTGCATTCAGATGTCTGATCACATAAACACAGGCTTTTCTTACATCCCCATTACTAACATTTGCTTTTCGAGTGACAAGCAACATCGCTTTTGTAGTTGTGTAGGTTTTCACACCCCGAAGAAGCAGTGCGCTGATGTGCCATTACTATAATTAAGAAATACAGGACAATTCAGTAGCAAAGAGGAAAAGAAGAGAGAAAGAGAAGCCCACTGCAACATAATTGGTCACTGCTATGAATCTTTACTCAGGGGACAGATAGCACGACCAGAGGTAATAGCTTACACACGTATTCTTGAGCTGTGCAATAGATGGAAAAGTGTCCCAGATGGATTGGGCAGGGGCTTAGTTCCGGGATTATGATGAGACAGTGGGTAATTATTGAGTGGCATTGCCTCAGCACTGATTATATCTGCAAGCTTGTTCCTTTCCTTCAGAGGAAAGCATTGATAAAGATAAACCATGCTGCTCTATGTCCTTCATGTAGCACAAAACAACACATTTCAATCTAACAGGATCAGGTCTCCACTTTGATCACAATCTGTTACCTAGATGTCTTTGCAAATTAATCAGCCCTGCTTGTTTAGCTCCAGTCAGTTTGTACTGCTAAATTAATAAATGTACTAGGAGCAACAGAATACATAATTAAATTCTACAGTTTAATCTCCACATAATAATTTTGACCTTAGTCTGGGGCCTCTGTTATAGCCAGCAACACATTGCATAGACACAGACCTTGCAATGCAGCTTACGCTAACAATCTACCTTGAATGATTACTCAGGGGCACCATAATCAAGAGCTACCAAAATCAGAGAAAGCAGGATGCACAATTAGGAAAACAAAATCGTAGCCACAGCTTCTGGCTATATAAAATAAAAGGGAGCTAAGGCAGAATAGGCATACATCTACCTCAAAAAAAATACAGAAAGTTACTCTGCCTTGGTTCAGATAAGCAGGAACAGTTATTTTGTATTTCCAGTATCTGCATCAAATGCAACCCAGGAGAGCAGAGGACAGCTAATGTCCTTCTCAGGAACACCTGAAGCTTTTGAGAGAAGAACAGGCGATGCCATGAAAGGGTTTTCTGTGCTGAAACACCAGGCAACACCAACTGAATGATTATAGCTGTTCAATATATCTGTATATAGTGGACACCTTTCTCCCATATTACATGCAACGAACATTCAAATCTCTTATCTTCCCACTAGTAGATAAATGCCTTCCCCTGGGGAAATTCAGTGTCGTGTTGCAGGAGCTCTCAAGGGCTTTGTTCCATGCATTTACACATCCACAGCAGCTGCAGATTACCAAAAAAAAAAAAAGATTGAAGATGTCTAGTGTTGCAGAAATGGTAAGAGAGAGGTAACTGTTGAACAAACTGCTCACAGAACTCAGTGAGGAAGAGTAGGGGGGGCACAAGGAACTTCTACCTTTAATTTGCAGTCTGCAAATGTATTCTGAGACACTCACAGAAGAACCCCAAAAAAAGGGAGCCAGAGGCTAAATGTCCATTTTTAGGGCTCTGCACCTCCACTGCGCATTCATGGGCATTCACACTCACTGACTGAGAGAAAAGAGGAAAACAGAAAGGTAGAGTCTCCTCTCGAACTTCCATTCACTTCTGCCTTCCCTATGGATATGGAAGTTCATGGGTACCATGCGTCCTCACTGACAACCAGCACATCTAGACAGAGATCCTGGACACTTGGTTCGTCTGTGAACTCAGGACCTTTCTATGAGGTTTCTGATCTCAAAAGTCTGTGTCTTGTTAATGTACAAGGAGGTACAGATCTACAAAGGTAATTTGGAACAGAAGTCCCACTTTGTTGCACAAATGCTGCTTTAGATCTTCGCTTTGTATAGCCCTGCTTTGCCATGAGTGTTGTTTGCTTGTCACAGTGTTGGTTTAACTCTGAGCTCTTCAGGACAGGAATGGCACCTTTCTGCCTTTGCCAAGTCTCTGCCACACAGCTCCATGGCCTCCAGCTAAGGGGTCCCATCACCGTTTTAGTAAAACAACAATAATATATGTATGATGAAGCTAATCTCTAACTTTCTCCCCAGATATTTTGTCCCAAAACACATGAAACATCTTGATGGTCACTAAAGAGGAGACAGAGCAAGTAAGGCAGACTTTAGAAGCTTACTGGTGATTTCAGTGCTTAGTTTGACACATCTCCCAGGACACTGGCTGAGAGCTAACAGCTTGCTGTAGGCAGAGGCTCTGAAGTTGTTTTCTACATAGGAATGTACAATAGCAACATAAATAGAGTTACTGGGTGTCCTGAGAACCCTGATCTCGATTCCCATTTTATGGACATCGCAGACAGCTAGATTTTCCTGTATCCACACATTAAAACCTAGCTGATTATTTCCAAAGAGATTAACTACCACAGATCCTTTCTTTCCACTTGTCTCTTTCTGACATTTCTTCACTAAATAATAAAAAAAGCTCCAGACAATGTCTCAATGTGTTAGTGGGATCAGGTCAGATACTGCTTTGTTGACTTTCTGGTTTGAGCAGTAAGGCTGCAACATGCGGCATCATTCCCTAGGAGATACGCACAGAGTAATAGTGAGACACACTGGATTAAGCTCCAAGATGAACCCCCAGTCCCCATGCTCAACTTCTCCCTTGCTTGCCTCGAGAAGAAAGCTCAGGGTCTCCAAGGCAAAGAGGAATTGCCGACTGCCACCCATTCAAGATAGTAGGCTCTAAAATGAAAAGGCAGTGGTGAAGAATCAGAGAATGCTGTAGCTTGCTTCAAACTCATCCTAATTCATCTGGACCAATTGGTTTTGATTGGTTGTTTTGGGGCCAGTAGACTGAAGAAACCAATGATGTCATGCTCCTACAGTTGAGCCAGATCATCCATCCATATATAATGGATCACTAGAATTTGTTCCTGTTGTACAGAGCCCTGTTGTAAACAAGAAACTAAAATACTTGTTTTAAAAATCAACACATCTGAAGAAATAAAAGCAGAACAACAATGAAAATATATGGCAGTAATTACATTTATGCATTGCCTTTAGAATATTTAGATTAAAAACCAGCTAGCTGCCTTAATGCTTTGTGACTGGAGATAGTATCAGAAGCTTAAAAACCAGTTTGTCAGCCAACATTTAGTAGACCACATGAGCAGCAAAACATACTGATGGAGTCTGAACTCTTTGTTTAAGACCTTGACTGTGGTAACTGGTGCTAGAGTCCTCTAAAGAACTGAAGGTAAATCGTAGTTGTAAAATACTTGTAAAAAAATTCAGTGTGATCAGTTCAAGTGAGAACAGTACTCAGAGAATTTAAAATAATTTCACATTGGTGGTCAAACTCTCAAACTATATGCAAGAATGCACATGTGATGGTGTAAAATTGCGGCTGACAGAGCATGCTCCTCTTAGACTTGCGAGTCCTCTCCTCTCACCTCTGCTGGCAAGGTGTAAAGTCACTCTGCGCTCACAGTAAAATGCCTGTGGCCAAAGACCATGTGTCACAGGCACATATTTTGATCCACAATTCATGGTGAAAGTTTGTTTATTACTTATCCCATTGTCCTTCTCCAGTACTTAACAAGGTTTAGACGTAACTCACTGCAGATTAGGGTAAATGGGTGAACTGGAAACTTATTGAATCAGACAAATTTGTTTCCCAAAGGAGAAGTTCCCAGCCCATAACAATGTCTTCATCTGATGAGAACAAGGAGAGATGTAGTAGCAAGGATAGGGGGTGGACTCTTAAAATGAATCATCTACAAAAGCAAAGGCATCACAAGGCACGAGCGATGGCAAAACAACCTGCTGAAAGGTAACTGAAAACCAGAGTAAATCACTATCACCAGGCACCTACTGCAAAGCTTGTCCTTGCCTGCGTAAAACAGAGGGAACAGTCCTCCAGCCCCGCAGTTCCTGAGAGGTGGATGGATGGATGGATGGATGGATGGATGGATGGATGGATGGATGGACAGAGTGAGTGAGTTATGGCATAGCATGGTGGGACTCATGAGCAAACACAGATGTCCACAATGGAGATGCCTGTCTCCAACCTATTCATCTGCAGCTCCTGTTAATAAACAGATTGAGACAGGCACTTTTAGTATGTGATGCTTCTGATGTCTGTCTTACTCACCTAAGCTTAGATTACTCGTATGTCTCTGGGCTGAGCTGTCAAATGGCTGTGTCTAGATCCTGTTTTGCCTGCCTATCAACTGCACATTCTTCCTTGTGGCAGCTCTCACAGACCACCGTCCCCAGGTGATGCATGCTGGGTAGGTAACGGAGAAGGACTCCATCACTGGAGAACCAAACTGGTCCTCTGCAGAGAGACCTACTCACAGCAAGGCTGTGTGGTGGCTCATGCCTTCACCCTGGTCACACAGGCTGACTTCCACACATCTCCTAAAACCTTCCTCCCTGCACTCAGTGTTTCTCCTATATCCATCAAGGTTGGATATTGGTATGATAAATGAGGCATAAAGTGGCATCACACAGAATTAACGTGGTTTACAGCCTTTTGTACTACAGAGAAGTGGAGAGCACCTTAGCATATCCAAGACTCAGATCTTTTGGCAGATGCTTGTATCATAATCAAGCACAGTACCTACTATACTGGTGTTATTTTTCATGTATGCTCCATGTAAAGTGATATAAACTACCTTCTTCTTCACACTGTATTCATGTAATATTTATTAAAACAACATTATACACTATGGAAGAGCAACCATACATGCTTTGTTTTAAACATTTATTAAAATGACATTCTTATAATTAAATTATTCATAATGTATTGTATTAGTCATTTATATTAGCTATTATTATTACTAATCAGTAACAATAGCATCAATTTAAATTTTCATGTTTATTTAAAAAGGGAGAAGAAATGCAAAAAGAGCGTTAGGAAGAAAATTTACTATTCTTAAAGAATAATAAATGGACAGACTTTGCATACTGAAAGGACAATTCAGGCAATCAGCCCTGTTCAACATTTATATCAATTATAAATTTAAAGATCAACTGGAATACAGAAATCTCTGGAGGCTGGGGAATTAAAAATATTATGCAGAATTGTCATGCACTGCTCTTAAAAAATAAACTCCAAACCTGTGCGTAATGTTGGAGCAGATAAGCATTTGCAGTCAGGTTGTTGATCCAAAGAGAGTAATTAAAGAAGGTGAGGTCTAAACTTGTCAAAGTCATTTTGCCCTACTTTCCTATTTATAGGTTTCAAAATGGAAAAAGCCTTCAAAAGGATTTGCATCCTAGCTTCCCTCTGTAAAATCCTTCTGCAAGAGATTTGAGAATTAGCTGCTGTGCCTGCAGTATATTAAAATCTTTGACAGCCATCCACTTGGGGAATCCCTGGGAAAAAAAGAAACAACAAAAAAATAACCACCTCACTTTGCCTCAGAAGTTCACAGTATCAGTTGAAAATGGAGAATAAATCACCGTTCTTCATAATTGCTCCTAAGGCCAACCCATTCTGTGGGGTCCTTCACTGGGAAGAGACCTGTGGCCACGTCGGCGGTGCAGCACGTGGGCCTCTTGCACCCCGTCCAGCTATGGCCCAAGGTGTTTCCATGCCCTTCGACCAGGAGGAGAGAGGAGAAGCTCTTATTTCTCTCTCAGCATGGTTTGGTTGGATGAGGAGAAGGTTTTGTCATCTTTTCACCCTCAGCACTGCAGCCAACAAATCTGAGCAGGCACTGCTGTATGAAAGCCAAAGAGGAGCAGCTCTAAACATCTCTCACAGAAACTTGCTTGAAAAGACAAGTCAAGAGAGATAGTTGGGTTTTGCTACTTTTAAAGAAAAAAAAAATCTTCTAGGTGAAATTTTCTCAACTTTTTCCTGTACCAGTAATTTTTGACCTTCTTTAAACCCAGTAGAAATATGTTGATAGAAATGTTTTACACAAAAAAGAAAACAAGATTTTTAACTTTAAAAGCTGAAAAAAACCCCTACATTTTTGTTATTCAATATTTTTGACAAGCCCCAGAAAGATCTTGAAAAAAATTAAAACTGCAATCCTGATGAAAAAAAAATAAAAGAAATACACAACTTCAGTGCAAATTGTTCAACTACTACATTCTCAGCTAAAAAAAAATCCTTTGTACAGACATTTTAAACATCAAGTTTTCCACTTACCACAAAAAAATAAGAAGTTTTCTTTGAGTAGTTCTCCAATAGACCAGACTTGTGCTTCTTAAAATTGACAACTGAGCCCTACTTTACCCAGTGACAGTGCAGTTAAATGCGACCTCTGGCTCCAAGTGTAATCTTACGTCCCAGAGGCAAACGCAGAAACATTCAGTGAGTAGACAGGTATGTACATTTAGGGACACTGTATTATCTGACAACATAACTTTTCACTTCCACTTATCTTACCTTCCTTGTGCTAGGCCATGGGAAGGCAGGCATTTATCTAACTCTGATATCATAGCTGTGTAAGCAGATAAGATAAAAAGGACTGCTAAAGTGATGAAAATGAAAATATTTTGGGCAAGCCAAGAAAATTGCTGACTCATTTTCTACACCATTGTGATTATTTTGGAAAAATAAGTCAGGGAATGGTTTTGTTTCTCGCTTACTCAAACTTGCAAGCCATCATGAAGTTTAAATGTTTCTCATCTCAAGGATTAAAGGTAAGCTGACATGGACATACATCATAAAAGAAATTGCTTCTTCTGCCTTGATACTTTACAATTCTGAGGGATGAGTAATGCATGAGGGAATGTGCTTTTTATGCCCACAATGATCTTGCTAAGGAAACAATGTGGAAAGTGTCATTTAGATAATTAAAAATGAGAACTAGCAGAAATAGAGTCCAGAGACAAACAAAGCTTGCCCAGGAGCAAGAAGATAGGCTGGATGCCTCCTTTCTGTTGCAGTGTTTCTGACTTTGTGGACCAGATTTTTAGCTATGTAACATGATGTGCAAGTCCACCCACAGTCAAGCGTAAGCTGGCTTGCAACAGCTAACATTTAGTCCACCAGCTTTATGGCATTTTAAACTCCTTTTAATTCTCCCACTTTTCCACTGCTATCATCCTTCCAAGAGAGCATCCATCCCACAACACCTTATCTACAAAGGGCCGTGCAGAAGATATGACTCTGCAGCTACTTGAATGTCCTGGGAGGAAAGGCTGGCTGGCTTGCTACCACAGCTTGCTACTGTGAAACTGTTTTAGTTAATTTTTCTTCCTTAAATCATAGCCTAAATTACCTGAGAGCGGAAAACAGTGTTTTAGAAAAGGAAAACCCACTCTCTACTATGTTTTGATGTCTCTAATAGGAGATATCCTCAGACCCAGTCTCTCCATCTTCAGTTTTAAACGAATCTTCAAATGACATCCTTATTTGCTGCTTCTGCATGGCTCCCACCACCTCCTCCCCTGGTTTGCAGAGAAGCAGACTCACCGACTCTGGCCATTAACACAATACTCGTTACTCCAAATATCACAGGTATCCTGACTCAGGAGCCAAAGGCTCTGCAAGGCGTTGTAGTGACATACCAGTGGTAATTGTTCTGACAAGGACCCTCTGAGCAGTGTCATTGGAGGTGACAGTCACCGGCAGTCTCCAGCTTAGCAGCAAGGTCACTGGGGAAAGGCAGTTTCCACTAATGCTGTCAGGCAGTGGCCACGCACAGTGCAAATGTAGACGTATCTTTCTCTCCATGAGCAGTTCCTGAGTGACCACCATCATAGGGGGCAAGAAATGGCAAGAAGAATGACAGATGAAGCGCAACACTTGAAAATGCCTGTACTTTTCCTCTTCAAGTAAAAAAAAAAAACAACACTACAAAGGAAGGAGAAAGGGTTTGTTTTGTTTCTACGAAGTATCTCTGCTAAGGCACTGGCAAATCCATGGGCCTGGAGGACCTCTACCAGAGCAAGTGAGACTAGAATGGAGACCTCCCTCCATTTTCATGGCTTGCCCTTGTCCCCCAGGAGCAGGGTTCACCACTCCTGACCCTTGCAAGTGAATAGCTGGGGAAAATGGCCCATTCCCTGCTCAGGTAACTGAGCATAGCTCCATCTCACATGGCAGAGTGTTTGACTTCTCTGCACACGCAGGAATGTGGCCTCTGCCTCCCCTTGCAGCAGCTGTATGGGCGCCAATGTCCAAGAGACATTCATTTGGAAAGAGGACGCTCTGCAAACTGATATGCAAATAAAAGCCATCAGCAAGGAGATGCAGCAGACACACATTGGGGCTCACACACATTGTGCTCTCAGTAAGTTCAGCATTTTACTGACCCAGCCTTCCCTGGAGGTACCACTTGCCCAACAGGTGATGTTTGACTCAGTGGTCATGAGGTGACAATGTGCTAGAAATAGGAAATTCATATCATTTGTATTCCTTTTCCTATGCTATTCTAAGGGTTGAAAGGGCCACCATTTTAAATTTAATTTACAGGGTATACCGTCTATCTGTTGGAAACACGAGGAAGCAGACCTTGTCCTAGTATTTATCAGACACATGCCGCCCATCTGCTTGAGCTGGGTCGAGGAGGATTTGCTGTTAATCCTTCAGACCCATCTGCAGGGGGTTCAAAATGCTGACCAGAAAGCTAGACAAGATGAGGTTTATTTAATTAAAAAAACTGCTCCGGAGGTTACTGGAAATCACTCTGAAGAAGAAATAGCTTTTGATCATGTCACTTCGAGGGAAGGCGGGAGGGGAAGGGGGATGGGGGAGGCAGGCAGAGTTTTGCATCAAAATAAGACTGTGACTATCAGTAAATAAATAAAATTATAGAGCTGCGCCAAATAAACCTGTTCCCGTGAGGGAACATTTCTATCTACCTGTTACATCACATGCAGAAAAAACTAAGCCCCTACTCCAGCTTGGATGTTTCACCACCACATTTGCAGGGCTTGGCCTCTAATCTGGGCCAAGTATGAAAGGCAGAAATTGGGTTACTCGTGCGCGCACACACACATGCACACACATACAAGCACACACACTTAATCTGCAGGTTTGTTTGCCTGGGTCTGAAAAGGAGGCAGACACAACCTAGAAAACAACTCCAAAACTGCAGCAGGTTAGGGCTTTAAAACCTGGCATTTATGTCTGCCTGCTTTTTGGAAGCAACACGAGTTTCTGGGGAAGAAGCAACACGAGTTTCTGGGGAAGATGGCTAACCTGAGCTTTATTACTTTAACATTTAATTGCAGCTTTTCATAATCAGGGCTACCACCACTCAAGATCCATTTATCTGGAAGTGAGAAACAATAAAATCCCATCTACATTTGCTCTGCTGAAAATGGACATCTGTTAGTAACAATATTATTTCTAATGAAATATTATGTACACAACTGGTTTAATGCAGTGCTGCCGTTTGGGAGAAGTGGCTTTTTGTGGCTATAATCCCTGTTCTTCCAGCTCCTGATTGTTATTTTATAGTAAAATAATACATTACAATTTTCAAAGTAACTCGTACAGACAATTTGCCCCTACCTCTCCCAGGGCTCTTTGAAATGCTGTGCCTGTTCCTAATCAGATTCCTGAACCGGGAGTTACACCGTATTTTTCTTTTTCTTTCCTGCCTTTTAAAAGCACAAACATCCTTAGAAAAAGCAAAAGCAGAGGCAAAACTGAGCACTAGGGAGAACAACAGGCAACAAACAGCAATATTCCTGACAATAAGCTGTGAAAGACAAGGTCTGGCATTGCTGGTCCTATACCCGGCACACCGGTGAAATGCAGCTCCATCTAGGGACAAGGTGCATCCGTCCTGCAGAAAAGATGAATTTTGGAACCCATAGCCAGGAACAACAACGAGGAGATCTTATTCTCCTGCAGAATGGCGAGTAAAGCTTCACGCTGCTTGGGATCAGATAGCAAGCCTTCTGCTTTGTGGTTGAAGATAACCTCTGAGTAAAGTAACTTTATCTACAGCAAATTATTCCTTAGCTTCCCATTGCAGGATTTGCTTCACCTCACTCTGAAGCAAGTGGGGCTGGCTACTATCAGATAGAGGGCTAGAGGGGTGTCTGCTTTGATTTAATAGAGAAGTTTTCATGGAAAGTGCTTGAGCAAAGTAAGAAAATCTCATCCAAAGATTGTGGAGAGTGAAATTCACTGAACTTCTTTTGTGATGCCCAGGTTAACCAACTATGCAGAGATTTGACCATATAGATACAAGGTCTCTGATGTTTAGCAGGCTGATAAAATTGATGTTACTTCTTCTGGATGTACAGCTTCCAGTTATCTGTGAGTCTTTTGTTCCCCTGAGCCTCCCAATCCACATCTTTTTACTTTTTACTGAGTAAACTGGGCATTTCCCGTAGTTGCCTCTTCTCAGTCATGTAAATGTGACATCAACCCTTCCTAACTGTCCATCTCGTCTGCTCACAGCCCAAGGCTGTGCGAGGGATCTGACACCCAGCCCTGCCTGCCCTTGCTGCTTGGATGGAAGAAATCACTGCTGCCTTAATTAATTTTAATACTTTTGACCGTTATTTCAATCATCACAGTGTTGACAGAAAGAAATACGGACCCCGACTTGCAAAGCCAGGCAAGCTTTGGATTTAAGGTACTGTTGAATTTATATTTCTAAGACGCTGGACTGAGAGTCAAAGCCATTCAGGGTGACAGCATGTTTCCTTCTGCCATCTCCATCAGAGGGAGTGTGTGTGCCAGCACCTCACCAGATCTCCTTTAATGGGTTTCAAACCTCGTGAGGCCTGAACATCACAAGGCAAAAACGTCTATTTCAGACACCTAGCTGGACTTACAGGGAATTCTCAACAAAAGTATTTAAAAGATAGCAAAGCCCATTTCCCAGTACAGATGCTTAAACTGCACACAGATCCTATGTTTACACATGCAGAGTGGAATTTGCACATGCAATTAAGTTGATTGGCATTTTCTCACTGTGTAGATACCTTCATCAGCAAACATTTGTGCAAGCAATCAAGGAAGCTATATTTTTAAATGCCCACCCTGGCATGCACAAGGAAACATCCCAGACAGGCAAGGAAACAGCAAGGATGCAACTTAGATGAATTCATCTGAGCATTTGTCAACAAATGTAATGAACTGGAAACCAGAGAAGCAAATGACAAAAATTATTGGTTCTGGGAAAAGTGCCTAAGAGATGGTGTGAAGTGTCTCAGGAACAAGTGAAGATCACCTGGTATGTCATTTTTGTCATAATTACTTGGCAAAGAAAACAGCAAAGTGAAAATCACAGTGGTGCACCACAGCCCTCCTGTTAACAGAGCGAGGCTATCGATCCCATCACTCATTTATTTAGGAGATAGAATTTTAAACAGGAATGAGAACATAGTTACCATCAAATCAGCTGTCAGCTGGATGTCACCCTAGGCAATTAGCATGCTCCTAATGTGCTACAAATTTTAAACCCAAATTATGTCCTCAGATGCCTGTGTTCAGCTCACACTGGCTTTGCAGAACACACGGTTTAGAGCACAGAAACAACAGAAGATCTGCAGGTAGATATCGCAGAAGCTTTAGACAAACAGCCTTGGCTGGGAGAGAAGGAATGGGAGAGGAGATATACCGTGGATGCTGCTAACAGAGCAGAAAGTGTGAAAAAACCCTTCCTGCCAGACTGAGTAAGCAAGCCTGCAAATCTGCTGTCTTCTGCCCAAAGCAGCACTGGAAATGGACTGTAAGTACATTTGTAAGAACTACAGGTAGGTAGCTATTAATATTTCTGGGGCTGATTCTTGGCAGGTATAAGTCATCCAAATTCCACTGATTTCCTTGGTTCATAGCAGCTGTGTCTCCAACTCTGTGTTATTACAAAAGACAATAAATCTCTTCTTTGGGCCAAATTTAGTCCTAGCTATGCCACCGTCACTGGGCTAGCTTCACTGAAACTAACGGGGGAAAGGCTGAGCTCACATGTGGGAAATGAGAACAGAAGGCGGCTGCAGAATTTGTTAAAGTAGAAAAGCAGCACCTTCACACACACACATACATACGTGAACATATTTGTTGCATGTTGGATTGACTGAGCATTTTCCCTTCAGAAAATGAGATTTTGCAGAAACCAAGATTCTCTATACGGGGAAAAAATATTTCCCAGAAATGCTCCAGTGCGAAAACTGATGGTTCTTGTTTTGTCCTACATCTGCCTGAGCCAGCACACTGCATTCTGGAAGACTCACGAAACCCCCAAGTAACTCATTTGCTGGAAGAAATAAGAGCACATTACGGTAGATACAGTTTAGCCAGTGGTGGACTTTTCTGGGATCACAAGAAGCATAGAGCTACAGCTTCTGTAAGCAAGAGCCTGCTCAGGCAGAAGGAAATGATGACCCGATTCAAGCAAAAGTATTTCTTTATAGCTGAAAATGTCAACATGAAACACTGTGACATTTGCAAATAAATTCTTTTTAGGAGCTATGTGTTCCAATCTGAGATGAAAACAAATATGAAAATACCAGAATTTCCCATGAGACGGAAATTCTATTTTTCAATGAACAGTAGGAGCTATCTCTATTGAGAGGTCATTTCTCTATTACAAAGCTACTGTTTTCTATGGCTATGTGTAAACTTAAATAAAAGACAATCAGGGACCAAACACTCGTCTCAAAGCTAGATGGCCAACAGGCTTCCACACCTCACATGGAGATTCCACAACTTCCTCATCCCCTGTTCCAGTGTACCCTCGTGTGGAGAATTTTTCTTAATACCTAACTGGAGTTTTCCGTGATGAAGTTTGTGGCTGTTGTCTCTTGTCCTTCTGCAGTGTGCCTCCAAGAACAGCCTGGCTCTGTCTCCTCTATGACCATCAATTCACTGAAGCCAGCCTGTAGATCCCCTCTCAGCTACCCCTTCCTCTGCTGGAACAAACCCAGGTCTCTCAATCTCTCTGTGGCCACCCTGTACTGCAGGCTCCTGATCACCTTGGTGGCCTCTGCTGTTGGTCAATGTCTTATATCAAGGAGTCTCCAACTGTACACAGCTCTGCATATTCAAGGAATAAGTGGCACAGGTGACAAGAGGTCTGATGTTTGAACTTGCCCCTTGCATTTCTTTTCCTTAGCAGCACAGAGTGTCTGATGGTTTCAATGGCATTTTCTCTTAGCAGAGAGTGACAATGCTTCTGGCTACTGTAAACCAGCTCAACTCTGTGGGCTTCAAAATGGAGCCAGGTTGGTTTATACCTCGTCTGGAGGAGTCCAGTTGACTCCTGGACAACTCTGTTACCATTCCCATGAAGTTATGATTGCAAATCATCTACCTGCCTGTCTCAAACAGCAAAATACCCAATGACACAACAAATGTTACTGGGGAGAACAACAGAGTTACGAATTCATAAATGGACAATAGCATGTGGAGCTGTAGAATGTCTGTGTTTGCCAGGGGGAACGGCAGATTCCAGCATACGAGCAGAGAGAAACAGAAAAGAAAACATTCAAGAAAAGCAATATGTAATTCTTTGCACCAAAGCACACAGCAGTCATGCTCCAAAGCTGACTGCAAGGAAAATGCTAAATGTATTTTCAAGCTGCTTTTCATCATCTTTTAATGCAAAGTAAGATCTGGAAACAAAAGAAGGAAGCCAGATCTCTGCACACCTCCAGCCAGTGCTCTGTGGAGAAACAGTGACATCAGGAAAAACAATCTCAAACCACGAGCCACCAGAAAGCGCCCCACACATCCAATGTGAATAACCACCACTATATGTGACTGCCTTCTCTCGAGACCCTGATCATGAGTCTGGGCATCAACTGCTTTTCCCCGTCACACAAACCATCCCTCACAAAGCAGACAGCCTGTGCAGGGATACTTGCTCTTTTGGTTGCCATTAACACTGTGTTTCCAAGGGATGCTCCACCTTTCTTGCCAGAGGATGAGCTCCCCAGTATCTTGAGTAGTCCCCCTGTTTTCTGTGCCTTGCTATCAGTTACACCTGGCCAAGGGAGGGCTTTGCTCCCCAAATGCCTGTGGAAAGGCTTTCCCCAACGTACCTTTGGAAAAGACCCTAAAATCCCCAAAACACCAAGCTCTTTCCCAGTTATTCATCCTGTAGTCTCATCTTCTGTTCTCTCGTCTGTTCAAAAATATTTGGGCTTTATGTTTCAGTCACACAAACTAGACACTGTTGACTAAACCTAGGCTTTCACATTATCACAGCAATTACACATCTCCTGTCTCCAACTTCTTTAAATAGAGCTGATTAATATTCAGACTTTGCAATCCCTTGATTAAACAAGACACCCACAAGGAAGACACTACTAGAGACCAGTTGCCAAACTGGAAACTCCGTGTCAAAAATTATAAAAGAAAAAGAGAAAAACCTCTGCTTTTTCATTCGCTTCCTACGAAGTCTCAGCTGTGTCTGTGTCACCGTGCAGAAGGCAATAAGAGACGATGTCGACAGATGGGGAGCTGAGGACACAATTCACCCAGCCTTCAAGAAAGCTTACAGCCCCGTACTACACATTAATCCACAAGGTCAGTAATGGGGAGGGGGGGAGACGCTAACCGTGTAAGCAGATAAAGAATTAAGATGGAGGTAGCAGACAAAGCGGGCGCGTCTGCAGCATTTAGTGTGGACGGGGGAATCTGGTGGAATGTCACAGGGGGCATTTCAGCTACAGGGCCCTTTGCCAAAGCCATGACCAAAGGGGAAGAAAAGAGCAGAAGGAAAGAAAAGGTGCAGGAGACACTCATCCAAGTGACAGTCAGGGCTGAACAGGGAGTAAATTAATCCAGGATGACACTGACAGACTAGGATTAAGTAGCTCACCCATGTCATTAGGTAGCATGCACATATAGATGAGCTAACAAAGATAGGGACAATGCTTACCCCAAATAATTGAGGACACAAGGCAAAAAGGGTCAGGGGAAGGTTATAAAAATAGTCGATTAGGAAGCTTCCAGAGAAGGCTTTCAAGTCAGCCCTTTTCTCCCTCACTCCCTTGCTAAAATATCTATTTCTCTATTTCTGTTCTGATCACCTCTGCTGTCACCTATATGACTTCCCTTTCTTTCTACTTCCTCTCCTTCTCCTCCAGCCTGTCCGAAACACCAATTCCTTTATGTGATTTACCACGCACTTCGTCTTGCTCTCCAACCACTACTTTACCTCCCAGCCCTCCATGCAATCCTATCAAGCTCCACTTCTTTCATAGCAGCCATCACTACAGTTCAGCTGATGAAGGGTAACTTGTTAAGAAACGTTAACTCAATCACTTGCCATCATGTGTCCAGAGCAGATACAACCAAAGTACACCGCATTTAAAAGTGGTTAAGACTTTTAGGACAGTCACTGAGCTGAGACTGCTAAATACTGGGCTCTGGTTCTCTCTTGCCTGCACCACTGACTTCGTGCGCGACCAGATCCATCATCTCAATTCTGTAGTTTAATATCTTCTGCCCTTTGCCAAGCCTCCTAACTACTTCATCTGAAATTTTCCCAGGCAGCTCCTCTTGCTTTGGCAGTGGGAAGCACACACAGCACAGCCTGTCAGGTATGATTTCTGGAGCAATTTAAGCAAATCTACAACAGCAAGGCTGCCAGTAAAGGACAGAACTCCATTTTTCCTCTTCTTTCTTCATATTGGTTGATACGCTCAAATTTTAATTATTTCCAGGGTTGAGGTATAATTCACTGCAGAGCTACCAGAACTCTGGAGTTGGTCCAAGGGAGGGGGTGGACATACATATTTGGAGATGGAGGCAGCAAGTGGCTTCAGACTCCACCTGATCTCTCCTGGAGTACAGATAATACCGACAATAAGAGAGCAGGGCTGCTCCGTCTGTAGGCTTGCCCAACACCGTACTTTGAGTTTCTTACAGTGCTTGCCTGTTCAGGCTCCTCAGCGCTCTCTGCTAGCAAACTTTCCCTTTCCTACACTGGACTAATGAAAGCTGAAGACTGGTAATGTTCACACCAATGTGGAAGTGGGTTCAATCACATTTCGTAAATTAAAAAATTATCAATCTCACTCAGAGCTGGCAGTGAGATAAGACCCGAGTGGGAAAGAGAAGAGAGCTGTTTCCCCTCTAAGGCCTCTGCTAATGGCATCTCTACCCAGAGCAGGGACATTCATCAAAGATGTGTGGCTATCCTTTTGTTTCAGTTTTCCTTCCTCAAGACTGTTGCAATTAGCATTTCTTAATACAGCTCAGCTGAAACCGCCACTAATACAATCCAAAGTTGCTAACTACAATGTCATTGTGCACCATAACGAATGTTTGCTTAAAGATCAATAGGTGAGGCCAGTGTTAATTGTTAAATTAAACATAAACATTGTCAAAACACATCCATCATTATTCTTCCACCTGATGACATGAACCTGGAGATCCCTTGGTGACCTTATATTCAGGCTCTGTGACCTTCAGGTGGTTTGCATGAGATTATCTTTACCTTATGCAAACTTAGTGTTTTAACTGATCATTTCAGAATATAGCAGATTGCAGAACTCATGCAATCCCAGCAGGGTTTTCCTTGAGAAATGCTCTCTGAGGGAGTAAAAACATCTGTGAGGTACTTGGGAACATTTGTAGGATACAGGGAAACTTGGAGTTAAATATGTCAGTGCTTGGCTGCAGCCTTTCGTGATAACATCCATTTCTAACCTGCCTCGATTATCTGCTGAATTCAGCAGAGCCAAGAAAATGTTGCAGAACAGCATATTTCAGGTGACAATTCCCAGATGCTTTGCTGACCGGTGGGATTCAGTTCCTGTCATCTAGTGAGGGGAAGAGTCGCAGTTCTGAGGACTGGCACGACGGATGATGCAGGAAGGCTCTGTGGGTGAACGTAAAAAATACTGGGCTCCAGCACAGCACAAGCACCGTTGCTCTCAGTCACAAAATATGTAGTTACATTGCTTGTAAGCAGTGAACAGGAACCGATTCCTGCCCTGCTCCACCTTCCCACTGTGTGCCACTGCCAGGTAATTAGAGCTTGCCAAAGGCTGCGGAGAGCCTGAAATAATTACTCCAACATGCATTATCTGTCATAGGCATCTTAGGATGTTAAATTCACTGTAGAATTTGAAGGGCTGTTCTAAGTCATTGTGTCTGGTTCTTTACACCACAGGGAAGAAAAATGCATAGGTTTCATCCGTTTATCAAACACCTTTTTAAAACTATTGAAGTTTTTTTGTCCCGCTCACCCTGGTGGGGTCTGTTGCACCCTTTCCTCTCTCAGTTACAAGCTTCCCTCTAACTTCCAGCCTTGATTTATTCAGAGCCACCTCCTGCCTATTTGTTCTTGTGCCAGCATTTCAGCTTATATAGCTCTTATCCCTCCCAAGTGTTTACCCTCCCCCCCCGACGCATTTCTGGAGAGCAGGCCTATCTCTTCCCAGCCTTCATGTTATTAGGTTGAACAAGCCCTGCTCTTTCAGCCTTCTTTCATAAACTAGGTTCTGCATTTCCCCAGTCACCCCAGTAACCCTGACAGTCTGAATTTTATACACACAACTGTCCCACTCAGGTTTTCCTTCGTGTCTTCTCCAATAATATTAACACTACTACAGCTCTGCAATAAAATGGATATATTCTAAGGTTGTGGTTGTTCTGTTCACAGCCGGGTTGCAGAGTGGCCCATCTTGATTCCCTAAGCATTTAACACAGTCTTTTTGCTATGTTTATCTTTCAAGCTGAAGAGTCCATGGTTTAAGGCAGTAACTTCTGTTATTGGTCCCAAAGTGCATTGACTTTGTACTTCACAATACCCAAATTCTGTAAGTTGATCTGAGTCAACAACACTCACAAATTTTCAATCAGCCGTGTGTTTCTCAGAGCGCTCAAGCAACTCCATAACCACCTTCGAGTTCCTCATTTCTTCTTCCCAAGTCACCTTCCATCCCGCCCCTTTGACCACTCTTTGCCCCATGACAAAACATTGGTTTTAATCCACACCATCTCCATCACCATCCCAATTTCCCTGTACAGTAAAATACAATCAATTCTTCAGAGGAAGACAGCTAGACTGGGGCATCACACTGTTCTTGACTTCTGCTCAGTGAAAGCTCTCCAAGGAGCCCCGCACAATCTCTCTCTCACAAACCCACCTTGCGTTTGTCCCATTTTTCATGTGCCTTCATATGTTCAATTATGTAAAAAGCTGCTCTAAAGCATTGCACAGTATTGAGGTACAGCCAGGAGTTTCCCTAATCACTTTTCAACAGCTGCTCCATCCTTTCTTACAGGTACTGTATTCGCTACTTCGCAGTTGTATGCTCAGGGCAGAGTACTCAGGCTTTGAATAGTTTATTGGGAATCTTTGCTACAGGGATGGTGATTTCATGTGTCAGTTCCTTCTCTCTCCTTGGGCTGATCTGGTCCTCACAGACTTGAACACATGAAGCGCTTGGAGTTCTACATATTGCACATGACCTCCTCCAGTTACGTTCACTCATTTCCATTAGCCATCTTCATCCCCAGAGAAAGCCGAGGTAGTGTCCCTTCAATGTCTGGATGACACATACTAATCCCTAACCCATGCTTGTTGCATTGTAGACCCATTCATTCTTTTTCTTTTCATTTATATGGCTTTTATTGTTTCATTTTTTTTTTCTTTTCCTTACTGTACAAGATCCTTTCACTTTCATATCCTAACTTCAAACCATCATCTCCTAACCTTCAAGACATAGCTTCTTTACCTGATCTGCCCCTTCTTCCATTGCTTCCATTTCACTCCATATACACTTTTCAAGGCTATTATTAATCTGCTCAGGTCTAAATCCCTTCCTGATAGGTTTTTCTCACTGGTGAACAATGCAAATTCCAGATAACTTCTACACTTTCTTTTAAAGAAATCTCCAGCATTTTACATTCGTCATAGAATCATAGAATAGTTTGGGTTGGAAGGGACTTTGAAGACCATTGAGTTCGAACCCTGCTGCCCTGGGCACCTTCCACTACACCAGGTTGATCAAAGCCCCATCCAACCTGGCCTTGAACACTCCCAGGGATGGGGCATCCACAGCTTCCCTGGGCAACCTATGCCAGTGCCTCACCACTCTCACAGTAAAGAATTTCTTCCTTATGTCTGATCTAAATGTATCCTCTTCCCCTTTAAAGCCATTATCCCTTGTCCCATCACTATGTGCACTTGTCAAAAGTCCTTTTCCAGCTTTCCTGCAGCCCCCTTTAGGTACTAGAAGACCGCTCTAAGGTCTCTCCAGAGCCTCCTCTTCTCCAGGCTGAACAGCCCCAACCCTCTCAGCCTGTCCTCACAGGAGAGGTGCTCCAGCCCTCTGATCATCTTTGTGGCCTTCCTCTGGACTCGCTCCAACAGGTCCAAACACTTGAGTTGTCCTGCCCTACTAATTTCACCTGCTTTAGACATCAGCATAAGTTACTGCTGGCAACAAGAATGTACAGTTTGGGGATCTCCCTCTTTGCCTTTCTTACAGGAGGGCTGAAACTATTAATAGTGTAACATTTGTTAACTAGCTACTCAGTTAAGGGCAAGACAAATCCTGAATGGTTGTACACACAAGCTGTCTTCCCAGCTCTAGGCAGCTTTTCAGTAACAGGGAATGTGTGAAGCTTTGTCTGTCCGTGCTTTGATACACAGCTTGCTGCTTTTTATAGTCCCTGGTTGAAGCCTAGACAATATCACAAGCACCAGTTCAGATTTTGAACCCAGGCTAACAGGTAACAACTCTTCTGCACGCGATCATCCCACAGACCAAATTGTCTGTACGACTGAGGCTACACGTGTCTCTCTTCAAGTCTGCACTGGCACGACTGAACTGTTATCGGCGTTACACAGAAATAAGTTGCCTTCATGATGGGATTCTTGAGTGGAGCACTGCGTAAACCCTGCAGTTTTAATTTGCTGGAAGGAAGAATACCACTTTGATATTCACCCTCGCTTCTGTCAAACAAGATACGTGCTCTGATTTGCCATGACTGCAATTTTGTAACTTCAGAAATACACAGCCACACAGCAGCGAGGACGTGTTTCTGCTAAAGTCAACAAACCCAACAGAACACTGGTTTCGGTTCCCTGTTATTTTTCACTGTGTTGTTCAGGCTGTTTGGTCCTCTCCTAATAAACATATTTATTCACATTATATAGATTTGAAATTTGATAATTACGTAAAAGCATGCAAGTCTCAAGTGCAGCAGGATCCACAATAAAGCAGTAACAATAAACACTGAAATTTCATCAAGATAAGAAGGGCATGCAGAGCTAGAAAGAGTTAGGAGGACTGCTGAAAAATTAAAACAGCCTCCTTACTTCCTCTTCTTTCTGAAAAACTTGGGGAAATAGCAACAAAGCAAAGGACGTAAAGAGATAGAAATCTCCAGAATTCAACTTCTCCACACCATTAATTATGGCAGTTAGAAGAATCAAGCGCTTTGGACAGATTTTGCCCGGATTCAGGAAAGCGCTTTAACATGGGTTTAAGTTTACCCTCTGTTTGGAAAGTACTTAAGTATAGGCTTAACTTCGAGCAGACGTTTAAGTCCCCTTGACTCTAACATGTGCTCAAGAGCTACCTACAAAGGAAGCATTTTCCTGAAGCAGGAGACCATCTTGGCTTAGACACTGGATTAGCTGTCAAGAGACGGGGATTTGTTCCTGGCTCTCCCCCCAGCCATTGACAGGGTGAGCCCAGGCAAATAACATCCCTACTCCGCTAAAACGAAGCTAAGTGCACCGCCCTTTGCAAAATGCTCTAACGTTGACACATGAAACCATGATATTTAAGAAGTATACATTCACATCATTACACTCCGGGCTTTCTTGCGTTGTCCTTTCAAACAACTGGTGCTGGCAACCGCTGGACAACGAAGGATTTCGGTTGCACATCCTCCTTATCCTTCCTTGTTAATTCAGAATCAGGGCTGACTGTATTGGCTGATTTCCACTTTTTATACATTTCTTAGAAACACTTTTTTTAAAAAAAAAATTTTAGCATTAAAAATTCCATTGAAGTTAATGGGTTATTAAGTTGTTGGATGCATTTTACACCTTCATATGTGAAGTGAGTTTGGATTTTTATTAGTTAGAGCTAACACCAATTTTCAATAAAATATTAACCAAACACACACAGAAATAGTTCATGTGGATCTATCCACTACTTCAATAAAATTAATAGACTTAGATATTTACTCTTGCCCCAGCAGTAATATTTTCCCACATTACATTTCAAACAATGAAATGACACTAAATTCATTTAAAACAAATTTATATTATTGTTATTTTAAACAATACTTAATTCAATTTCAGTGTTTGGCATGCAAAGTTTGAAAATATCAATATTATTGTTTAATGTAAAAAAAAAATAATAATTCTGCTACAAATTATTAGCATATGCAAGCTTCCCAAATGACTTCCAGGGCTGGTATTTACATTAAACCGAATATGAGCAAAATCAGCCAGATGTAACTGTGCCATTCAGAGAACGGGGCTGCTAGGATAGAAAAAAAATAAAGGGGTATTCAGTCCTCTCACCTGCACGTGGTGGTAGCTCGCACAGGGGAGTGTCACAACGGGTTTGCTGTGGCTGAACTGAAGAGAAAACAGAGGGACATGAAGATGAAAAGAGATGGGGAGACAACCCAGCACTGCTCACTGTGGAGCTTTTTGGGCTATATTTGTCACCAGCGACCCTCTAAATATGGGGCAAAGAGCATATTTCCCTCACAGATGGGGAAACTGAGGCACCGCAGCTCTTCTTCCCATGGAAGACACTGGTGATACAGCCAAGTGGGTGTGGGACACAAACCCCCGCTATTGCAGCCCATCCTCCCAGCCACAGCCCAGCCCTCACCTCCCTGTCCCCTCCACGGTCAGCATGGCTTCTCGCACAGCGGGGTCTGATCTCCTCATGTCCTGGTGAGGGACACCCCAGCTGACAGCCCGTTTTCCACCATACAGCCGTGGTGAAGCCTCCCCTCAGGGCCAGGGGACAGCGGCAGCCATTTTGTGTGTTCTCCTCACTGGGCAGCTTCCTGTCAGGGCGGGCCCTGGAGGGCAGCAATATTATTACTTAGTAATAGTATATATTATATACTATAAAAGCTTGAATTGTTACACCTCCAATACATTATTTTAACATTTAGATTAGCACATATGATGCAGGGAGATCATATGCTTCTAGCTCAACATGGAGTGGTGCTGGTGGAGTGCCAGCCATAGTGGGCAAATGCTTCAAAGGAACGGCTCTACTCAGCTGTTTCCGTAAAGAAAATCAGATGCCTTGTACTATCTTGGCCTCCACATAGTCTTGTGGGAAAAAAAAAAAAAGGCTGTTTTAATCTTTTGGGCCAGATATTTTGGCTGAGGAAGGGGATTGTAAGCAAGAGGAGGCTAGAATAAGACCTGGGTTTGTTTGAGCTGCTTGGTGGCTGCTGGGAGCATTTGCAGAAAAGTGGGGCTGATTTCTAGTGCTTTTGTCCCATGTACGACTGGTTGGGTTATCTGGCCAGCATCACCCCTTGTAACTGGCTGTCCATGGCCAGAGCGATCTGTGGGATCAAACATGGGATTTAAGACCAACTTACGGGGAAGCAGTGTCAGCAGTGTGTGGGTAAATTCTACTTTGAGCAAACGGCATTTGAAACAACAAAAGTTTCAAAGCTTGTAAACCATGTGGACAGTCAAGGTGAATAACATGCTCACGTGCCCCTGAATGCTCCACCAACAGCAAGGAGATGCTCCACCACTTGGAAACAAGCTGCTCCCTGAAAACTGCCAGGACAGATCTTGCTGAACTTTCCTGCTAATGACAGCACATTGATGGAGCATGGGGCTGCCTGCAACAAACCAATGACTCAAGGCAACTTTGAAGAAATCACAAAGTATATTTAGATTTGATCTTATAGAATCATAGAATGGTTAAGGTTGGAAGGCACCTTCAAAGGTCATCTAGTCCAACCCCCCCCTGCAAGAAGCAGGGACATGTCCAACCAGATCAGGTTGCTCAGAGCCTCATCCAGCCTGGCCTTGAATGTTTCCAGGGATGGGGCATCCACCACCTCTCTGGGCAACCTGGGACAGTGTTCTACAACCCTCATTGTAAACATTTTTTCCTAATACCTAATCTGAATCTGCCTCCCTCTATTTCAAAACCATTACCCCTTGTCCTGTCACACCAGGCTCTGATGAAGAGTCTCTCCCTGTCTTTCCTGCAGCCCCCTTTGGGCATTGGGAGGCTGCTCTCGGGTCTCCCCGGAGCCTCCTCTTCTCCAGGCTGAACAGCCCCAGCTCTCTCAGCCTGTCCCCACAGCAGAGCTGCTCCAGCCCTCTCATCGTATTTGTGGCCTCCTCTGGACCCTCTCCGACTGATCCATGTCCTTCTTATGTTGGAGGCTCCAGAACTGGAAGCTGTACTCCAGTACTCTTTACCTGCTAGTCTTTTAAAACCCCTTTTAAGAAAGAAGCAGTTGCCATTTGAGGATGCCTTCCCCATGTTCAGCACTCAGAGGAGCTCTGATTCAGAATAAAACAAGTGGCTGGAAGAGCGTGTGGGTATTGAGCTAATTATATGTTTGTTAAATTTGTATTTTAAAACAATGCTGCTTGTCTCCTCCCTTTGCAGAGTGCCAGTTCACTGGAGTGTTTCCCATGGATTGGCAATTAGATGTAATTAGGTCTTGTGATTTCCACATTTGTCTTCGTGTCACAAAGTTTACTACTAAAAATGCTGATTTGGATGGTAGGCGTTTGCTAATTGCTTCCAGCCTGCAGCAGTAATAGAAACCATTGGCAGCAGCAGCACCTGAGTTTACTGTTGGATGGAGGCATTACTCCCTGCTCAACTTTTCAGGAGGATTTTGCAGCTCCAGAAGCTTCAGCCAGCACTTTGGGTCACCTGCACTGAAATCAAGGACAGGGGATTTACACCTGCCTGCTGGCAGACACATCAAATCAACCAGTAATTTGGGAGATGGGTAGGAGGTTAGAGCCCAAATTCAATAGCTGCTAAAAATTTAGAGGAGGAATTGAGCGCTTTTTCTTTTTTTTTTTCCAGAAAAAAAAACATGTCAGTATTAAAGTGACAATTTACAAGCCTTTCAGAATTCAGGTCTGTGACTGACATTACCTCAGTCCCATCC
The DNA here is from genome assembly GCA_009806455.1 of Tetrax tetrax. Classification (NCBI taxonomy): domain Eukaryota; kingdom Metazoa; phylum Chordata; class Aves; order Otidiformes; family Otididae; genus Tetrax; species Tetrax tetrax. The sequence goes on along the minus strand of WHYT01014899.1, from coordinate 17,067 downwards.
AAGACATTTTTGCCTGCTTTGTAGAAGGGACCCGTCTGCTGTGCGTTTCCAAGGCAAGTAGGACAAGAAGCAGCAGGATTAAGATGCAAAGGAAAATATGAATTAGGCAGTAGGAAAATCTCTGCAGAATGAGAATTGTGAAGCAGTGGACTAGGCTGGTGGTGGTACAGTTTCTTCTAAACTGGAGATCTTTAAGAACGGGTTAGGGAAATATCTAGCAGGAGTGATTTTGGTTTTGTTGAGTACTTGGACTGGGAGATAGACTAAACAGCTTCCTAAGAGCCTTTTGAGCCAAATTCTTTGGTTTTATGAGTAGCACGGGTCTTTCTTTGCCCACCATTGTAGGTATTGTCTCACTGTGTGTGCATTTGTCACGTAAGTCATATGGGCACCAGTCCCCTCTTCTGGCTGGATCTTCTAAGCTCTTAAATGCATTCCCCTGAGGAATGCTCAGCAGAAGGGCGTATTTGACAAGCACAATTGGAGATAAGCAGCCCCGAGGAGTTTTAGGACATTGAAGAAAGAAAATAATCTTCTGGTTTCTTCTTTGCACAAAAAAAAAAAAAAAAGATTTAAAATAACTCCATCCCCTCTGGACTGCAGAAAGAGACACTCTAAACCAGATAATCTCCAGCTCTTAGACAGAACATTTTCTCTCTTGATCTCAGAGATCTTTACTAAGGAGGTCAGCAGTGTGATCCTATTTTGCTGATGTACACAGGTGTGCAGATCTGAGTTGTGGCCACGCTACCAGGTAAGGAGAGGTGGGCACTGCTTTTTCTGCTTGGAGGCAGATCCAGGCTGTGCTCACCCCTTCTTGCAGATGGAAAGCACAGCACCTCTAGCCTCACATCTGTGTAGGCAGGCCAGCTGGGCCCCAATAGAGCTAAGCTTGCCACGTCTAAGTCCATCAGCAGACGCCATAAGACCAGCTCTTTCTTAGCCCGCTGCAGATGCTTTGTTTCTCACCAACTGCTTGGCAACATGGACAAGAAGCGTGCATGGGTCACAAAATATGGTGATTCCTCTCATTCCTCTTCCTCACCGTGCTGTGTAGACATATTATGAGCAACTGGCTTATGTTCACCCCACAGGTCATAGGGTGGAGTAGCAGTAGAGCTAAAGGTGCCATCTGGTTGTCCTGATGCTTTCTAGGCGCGCGTCTTTGGCTGGCGCAAGCACACTTACGGATGACGTGTGCAGTTGTGGACATTCCACCTGCAGAGACTGCAGCTCTTTGTCTGGTAAATGTTGCTGTGATAAAACTATTGCCTATCACTCCCTTTATCAAATATTTGCCACAACATTGGATCAGTACTTTTCTCAAACTACACAATCTTGGCTTTAAGACTGACAGTAGAGAAGAAGCACAGAAACAGTATATGTGTGCACAGAGATAACACATAAAAATTCAAAGTCTGGTGGCCCTGACATCACATAAGACTTAATTTGTTTCTTCAGTCAAGCTTTGGGAAAAAAAAAAACCCTAAAACTATCTAGTTTATTTTTGTCTGGAACTGCAGGGCAGATGAGTTTTCCAGAAAGGATAGAAGGCTGTCATCGATTTTATTATTGAGTCAGTTTTAATGAGTCACAGTATTTTTGGAGGGCTTTTAAGATTACTGTAAAGTGCTTAGTTACAGTGGCTACAGGTGCCAAGGCAGGAAAGGAAATAACAAAGAAAGGCACAGCAGCTGTATTGCTACGCTTCCCCTCAGAACTGGGATCAGCAGAACAACACACATGGAAAATGCAAAAGAAAATAGGAGAAGATGTAAGAGATGACAGAAGTCAGCATGGTCAGCTGCCACGCTAAAGCAAAATGCGTTTTATTTAAGGGACTGTGGAGTGCTCCTTAGCTGCAAGTTGGAAAGGGCCACTGACAGACTCTGGATTGCCAGACGTTCAGTGAATCGCATGTTTGCCTTTCAAGCTGTCCTTTGGTTGTAAGTCATTTGCTTCCATAGCTGCCAAGCTCTACCACTGCCATCCTGTGTTGAAGGAAGCTGTGGAAACATCTCATTTAGCAGATGGGAGAAGGGAAAGTAGAAAAGGGGAAAAGATGTGGTATGAAGAGGAAAAAAATATATTTTTTCTTTGTGAACTGAACAAGCTCACCTTTTTTTTTGCCTGTACCATTCTGAAATGCATAATGCACAACTTGCAGAGAGCTCACGGAGATGCTCTGTGATATATGGCAAAAAATATTCAGTGTTTTCTACTAAAAAGAATTTACTAAAAAGTACGTTGTAAAGACCTGGGGATGGAAATCAAACAGCCTCAAAAATACAGAGCTAGAGAAGAAGCTACCATATGATGTGCCAGCTAGATTTTCAGATACTTCCCATGACGATAGACTCAGAATTAGGTAGAAGCAGCAACCACGATTTCAACAAGCAAGCTGTGAGCAGGATCCATTAAGCATGCACACGCCTGCCTTTGCTTCGGCATAGCAAGTGACTGAATGCACAGCTGGATACTTGCATATGCAAATAGGGGTTTGGACGTGCAGATAGCTGCACGCAGCCCAGAAATCAGTTCTGACTTTGGAGGCCCGTTTTCGCTCTCCTCCCCCCTTCACCAGACGGCGACGTGCAGAATATTCTCCAGGCTGCAGCAACACAGCGAAGGGTCACCGCCAACTTCACAGCATCTTCCGGCATCCTCAGCGCCGGCATTGCTCGCCGTGGAGATGCCACATAGCAACCTGGGCACCAGCCACCCCATGTTTGCACACAAACACGCAGGCACGAGAGAGGCAGGGAGAGCAAAGGAAACGACTTTATTGTCTGCGGTGGAGCGGAGTCGCGGCGGATCCAGTCTTGTGTCTGCTCTTCATGCGTGACTGGCATGAGTCCCACCGCTAAGTCCTTGGCGGCCGGCCAAGCGCGGAGTGGCAGGCACCTGTCCCTGCTGAGAGACCTGGCGACCCCGACTTGCCCTAACGGTTAGTTCTTTTCTAACATCACGTCTACTCGAATTTACCTCAGGATTTCCCCGCTCCGGGTGCCAGGGAGCTAGGCTGATGCCAACTGCTTCACCATGGATAAAGCAAGGAGCGTTCCCAAGCTGCACCCGGGCACCCTTGAAGCATTCAGCTGTACTCTCCTGGCTGGAACAGATGGGGCCCATCAAGGTGTTAGCGTCCTCCACCACATCAGCAAAATACCCCAGCACTGGGACAAAGTCAGGAGAGAAAAACAAACCCCAGCGAGGCTCCCTCTCAACTATCCGTAAAATGTAGTTTGAGAGATGGGCTGGGAGCAGACCTGGCCCCGTGCTCCCACCTCAGTGGTGGCAGTGAGCCTAAGATGTTTCCCCCCCCCCCCGAAACCTTCACACACGGGCATCGTCTCTGAACCCAGGGAATCACAACTCCCAGAGCTCCGTGCTGCATTTTGGTTCTCTTTTGGGAAGCCTCTTCCAGCATTTCCCTGCCTGCTCTTTTACGTCTGCGGCAGCACCTTGTGCACACAGATCAAAACCTTTCACAAATGGCTCTGCTGGAAAGGAGGACAAGGAATTTCATTTCACAGGAGAGGAAACAGAGACCAGCCAGGAAGATTTTTTTTTTTTTTCAGGAAGTTTAGGGCAGAGATAGGACTAGGACATGGATGTCCTTACTCTGCAGCCTGTTTCTTACATAAAACTCTACTTTCTTCAGCGTTACAAATGTGAGTGGAAATATTTCCAAAGCGTGGAGAATTTTTGAGTGATCTCCCATTATTTCAGCTTTATTTATGGTCTCTTGTCCCAATATAGGCACATTTCACTTATCCCTCTGAAGAAAAAGAACAGAAGCTTTTGCTTTCTGACAAACGATCTGCAATGGAAATTGGCAAGTTTTGTGCACCTCATCCTCAATTTTAAGTTCGTCAGATAGGAAGAATGTCAAATGGAGTTGAAGAGACCTTATTTTTTATGGTTGGCCCTTGCCAATAAAAATGGAGCTGTATTATCTGCAACAGAAGCTGCCTGCTCTGTGATGAGGAAGAGAGGGTGGCTGAAGGCAGAGCATCCCAGCTCTACTGCCTTCCAGTAAGTCCCAGCAACCTTTCTCCTCAAGCAACCACAGCCCGTAGGATTCTTCTGTCTGTCCTTTCTCCCCTGACCACAGATCTTCATGGCCCAAGCTCTCATCTGCGAGGGAGATACAATGCCCACAGGCTGGAAGCTTTATCTCAGCAGGCTCCCCTGCGAAAGAAATAACATGAGGAAAACTAAAGATCCAAATCCTCTCTCTTAGAAATCAATGCTCATCTTGTGTGTAGGTTCAAAGAGATGCAGAAGCCAGCGTAACCAGGGCTGGAAAAGAGAAAGGACTGAGCAAAAAGTGCTTTGTGCTAGAACCATAAACCAAGATTGAAGTCAGAAATATTCACAGGCCTGCTCATCTGTAAAAAACAGGCTAAAAACAGCCTAAGAGCAGTGAGATGAAGGAAAAACCATCATTTAGGGCAGTGGCAACTCGTTAACCCAAATGACCTGCATCTCTGGAGAGCGCTGACCCGAAGACTTGCAAATTTACCTCCACTGCCCAATAAACTGTCGCTGCCCAGTTTCTCTAATTAAAATAGTCCTGGATTTGCAGGACCTACCCAGAGAATAAACTGGAATTTATCAGATTAGCTAAGCCAGATCATACGTAGAGCATATAGGCTGGCCAACAGCCTAGTTTGGACCAGATTAACCAGCTAAAATAATTGGGGATTTTTGCAAAGTCTGCCCCTGAAGACTGGCATTAAAGAAATGCACCAAAGACTGAGCATATATTGCAGCCCATTTCTTTTTACTCTGTTCAGTTCTTAGCTTGATGTTTTTTGGCATTTGCTGGGAATCAGCTTTTAATCTTTTACTAACCAGTGAAAAAAATTCTCTCTCTGCAGCTCCTTCAGGTGGGATGTGTCAGTGGGAACTGGTGGATTTCTGAAAGGGTAGGGAGGCTTTATTTATTGTATTTGTACATCAAAACTCCATTCCCCTTTTTCCTACGCTCTGGTTCCTGTGTTGTCAGCATTGTATAATGAGGAATGATGAGCGGGGAGTTTGTGGACTGATGTCTGAGTGAGAGCAGAGCTGCATCTTGCCCTGATCAAGTCAGATGTCCTTGCTGGAAGAAGATGAGGAGGTAAGAAAGTCTTGCAGCCTGAAAAGGATGGAACCCAGGTGGCTGCAGAATGCCAAGGGGCTACATGTAAAATGGGGGTCTTTCTCCTGGTCTCCTCAAGGGAAATGTGGTAACAGTGCATCCCTCCACCTGCTCTCACCCACTGATGTGCATGGGAGCCAGCAGCAACATTCTGGCAGATGTTTTTTTCTTGAGCAATATGGGCTTCATCGCGCTCGGGCAAAACAGGTTTTGCTGCCAGAGCCAAAGGACTGCAGCCATGGGGAGGAGCAGGAGGAGGAGCAGAGCCAGAAGACACCTGAGAGCTGCATTTCCAGCTCCTGTTCGCTGTTCTCGCCCTCCCTCAGCAGCCCCTGCCCAAGCCAAACAGACAGCAGAGCCATGGACATCTTGTTTCCCTCTGTGGGTGCGACCACCCACTTGGCTTGTGCCTGGAACAGGCCTTGGGCATTCTCAGCACTGATTTAAACCTGTGTACAGCCACTTCAGAGAGGAACCATGCCTGAAGCCTTTTGGGACATTTCTATGAGGTCCTGCTTTTCAGTGCCACTGGTTTCAGCCTGTTTCTTTCCCTGGATGAGCTCCTTCAGCCTTTACTGGTTTTTTACTCCACAGAAGCCGTATTTAACAAAATGTGTAAAACATCCTAAAAACAAGAATGTTGTATTCCACTGACCTCAGCTGTGAGATGTACTGGCATTACTTCATCTCCATTCTCCTTATCAAGGCTCTGTCTGAAGGCAGCAAACGGGACAGAAAATAGCAGGTGGCAACTGGGGAGAGAAGATGCTGCTGTCTGAGCCAGTGCTGGTTTGGATTTCACATCGCTGAACGGTGAGGCTATAGGAAGAAGGATAAGTCATTAAAGGATAGAAAAATACCTTCTCCCCTAGTTTTGACTTTGTCAAAGACACCAAAAGGAAAAAAAAAACAACAGTCAGTCTTTTCATACAAGAGAACCACAGCTTTGTCCGAGCTGTGACCAGTTCAATCCGTGGCTCATATCATCATGTCTCTGCCTGTCCTGTAAACTCACTCCTCTTTCACTCCCCACTCTGGGCTGTATACTGGTTTGAGCTCCATAGAAAAACATGAAAAAACTCACGCCCCTCTCACCAGCTGAAAGCAAATTTCCTTTCTCACCAGCACACATCCATTCTAGCTCAAAGCAGCCATGGCATTTGCAAAACCCAGCCCTGCACGCACAAGCTAACTCCTCTTCTGCGCCCAAAATAGCCACCCACCCCAATTCTGCCCTTCCAGGCTAAAGCAAGGGAATCTGTTGCTTGCTGCTGGTTAGAGGATATGACCCTGGGATTACCACAAGGCAAGCAAACCAAATGCTAACTGGCCTGCAAATGAATCTTTACATACCTCAAACCAGGGCGTGCATCTGCTTTTTGGGCAGAGGGACAGCTGCCACAGCAGGAGAGAACAGCTCAGAGCCAGCATCCAGTCTTGGCTGCAACCGCCTGGCTCGTGAATATTCCACATGTGAAATTTCTACCGACTGAAACCAGGGAGCCCTGTACGCTGAACAACTGCAAAACACAGCACAAACCCGAGCAGTAAGGGGTTTCTCCTGGGTGCTCAGAGAGCCCACCCAGCTTTAGCCACGCTCGTACCAAGGAGCACTCCGAGGGCTCGCTACGGCATCTGTGGCTGGACCTGGAATTTTTCACCAAAGTTATAGCATTTCACCCTCTTTTCTAGAAGCACGTCCAGAAGCTGACCTAAGACACCCGCGCGGGGGATATTATATAACAATGGAGATTGTGTGTGTAGTTTATGTAAAAACACTTAATCTCACAGCTGCTTCCCTCCCCTACACCCTCGGCAAAATTTTCCTTCCATCTCCCATTTAAATATCTGGTATTCGATCGTTTCACAGGGTTGGCAAAACAAGCACAATGGAGGCAATGTTTGCTCAGATCTATTTTTGTGTGGATGCGTGCGTGTGGATTTTTGGCAGAATCAGTGTTTGCAAGAAGCTGATAAAACTTTTCTGTTTGAGAACCACTGACAGCCAGGAATTGCTGCCTGCCAGCAGGTCTCCGCTTACCGAAGGGGATCATGGCATTGTTAGCCAGGTAGAGGGGCTGGAGACAGAAATCTAGAGAGTTTCTTTGTTCGGCTATAAATGAAATAGTTGTTTAGCAATTACTCTTAAGACAGCAAATCTCTGCGTGTGAACCCACTTCAAGATAAAATCCAAACTTGCTTTGCCCTGCCTATACAGCACGGATGCATATGCATCCTGGAAGCTACATAACCCAGTAATATTTTATTCACATCACACTCCAAGGAGCTCACTGACTGGAATTCAATAGAAACTGTTCTCTGTGTGAAAGTAATTTCAGAAAGTAATCTAGTTTATGGAAATGAAAGGCATCAAAACACAAAAAACACTGTTTCTGTACAAGTGCTTTGCTTCAAATATTTGACATGGAAATTTATATAATCCCTCCGGGGCACATGGGTTTCATGAGTGTTAACATCTTTTGAAATGAATTTCACAAATGTTTATTTGGAATACCAGGCATACAAATAATTTAGAATATCAAGGCATCTTGTTGAATCAGTCTTAATGATACAGATCTCAGATGGGTGCGAAGGTTAAAAGGTATGAATTTTAATCGGGTGCAGGGAAGATGTCATTTTCAATCATTGCGCTGCATTGCCAAAGCTATCACTTTCCAATTCTAAGCTTCCTGCTACCTCCTCCACGACTCCCTCTGTTACTTAAAGACCAAAATGGAACATTTTTCACATTTTATTTGTGTGCTGGGCATGTATTAAATACAGAGTTTCGCTGCCTATCTCGGTTTATACAGGACCCCATCACTGGTGTATTGCAACACTTCTCAAGCAATAAAGAGGTTGACTTTTTCCAGACAGATAGCGGTATATTGTCATTCCCGTTTTATAAAAAGTTAAATGATTAAAGGCAAACAATGTCAAGGCCATCTACAGCACGAATGGTTGCTAAGACTCTGGTCCAAGTCAGATTTTACGGCTGCCTTCTCTCTTCCCTGCTCCCACGGTGGGCCCTCCTTACAATATGGTATCAATCAGAAGTAAAATTATATTGCCATTTAAAATCTATATTTTAATTAGTAAGTGCATATTTATTTCTAGCTTTGGATAATGTGTTGGATAAGCATGAAAAGAAAAACTAACTGGGTACCTGTCAAGAGATTTTTCTCCATCCTGTGTGGCAAAGGAGCAAAGATCCTCTGGGAAAAGATATTGTGTGATGGGGTAATTAAAAATTATCGTAAGCCATAGGCAGTAGGAAGGCAAATTAAGCCTGCAAAGCCAGCATGAGTTCTGAGACCTCCTCAGCTACTGAGTCCTCAATATTGCAACTTTAACACTCATTTTAAGTTTGTAACCTAGATTTGTAGTCAGACAGATTTTATCCAAGATACTGTTTTTCTGTATATTACCAAAAAAAAAAAAGAAATTTGAGAGGGAAAACTGAAGAGCAGTTTGTTCATATGGAACAAAGTGGTTGGGCCCTTTGGTGGCTCACTCACTGGCTAACCTTAGATGTGCTCAATCAATGCGAAGGAGCTAAGTTGGGGAAAAAAATAGTCCCTCTCCCATTCAACAGCCTTGGGCCAGAGCTGGCGCTGTGCAGACCGTGTCTTCAGAGAAACGAAACAGCCAAATTTCAACAAACCTCTAAAGAACATGCACGCTACTGATAACTTGGCCCAACATGGGTGGATTTCAAAAAAAAAGGCGTGAAAAGCACTTTGTTCACAGGCAGCATACGGCCAATTTCCTTTCTGCTCCCAAGTGTGATGATAAAAGCCCAGCAAATGGCTCTGAGATTTTTTTTTTTTCTTTTTACAAGGAAATTTTATTCCAAGAAACAGTCATTGTTTTCTTTGAAATGTCCATTGTCAGCAGCAGGAGCAAAATGAGTGTGAGGCAACCATCCAACCCACACAAGTCTGAACCGCTGGCAGAAAAAAACATTGGTCTTCTAGCAGGACACATTAAAGATGCCCTGCTATTGACTGAGCTGTCAGGTCTACCTACACCCGGAGTGATTCTGATTTCAAACACATTTTTATTTGCTAGGATTGATAGCCTTAACTATTTAAACTGACAGTCAGATCAACAACTTTGGCCATTATTTAGAGCAAGAAGAGAATAAATATGTGATTGTGCTTCCCGAGAATACCAGCCTCTGGCAATCTGTGCCTTAGGGATTTATGGGCAAACTGGCTGTAAAGAAGTAGGACTGAAGGGGACTGACCCCTCGTGAGCCACAAATGTGTCTAGACCATCCCTAGGAGATGCTGCACAGAACCTCTGATGAAAGGGAAATCCACGAGCCTTTGGGGCTGGCTCAGGGTTTCAACACCTTCACAAGCAGAACTTACTTCCTAATATCATCTTTTAAGAAACTCTAATTTTAGAGGACACAAAATTCCCTTTCCGTTTCCGCCCTCAGTTTCCCAGCTGTTCTCTTCCCCACCCTGGTGGGTAGCTGGGCCCTGATGCCGCAGTCCGGTGGTGCTCGTCTCCTCTCCACGGTGTGTGAGCACACACTCCCCACCGCCAGCCCCGAAACTCCCCACTCGTTAAGGCAGGCCGGGAGGAACACAAAGCCCTCTGTTTTGCTTGAGTCTCTCCCGTGAATAGGCGGAACAAATGATAAGCACAGAAAGCAAGAAGAAAAGTTGTCCAAACGAGGCATCAGTTTTCCTCAGGGAAAGGCTTTCCATGCCCTCCCCTTCCCCTCTGCCCTGCTCGGATGGGAGGGAGCCTTCTGCTGAGCAACCTGGTCATTGGCTCCCTACATCTCTCCACTCACGTCACCTTTTTTCCCCCTCCCATTACACATATATCCTCCCTTGCAACTCTGCGACACACACAAGCTGTGTCAGGCCAAGGCGGCCGGGCTGGCTTCCAAAACTCCTCTGATAGAAGCATCCCTTGGAAGAAAAGCAACAGCAGGAGATCCTCAGGTTCTTTTCTGAGAAATGCGTGTGAGCTATGATGTCTTTTCTGTGCTACCAACCACCCATTCGAAACAGAGGAGCTGGGAAGAAAAGGTGGGCAGTATCTGCTACAGAGCAATTGTTTGTGGTGGAGAACAAGCTCCCGTTGCAGGTTGGAGGGAGTAAAAGCCTTCTTTTGCTGGAAACAAGAGTGGCAAAATGGATCCCTTGCAATGAAAGGACTGTGCTGTCCTCCCTTATGGAAGTGAATCACCTGGTGCTGCTGCTGGTTTTCAGTGGCAGTAGGCTGCATTTGCCATCGATGCACATCGATGATCATTCCTAAGGACACGCAAAGTTTTGAGGTGCAAAGGGGTCCCTGACCACAGTTCAAGGAGAGGGTTCATGTCTCAAAGACAAGAAAGCAGTGCAAACCACCAAGAGGTCAAGACAGAACATTTGATTGATTAAACCACAGCCTTTCATCTCACAAGCAGAGTATGACAACACTTCCAGGATACACACTTCAACCAGAACATAGACCCTTCATCCGTGTTTGCTAGAATACACCAAAAGCCTGAAAAGCGGGGTAAATTGTCATGGTCATCAAAACATGACAGCAGCTCCAGGACTTTCTGGGAAGCACCTCCAGCACCAAACAGGAAACTGAAACATCCTAAAACTCATTGAGGACAAGAAGGGTCCCCTTTAATCACCAAGTCCTTCCCGTCACATTTCCCGGCAACCAAGTCGTACAATCCCATTTCACAGGCTGAACAAGCATCAGCTTCAAATGAGCTGGAGCGTTTGCCCCAAGGCCATTCCCAAATCTCTGTTGTCTGAGAGTCTCAAACTCTCTTCTGATATCCAGCCTGAATATATTCTTCATCAGTTCTTGTCTCTCTGTATTTGCAGCAGCTCGGTCCATTAAGGCTAGGCAGCCTCACCCCTCTCACAATCAGTCTGCGCACAACCAGCAGCCACATCCCGTCCAGCACACATGGAGTCAGGACAAATCATCCTAGCTGTGCCCATCTCGTCTCTTCATTCTTGCCCTAAGTTCAACAGTCCCCTGCTTTTGTTCCCATCTGATGTCCCCTGCCTCAAACCCAGACAGTGCACCAAAGGAGCTCACGCAAAGGTCTATTTCAAAAAGCAGAGAGCGTTGGAAAAAAAGATTGTCTTTCATTGCAGAGATGAAGTTGGGGTGGACGGATGTCTCCAAAGCCTCCAGATGCTGGGACAGTTATACCAGCCAAATGCAACCTTGAAGATGTTCATCCTTTGCAGAACATTTCTGCTGCACATGGTGTTGGTAATTTTGGGAAACTCTCTTAAGCTGGACCAGGTGATTGCTGCTCTCATTGCAAATGTTTTGGAAATGAGTTTCACAAACAGTCCGGATCTGGGTTGCTCACCTGATAATTGGGGCACACATGGTTTTTTTTCTGCCTGGTACAAAGCCCAAGTAAGCCAGCTGTGCAGGTCAGCAGGAATTCTTGTTTCTTAATTTTTTTTTCCCCTTTTCCTCTTTTGTTGTAGTATTGGAGGCACTGGTTAAAAATAACTACGTAAACCCACGGCGGGGAGTGAATGTCCCTCACTCAGCACTTCCAGGCAAGCCTCTAGCATGCTCTATCCAAAAATGTTCACCAAGGCTACGTGCACTTTGGGGTCATCTGCTGGCCTGGGCCACCGCATGGCACCATTCAGCTCGGGTTGTCCTTTGACTAACAGCAGTCATAGGATAATTAGTGTCCTTATGTGGATGCTAGCCCTGATGAACACCTTGAGCCCCTCAGATGACTTCCCAAGATTGCAGAGGAATTCAGGATAGAGTATAGAAATCAAGATGGGTTCTCCAAGACCTAGATGCCCATCCTAAGCACCTTCCTCCTCCATGACTGATGTGCCCATGGTCAATTAGCCAAACTACTCAACGGGAGGGGAGCTGATCCTCAAAGCTTCCCCCAGGACAATGCGCACAGGCGAAAAACAGGACTTGTATAAATGCAGGGCTTCAAATTAAGGACGCGACCAAGAATCACCAAATTCCTCCCTACCTTTATTTCCCTGCTGTTTAAGTATGTTTTAGTGGAATTTTAAACCCATTTCAGCATTCGTGTTGGTTTGATCACTCTGGTTGTAATCAGTATTTATTTGAATTTGAACAAGCGCTGTTATGAATGGTGGTAAGGAAAGATTACATCTACAGGTTGTCATCTTGCTCACAGAAAAACAGATTTAAAAAAACTCCAATCAGCATCAAGTGGATTGCTTGGGAAATCATTTTCGTTCCAACATGTAATCATCTATATTGGATATGACGTTTATTTGTTAAAAAGAAAATAAAAATGGAGTTTGGGAGCTCTCGTGTCTATAAAAAGACTACTTTGCCTGGCATTTATAAATATTAATATGGAACGCTAGTGAAGAACAATACATAACAATAATGAGAATCACCAAATCCCATCATTTTTGACATTGTCATATCAACAGCTTAAGGATTAGCAGGTGAACTTTAAACATATTGCTTCCAAATAATAATAATAACAGTAATGATAATAACATCAGAATGAAAAAAAAAACCCTTACTGCATTATATATTCTTGATGGCTTTCTTCTTCTGATAGCATTTACAGGATCATTGCTTTGAAAATTTGGATGACATGCTTAAAAAATTAACCTGAAGAAGGAGGAGGTCTTCTTATCTCTTTCCGTTCTTGCAAAGCTTTGCTTAGCCTTGTCTTTGTTTCCCACTAACCCCTGACATTGACAGAGTCAAAGGCCTATCAACTAATACCCTAATTTCAGGAGGATTTTATATACGCATATATCTATGCGCGTCTGCAGATGTTTTGCGCATAAGTGTACGTATATGCATAAAACGAAGCAGTGTTTTAAAAGATAAAGTTGCACCAGGTGTCAATTTTCACACCTCTTACTAAATATACGTGGTAAAAAAAAAAGACGCCACAAATTCATTGAAAATCCAAGCTATTGAGATCTAATCGCTGCTTAAGCTGTGGCTTTATTCAAATCTGGATCACCAATAGGGCTCGGGATGTAAATGAAGTGCAAGGAGAAATAAAGCAAAGGGAAAAAAAAATATCTATGATAGCCCTTTCCTTCAGCCATTTGATTCCCAAGTCCTTATCAGGCAATTAATGCATACTAAAACTTTAGTGGCAGCCTTCGTTTAACCGACCTAATAGCTGCAGCAAGTCCCAAGCATTAGCCAAACAAAACACACTTTCAGCAGCCTTAATATGAGACTGAAAAAAGGTCAAAATAGACAGGCTTTACAGAATAAATCCTAAAGATCCATTCTAATTTCCACTCAAGGATCTTTTAAGCAGTTCTTGGATGCTCTTTATGGTACTTTGATCCAAGCATAGTTTCATTAAAACTTTGTGGCTCGGTATTTTTAAACCTGATAGCTTCACTAAACTAGTTCTCAAAATGTTAGCTAAGCCGCTATGCATAAAACTACTTTACTGTCATGGTGTCTTCTAATATCACCTAAGTACAGGCTGTTGCAATTTTGAAAACGAACCTTTTCTACATTCACCAGATCTCAGCTTGGGAATTTTTGCTTCTGCGCTTGAAGGCTGTCTTGAAGTATAAAGGGAAGGTGCTGCCTTACCCCCTTCCTCTCCCCCTCCTTGAAACCTAAAACTAAAATTAGCTGCTGTACCTTATTTGTTCTGGAAGCCAGTTACACAGGACTTTTATCCACTGTGGTTTCCAATTGCAGGATTAACTCTGGATGCTAAAAAAACACCCTAGAAAAATAACAAAACATTAAATGGTGGTTTAAAATCCAGTTTAATGATGGCAGGATAAATTCCCTAAAGACTCAGGAAAACAAATGTTACTTCCCACCTTCATAACGTGGCATGTTAATAAATCTGATTTAACTGCCACAGATAAAAAAAAAAAACCCTCTGTCTCCAGAGATTGTCCTTTGCTCCCCTGAAAATGAGGATGGCTGAAAGGTTAGGCGACAATTTTCTTCCTTTCGCCTGGCGTTCACAAAAGCCTCGATTTCTTGAGGAGATTTTGTGGTGAGTTTGCATTACAGTAGTTAAGAGAATTACAGAAAGATGGCTTCAGAAAAGGCTGGGCTGAGTTTTTGAAAGAAAAATGTAAACAAAAGATTATTTTTGAAAATAATAAAGCCGAGGAGGTGGGATTCGCACAGGCACCCTGTCCAGCTCTGTTCCAATCTGAGCTGAGGGGCAGAGTCCCACTGACTTTCACAGGAGCCATTTGGCCAGTGCTGGGAAAAAAAACAGCAAAACTTTGGGAGCCCAAAAAGCTCCTCTGGCTGTTGGGTGGGAGACTGCTTCCGCACAGGGTGGATTTTAAAAGCCAAGGTGGATGTTTAAGTAGTTCATTTTTATAACTATACATGGAAGTGCAACTTTGGTTATCTGCATAGTCACTCTGTGACCCACCTGGGTACAAAACATCACACTGAAATGGGCCTGGTGCTGATTTTAACCACAACCTGGTGGGTCTCTAGAGCTGCCCCACCCAGGGTCTGAGCCCAGGATCCCACCCTCCAACCCCTCCTCTGGCCTCAACACCACCAACAAAGGAGGCAGAAGTGATCATGAAACCCTTTGGCATCCAAAAACTCATGAGATATTCATAGGTTTGGGAAAAAAACCTGTCCCATTGACCATTTCTTGGGCAAGGGTTGCTTTTTATGGAAAAGGCCACCAAATCTTTGCTCTTTAATTCTCTCAGATGCTCTCTCAAAAAAACCCTGTGAATTATGGATTTTGTGAGTGGCCGCTGGCTGGTGAGATGGGATGAGACTGTCCCACTTCTCCCTGGGTCCCCATCACCTAGCAGAAACGGTTTGGTTGTTTTCACGGCTTCGCACACCTCTAACAGGTCAGCAGAAAATCCTGTCAACCGCACGTCTGACAAAAGCGTCCTGATGTCAAGTAAAAAGAATGCCACCTACAGCTTAACGTCTGCAAAAAACCCCTCCGACTTCGGGCAAACAATGAACGTTTTTGTCTTCTTAATGCCCAGTATGCAATCGAGTGGAAATGCTACTTCCATCCTTAATCTACAAATGAAATTAAAGTTGTTGAAAGACACATGATAAACCAGGATCCTTTGTTTCTTACAGAAGAGGGGAAAAAATTGAAACCACTAAATATTTTAGCAGATTTACTAAATTTCCAATTAAATCTGGAATTATGGCAGAGCCTGTATCTCCCTCTCACTCCACCACACACATTTTCTATTTGAATAAAGTAGGTTAGACGCGGCGCTCCCTCCACCCACCCACCCGAGCAGGAATATTAATGAAGCAGATCCGTCGCTGGCGCACTGGGCCAGCGGGGATGCTCGGGCATCCCTGGGCCCCGAGCTTATGGGAAGGGCTGGTTTATAGGGGAACAGCCTCTGCTATCCGGAGGGAGCGGGATATGCTAGGCAAGAGCACCCTCTGCCCGCTGGCAAGAGGGTCTGGCTCTATTAACATGCCCCCCCCCATCCCTCCCCCTTCTTCCCTTTGCCGAGGAAAGGTCACGGGAAGCAGCTTACACAAGCCAGATGAGGTGGAGACCAAATCAGGACCAAGATTATATGTCAGGGACTTAAAGACAGGAGGGGAAGAACAGCATGCAGTGCTGGTGCATGCTGTCTGCCCGTTTCCAGCTCTTCCCCTCATCCCGCAGAGCGTTGTTTATGTCAGAGTAAGGATAACGGGTGTCCCTGCGCTCCAGGGTTTCCAGTGCATGTGGCCAAGTTGGCTTGGACTTGGCCAAAAAGCTTTGAGAGACATGGATGTGCTTATGGCTTTTTCAATCTGGTCCAGTCCCATTTGAAGTTGAAGGGAAAAGGGATGCGATGGTTGGCCCTCGTGGGAGAGACAACCTCACTGTCCCCTCGTCTGCTCGGAGGAAAGCTGAGGATTTCTCCACTGCCACAGGTCAAAAAAGAAGGGACAGGCAGACCCACAGGGAATCACTGACCCTGAAGCCTAGACCAAAAAAAGGTAACACTGGCTGTAAGAACAGAGTCAGGTCCATACTGGGTCAGATCTCCAGCTAATGTGTTGTCCCACCTCCAACACCAGCCACACTTTGGAAATGAGATGAGGGAAGAAGCCCAGAGCAATATTCCCTAGCCACTTCCGTCAGCTCCCAGCAATTAGTGCTTTAGAGACACCCTGAGCCAGGCTTTTGCATTTAAATGTGTTTTGGCTCCATGTCACCTCTGACATCTGTGGAGATGTCAACTTAGAGACGTACAAACACTGAAGAGGCTACGGAGACTCCCACCATGAGCACTGCCTGCAGCGAGTGAGACCAGCCGTGGGACCGTGCCGTACGGGCTGATGAATTTCCTCCAGGTTAATGCTACACCAACACGCCTCAACAGAAAGAAATATGGGATTTGGGAAAATGTTTCCTGTCTAGGAGCATTTATACACCCTCTCCTGAGTTTCTCCTCTGTTTCTTGGCCACCGGGATGAATAAGGACACGCCACTCCCTTCTCCCAGGTGTTCTGAGCTGGATTGTGCGGCTGCCTGCTCAGCGCACGCCTTCACCATAACCCTGAGCAGCTCTCTGCACACCGAGTCTTCCTCAGAGGGACTTGGAGGCAGTCTTGTGGGACAGGGGGGACTCACAGAAATTGCCTTTGCCTCATCACTGACCACAGATTTCTTATGCTGACCCCAGATTTCCCTTCCTGACTCTGTGCATCGCTCCCTCCCACTCGGTCTCTGCTCCGGTCTCTTGTGGCAGTGCTCAGGGCCCGCACCCTCCTCTTTCCTCTACTCTTGGCCATCACCTTGCACAGGAGAAGGTGGTTTCTTGGTGCCGCTAAAACAAAATAACAGAGAGGAGGATTCTTATTTTGCCTTGCATAGCAGCTAATATCACTCAAAGTTAGTACAAGGCTTTGCCACGGCACAGGGCTGTTAAGAATAAGGCCAAAGAAATCAACAA
>WHYT01014898.1:40521-77759 GCA_009806455.1 Tetrax tetrax | reverse complement strand
CCCCAGCCCGTGAACGTGACGTGGGTTTCCAGGGCCCGGTCTCGCCCTGGGGACGTGTCCTGGGTGGGTCCATCCTCGGTGCTGGCATCCCACATTTTGGGGGGGGGGAGCCCTTCCTCGCTGCCACCCTCCCCGGGGTGCCCGGTTGCGCCCCCCCGCCCCAGCCCGGTGCTCCGGGGGGAGGCAGGTTCAGGCTGGGGCTGTATTTTGAAATTTCCAGATTGTCTTTTCCGAGATATTTCCTTGAAACGCATCCAGAGAGCTGATTAGTCATGTAAATAAAGAATAATGACAACGCTGGGCATCGGTCGCTAGGATGGACCGGAGAGGGATTAAAAGCTGTCCTTTTTATTGTAATTTTAGTTTTTTTTTCTCCGCCTCTGATTCTGCGAAGAGCGTATCTGTCTCCTCACCTTGCCGGGAAGCTGGGAACCTAACCCATTTGTCATTAGGAGCGTCCTGCCTGCCAGCCTCTGTAGGATAAACCATATGTTGTCACAACACTATTTTTAATTTAGGGTGTTGGTTACATCACATCACTGGCTTGGGCAATCTCTGTATGAGGACGAAGGTAATGACTGTGCCAGGGTTTATCAACTTATATTTTAATGAGTGTTTATCAGCATTATGAGAAGTCAGTAGCAATAAGTGCCTTGGATGGACTGAGCTATTAGCTTTTTCTCCGAAGAAAAAAGGAAAAAAATCCAAAGAAATGCTTTCCTATATATTAGGAAAGCCTTTTCTTTTGGGGGAGGGAGAGTAGGAAGGCTACAGGCAGCTGCGTTAAATATTTTGGGAAGCTATTCTGAGTCCCTGTCACACATGAATAGTGGTGTTTATTTTCTAAATGAAGTCTGGTCTCGAGATTGTTTGGTGGCCAACGGCCACTAATGAACTTTGCTTCCTTCACCGCCACCCAAAAGAGAAATAGTCAAAGGCTACTGGTGATTACATGGGCAGGAAAGGATAAGAGCAGAAGAGCTCACTTGTTTGTACAGTGAATAACGCAACAATTAGTGGGCTATTAAACACATATGCTCATTCTGCATTTGTTCTATAAACAGTTTCTCCAGCTTGTTGAGCGTCTCTGCTTCCTCTGAAACACCCGGCTGCGGCCATGCCAAGAAGCGACGTTTTAACGCACCTTTGGAGCCTGTGTTTGTCCAGGCTAGGCTCTGATTTAATTTTGGTCTGCAGTAGGTAAATGGAAAAAATTTGCTAAGGCTTCTTCTGCTGGGTTTGGTTTGAAGCGTGGTATAACTGAGGGCAGCGTTGTGTAATGGGCATAATGGCCTGCAATCCAATCCTGCTGTTTGTGTTACCTGAAGTCCGACGTGCGTGCAGTCCGACCTGTTCTGTGCGCCGGGGTAGCGCGGCGGCGCGATTTCTGCGACAAGGCTCTGCCTCTTTGCCAGAACAGGCAGGGTAATGTCTTCAGTTGCCTGCCTGAGTTTGTTCTTGGTCTAATAATAATGTATCGGGATTACATAATCCAAAAATGATCACCCAGCCGGGCGAGCTGCCATTTGTTTTTAGTGTCCCTTGTGCCAGAGCAGTTGCGTTCTCGGTGTGAAGCTGTACCGTGTGTGGATCAGGCAGCGGGGCTATGGAGAAATCGTAGTTGTCAGCTTGGGTCTCTGCTGAATTGTTTCCGTCCTGGGGAAGGAAACGGCTGCGGGCCCGCATACCGATGCCAAACTGTTTCAGTTCTTCTGTATCATTACAGAGGACGTGGAGCTGCTGCTGAAGAGGTCCAGGTCGCAGGGCTGCCGGCTCCTCGTGGGCCATGAAAGGGTTTCTTTCTCCAGTAGCAGGGGAGGAAGCTCACCTGAAATAAGTGTGACTCTTAAGAATAACGCCTGCTTCATAGGGGACGCTTTAAGATGTCGCCCGTCTGCTCCCTCTGAAACTTGTTGCCCCTGAAACTGCTTCCACGCCGTTGTGAAACCCTGAGCTCTGCAGCTGAAGGCCGAGCGGTGGAAAATGTGTCCCAAGTCAATCTGTCCACTGATGAAATGGAGCCGGCCTGGTGCGTTAGCGTAAAGCAGCTCTTGGTTCTCCACGGAGTGTAATTCTAGCCTGCAGTTTTCTGCCTTCCCTTTGTGTGTGTGTGCAGGCTCTGTTCAGGCCTTCCCACCCTCCAAAAAAAGCAGGGCGTGACTTCCCCATCTCTTCTGGTCTGCCTCTGGCTTTCTCGCTGCCCTCGCTGAGGTACGAGGAGCTCCTCGTGCCCCTGCCCTCTTCTCGTCTCTCGTTCTTTGCCCTGGACCCCGTCCCGCACGCTTGATGGCGGGGTGTCGTGTCCATCCTCGCCCAGTGGACGCAGGTACGTCTCCATCCCTGGCGTTCATCCTTTGCTTTTCACGTGCGGTTTTTTAGCAACGTCAGGGGAGTGTCTGGGTCAGAAACCTCAATGCACAGTTTAAATGCAGACCTGAGCGACGCTTGGCAGTAGGCGCCCGTGGCACGTCAACGGAGCGGGGGCTGTTCCTGGAGCCCTCACCTGGGAGTTTCCCCGCTTTCACATATTTACTGAAAAACTCTCTGTGGCTGGAGGAGTGGTACCGCCGAGCTCGCGTGACGGATCGGCTTTTGACAACGGGCGGCGTGGCTGCAGTTGCCCCCCTGTCTCTGTTATTTCTAGCTGATGTGTTGACCTGACCGTAGCTGATGGAGGCCAGGCTCAGCTCAGGCCTGGCTTGCGGGGTCGCCACGCGCCCGCCTCGCGGTTCGAGGCCGATGTGGAGAGGGTGGGAGCATCCCCGCTCTGGTCAGGGGCCCAGCAGTGCCTCCCGCGCACGGTGTGCCTCCCTGCCCCTGCTCCACGGGGTGTCTTGAACTGAAGCCACCGGCTGGTTCACCGGTGAACTTTGGCAGATGCACAAATATTTATTGGGGGCTAAGCTGAGATAACCAAAGCACATTGCCCCTGCCCTCTGCGAGCCCAACCGGATTTCGGAGCCGTGGTCTGACAGGCGTGGCTTTCCAGGTCATCTTCCCCGTCCCTTCTGGGCTCTTCCCAAACCGGCTGTGACAGAGTTATGTCTCAAAGGTTAGGGCTAGACCGACCCCTCGTAGTAGGCACCGCTTATTTCGGTAACTTTTCCAGACCTTGATTTTTAGAGCAGGTTGTTACAGATGCCTTCATCTTGCCGTGTTTAAAGCAAAGACAAAATGAAGGCTCCTGCTGTCATTACAGGGTCTTTAGGGTAATGCGTGCTCGTGCTGCCTGGGGAACCCAGAGCTGCTCGCAGGTGTCGGGAGGAGAAGGACAATCCGGCCTTCGAATCAAGATTCATTGAATTATCTTAAAGCTCTCTGCATCATTCCTCCTTTCCTGCAACCTGTTTTTTCCTGTCCTATTAATTCCCTGATGCTGTAGTCCGTCAAAACTGAAGCTCTTACGACATCGGGAACATGAGTCGGTGACACGACGAAATGAATCAGAGAGGCTGGCTGGAGAGGAAACTCATCGCGCAAGCACATCTCCTCCCCATCAGCAAAAATGGGACAGGATATGCGGAACGCACTGAACTGCTAAACTCCTGCTAAACGCTCTCCCTCCTGACCTGAATGCGGCACCTCCCATCTGAAGGAGGGGGACAAAGAGACGTTTAGCATTGTGCTGGAGGAATGTTTTGGCCTGTGGCAGTTTCCTTTCCATTATTTAGGGTAGCTTTTTCTCTCCACCATATACCATTTGGATCAGCTCAAATTATAGATTTGTCTCTATAGTTTTAAAATTGCATGGGAAAGAATTGTCTGTAATTTACATCTAAAGTGACGTACAGTTGCTATGGGATTCGGTGGCAAATTATAAACCCATTATGCTTTTTTTTTTCATACTGGTGGTAGCAGACTACAGAAGTAGGTCTAATTGGTGACGTGCCAAGGGAAAATAGAAAGTTTGTGACTGAATCCTTGTGACCGACTGCTTTTTTTCAAACGTGATCTGCTCTCTATCAGCAGATCATACAACCCTGTTAATCAGAGAACTTGAATTTGGGCATTAACAGCTTTTTGCTCTCTAGCAATTCTGGGGGAAGCAAGCTTGAAGATTAACCCCGTAGATTTTTGTGGGGCTGGGTTATTTTTTTTAAGATATGGCAGCAGAATGTTTTGGCACTCGTACCGGCGGCTGCAGCAGCTGGATCCTGGCGATTGTATTCATTACCCAGCAAGACTAAACCCTCGCTCCTTTTCAGCATGCCCTGTGCTTGGTTTCTTACTCCACTTAAACAGCAGCAAAGGGAGAAAGGAAAGCTATTATAATTTTTTTTTTTTAATTTTTTTTTTGCTTCTGTCTGAAGCCTATCTGATCAAATGCGGCGCGCAGACAAGTCTCTTCAGAGCGATCCGTCTCCCGGTGGCCTCTCACCTGGCTGCAGCAAGTCCTGCCTGGAGCGGCTTCTGCGCTCGCCGTCGGCCAGTCACCCGCAGAGCGAGCAGTCGGCGGCTGATCCTCCAGCATCAGGGGTTTTTCCGAACCAGTCTGAAGTGCTCTGTCCTGTTGAGTTAGTTTTTTGTCACAGTGCTGCTTGGCAGAGGGATGGTGACTGTTGAAACAGCTCCCTTGCATAGTGCCGACTCTGTTGGGACAGCAGAAGAGCCTTTATTACTGGGGAGGGAGGGGAAGCTTTGTTTGAAAAAGCATTTGAGGTCTCATTAGTAAACGTGTTATCTCCTAAACAATTTGCACATTTCAAACGATTTCAACTGGGTTCTGCCTCTGACTTGTAAGCATAAACATGTGAAGCGTCTCCAAATCCCTGGTGTTTGTGCATGTTGAAAAATGGGAAGGGACAGACTGCATGCGTCACTCTTGTACTAATTTGTGCCAGCTAATCCATGGGAGAAGAATACATTTTGGCTGACTGAGTGGTTTTGCTGCTAATGCACAAGAGAATGCATCTGCATGGCTGGAGTGGCCGCACGGGTTTGGGTAGACTTTGGAGAGATAGCCTGGGTCTGGAATCCCAGATCTGTGAACGCGGTCGTGCAATATACTGCTTTTATTTAGGTTTTGGGGAGTGAGAGGCGGCGTTGAGGGGGGAAGAGTGGTCACCAGCTCAGCCTTGTAACGTCAGGAAGGCTGAGATCAGGTTACCCCTGAATAATTAAGGTTAATGCTGTTTCTGGAGGAACCATTATCTGGAGTGACCTTCGTGCTGACTGGGGAAGGGGGGAGGAAGCCTGATAACCTAAACTACGCTAATATTTTATACAGGGTGGATACGGAGGAGGCATCACCAAAACTAGGCTTCTACGCTCAGCGTGCCTTAGCTTGACCTAGATGCATTATCCAGGAAAGGAGCTTGGATTTGCTGATAAGAATAGTTTTCTGTAGTAGCTCATGTGTTGCTTAGAAACATCCCAGGTACATCAGGCAACTTTGCATGCCATGGTAACCTAGTGTTGCCTTTCGACTGGTTTTTTGTTGTTGTGGTTGTTTATTTTTTTCCCCAAAGAATTCGTATAATAAAGAGCATGATAAACCCCTCGGCAGCTGGGTTGCAGAGCGGTGCTGTGCATCAGCCCTGCAGTGGGAAAGCAGACTTCCAAAATCCCAGCCTTTCCGCGTTGCTCCAGTGCAAAGGCAGTCTAGAAAAAACACTGCTCCCTGCACTTGGTCTCTCCTTTCTTTACATTGGACTAGTGCCTTTTTTAATTTAAAGAAGCCAGCATTTGTTTAACTCAAAAAGAGGTCAGTGCTTGTGAGCATGGCTTCTTCGCTTAGCTGCCCACCTCCACCCACCCTGAGCCTTCGCTGGTCTGGGCCGGGCTGATTGCAGTTAACCCTCCCTCTCCCTCTGTGCCGCACAGCTGCTCTTGCCTTTTGCTACGCAGGAGAGAAGGCTTTAGCCCAAGGCGTCCCTGGAGAACCAAGATGTTTCACTTGGGAGTCTCTTCAGCCCAGCCACCCCCACCAGTTACTCTTTCCTGCGGCCGTGCGGGGGCTCTGGGCCGTGGCGCTCTGGGGAGAGCGGGTCAGCGCAGGGAGAGGGCCGCGCCCCGCGTCC
Source organism: Tetrax tetrax (assembly GCA_009806455.1). Lineage (NCBI taxonomy): Eukaryota > Metazoa > Chordata > Aves > Otidiformes > Otididae > Tetrax > Tetrax tetrax. Next base: position 71,739 of record WHYT01014898.1, on the reverse strand, counting down.
CGAAGGGTGATGTGTGTGAAGCGCTGCCAGCGAAGGCTCCGGGTGTGCCGGGGGCTCCAGCCCCCGTTCCACACCGACGCTGGGTTCAATGGTCAACGCAGACTTAGATTCGTGTCCGTGCGCTGTGGACTTAGCAAGTAGGGTGAAACTTCCTAAAAACTGCTTGTCGCCCAGACCCCGGCGTACTTCGATTTCATCAGTGCAAACATCCTCTTGGCTCCCGTATTTTGAGACCCGCGTAGCTTAGCTGATAGGCCCCGCTTTGATAAGAGCGGCCACCTGACACCGGGGCAGTTGCCTTCCTTCAGAGTCAGTGCTGTGAGGACAGCTTAAACTCCTTGTCATTTCTTAGCAGGAGCAGACGTGGTGCTTCAAAGCCTAGCAGAAAGCCAGCAGGACTGAAGAAGTGCTGCTATCACCGTGCCCAGAGGATCCGTATTTTTCCGTAACCAAGGTGGAAGACGCTAATCTAATCTTCTATATTCTTACCCACCGAGGGCCTGTTCTGTGATGGCTGCAGTCAATGCATGATGTGCCAGTTGTGGTTATTTGAATCATATTTCCACATTTCAGTGTCTAGACTTTATGTTTGTGTGAATTTTGTTGTACCTTTCCAGCTCCGGCGCTGATTTCAGTTGTTTTTGGCTCCCAGTTTCTATGAGAAAATCAAATGGTCTGTGTTTCTGTCTTTCCCAGTCCCCAAAAAAGAAGGGAACAAGGAAATTGGCAGAACTTTTTTTTTTTTTGAGCTCCTTTGCCACCATTTTTCTCTGTTTTGAGAGAATCTGTACATGGATGAGCAGAGCTCTGCCGTTTGGTGACTGGCAGAGGAAAGCAGAGACGCATGGCTGGTGGCTGGAGGTGAATCTTGCCCTGGTCCAACAATCCGCTGTGAGGAAAGTTACGGTCTCGGTGGAGGCAATCAAGCCTAGAGAAAGTGAACGCACACGCATTTTTAGAATTGGGAAAATGTGATAATCCACAAAGTAAGAGCATTTGCTGAGAGCAGAACAGCCTTTTCATTAACTGCATCTACTGTGCTTTGTTTTTAGCCAGCAGCTTTCTTGCACAGGCGGATATTCAGGACTGCGGCCGTGACTGTGCGCTCAGCGAGCGGGAGGGTTGCTCTGTGTCCGGTGAGGCTGGGAGGTTCTCCATGAAGCTCCGAGAAGTTGATAGTGACATGGAGCTAGGTTACACTAGCCTGGCTGTGACCAGAAGGTGGGACAGGCTTCGGTAACGTAAACCACAGGAAGCAAAAAGCTCCTGGTATGTAGTAGGGCGTATTACGGCTAACTTGGTGAAAGGAAATGATGTTCCCAACTCGTCGTTAACTTGCGAAGCCTGCTGCCATGAAATCTAAAAGGCTTCAGTGCATCCGAATAGCAAGAAAAATCGGTCATATGGGATGCAGAGAGCGAAGGCTGTGGCTACAACTTCTCTGTGCGTCTCTGCCTGCGTCTCGGCTCTTCGCCTCCCTGGCGTTCGGGGCGATCCAACTTGTTGCCAAAGCCATGGCTTTACCTCTTCCAGGGAGCTGAGCTCCACACAAAAGTCGGTGTAAAATCTTCCGTGCCTTTCAGATCCAGGATTCAGTAGATGCTTTTCAGAGCCTGGGAAGGGCGGAGTAGCAAGGAAGCAAATTTTTCCACCCTGCCTGAGCTTGGGCAAGCGGAAATTGTGCCTTGGAAGCCATATAAGGCGAGTCAGCCGGCTTTTGCTGGGCTCACCTTTCCACCTGGAGGCTGGCAAAGGGAGCAGCCCTTGCTCAGAGGGAGAGCGTAAGGCCTGCTGGTCCTTTGAAGTCGTTCCCTGGGCGTCTGACAGTTGCCGGAGGTGTGGTGTGGCAGGCCTGATTAACTCCCTGACTCGTGGGGCCGTCGCACGCTGCCCCAAAACGAAGGCGTAAACTCGTGATTCAGAGTGAAACTGCTGTAAGTGGCTGGCGCTGGGAAGAGGCTGCGGCAGGTCAGCGAAGCAGCCTTCCCTCCCAGGGCTTCTTCCCTTGTAGCAGCGTCTGATGCGGGTGCTGCTGGCGGCACGCTGGACCCAGCAGGACTTTGCTCTGACACGATCGTTCCTAGGTCATTAAAATAGACTTCTGAAAATCCTGACGGCACCTGTTCACGCTTGCGGGAGCGTTCAGCCGTCAGAGCCGCTGAAGCCCGAATCGTGACCTCAGCTGCTGCTTCTCGCACAATTAAGAACAACTTCTGCTCCCATAAATAGGCTCTTAAGAAGTGCGTAGGAGCTCTGCTGACCAGTTTCTTTTGAAAAGTACTTTCAGTGACACCTGCGACAGCGACCTTGCTCGCTGTTTCCCCGCTGCGTGCTCGCCAGGGCAGCCGTGTTTCGGTGGGAGCGTGGTGGTCCTGTCCGCAAGCTCTGCCTCCTTCTCTCCCGACAGATACTCAGAAATAAAAGGAACCTTGAGTTATTTGTGTGCTCATGTGCTTTTCATGGTCAGGATTTTTTGTTAGGGAAGTTGCTGGTGCTTGTCCTGCTTGCTTTTCCTGCGCGAAGATCTGAAATGCTTCCTGCCTTAGCGGGGTCCGTCTTCCCTAATGCTGTTGAAGAGAGGAGGACGGATACCGGACAGTGCGGAAAGCTCCTGGGTTCCGTGCAGCCCAGGGATGGTCTGACACGTGTAGTGGGTGGCTCCCAGTCCCCATCTTTATTCCAGAAATAGCGCGTGGTTTTATAAAGGATAGCAATGCAGCCGAGCAAGGTCCTGGAATAAACCAGTTCTCCCAGCCTAGAGCCGGGCAGCAGCCCTGTGCCGTCGGACAGTCCCAAAGCCCACAGCTTTGCTAGGGAAGCGGCTCTGTGTTCAATCTTTAGGCGTGTGGAGGTGCGAAGGGGCAGGCAGTGGTGGGTAAAGTAAAACGTACTGAACCTTTGTGAAGGTAGATGGGATACCTTGGAAATAGGCACTCCAGTTGACGTGGAGCATGGTGGTGATTAAAACCAACTGCAAACGTTTTTCTAGAGGCATGATTCTGAAATCGTTTATGAATCGTTTAAGGACTTCGTTCTTAATGCATCAAAATGGTACAGCGGCAATGGCTGCATTGAAATCTAGAACACTTTCTTTTTGGATTTCTCAACCCAAAGGGAAAAAAAAAAAAAACAGATTTCTTACCTGGAAGGTCTGATATTGGGGAGTCAGGCGTGTTTCCACGGCCTTCCTACTGAACCTCTGCAACCTCCTGCCGTGGAGAGACGTCCAATGTAGGTGCTGCCTGCATCTCCCTGCCAGTTCGGGCTCTTTCATACAGTCAGGGCCGTTTAACTCGGTCGTTTTACTTGCCATTGAGAGTAAACTGGTGGACACTGACAGCAGGAAGAAACACACTTTTATTCTAACCTCAGATGGGCTCAGCTAAGAAAGCCAAACACTTCAGCTAACTAGAGCTTGCGCGGGTTGTTCTGTCGAGAGCAGAAATCCCGGTCAGGCAACGAAGTGCCGGCTGGGTGGCCGTAGCCTTCTTTGGCCTGTGCGGATGGGAGTGACTGGCCCGGCTCGCTGTCAGGCCAGGGATTCTGTCCTAACGTATGAAACCTCCCGGGGCTGCTGGGCTTGGGACCGCGGAGTCTTTTTGCAGCTCTGTGGTCAATCTCTATTTAGTCAGCAGAGGCGGTATGTTTTTACTGTTCTTATCTGAAAAATTTTCATGTTCATTTTTGGAATTTGTTGTAACTTGAACTTTCACAGGTGTCCTTGCGGGGAGCAAAGAAACATCTGACTTTTTTTTGGAGGTAGATTTTTGCCAGTTTAGAAGAGTATGTTCTTTCTTTCGCTGTTTGTCGCTTTATTTTTGGAGCAGATTTGTTACCAACCAGCCTGGCAGTGCAAATAAAGCCGTAGCTGAAACAGTGCGGGTTCTGTGCTGCTGGCTGGAGCAGAGGCAGTACCTCGTTTAACTCGGTAGCGGCTTCTGCAGGCAGCTGCCTTCGCTCTTCCGTCGGAGCAAGCAAGCACCCCTGGAAGATGGTGTTTGTGAGGAGGCTGTTGGTGGTGATGTGTTAGCGGAGGGTACGTAACGCACTGAGGTTATAACATGACAGAAGATAGAGCAGAGGTGTCTTGCTCGGCGCTTTCAGCTGGATTTTTTTTGTGGGCAGCTTCCCTCACTGATGGAAAAAACGGGCACTTGCGATGGCTTTCGTGCTGACTCCCCCTTGAAGATGGTGGGGTGGTAGGAAATTTCGGTGACACCCCTGTTGGATACTGAGTTTCTGTTGGGTTGTGTTTCCAGAGCGCTGGTCAGCACTGGAGCACCTCTGTTTGCCTGGAAGCCAAACGAGGCCGCGTCTGAGCATCTCGCTTTCGCTTCTGAGGTGGATCTGGCTTGTGGGGTGTTGGTGGTCGGGTTACTCTGGGATTCCTTTAGGGTCCCGGCTCTGCTGGCTTTGGTTTATCCTAACCTCTTCCAGCCGGGCTGACTCTGACTCTGTGAGGAACGTCTGAAGATTGTCTTACGGAGAACTTTGGCAGCCCGGTAATTACGCTTCCCTTTACGTGTCAGTAGGATATAGTCGGGCCCAGGGAGAAAACTGGCCCAGGCTTGTTTTCCTGGGCTCAGCAGCGTGCGCGTTAGGTGAGATCTGTCTGGGATGGTCGGACGAGTTAGTCAATCTCATCTCTACGTTGCCTTGCTGTATTTTTCTCTTGCGAGAAAAGTAGTAAAGCTGTGTGGACGATAAGGATCATCCTGATGTTTCAGCAGCTCGTTTAAGCCATCTTATGAGCACATACGCAAGTGATTCAGCCCCGCTGTCTTAATATGGCCTAAAATAAATCAGACTTTCGTAAGCAAATTGGGTGAGTTGGAATTGCTCTATTTTCATTAAAAGATTGCAGTGGAGAAAACACTCTTTAAAATTCAGCCTTAGGGTTGTGTTGTTCATTAACTGATAGTCACTCCTGTTTACCTTGTGCGATAAGCACAGCGCTAAGAATGGCTGACCGTGCTGATGCCGTCACGGCTGCCCTTCAGAGAGAGCTGCGCTTTTTTTTATGGCTTCATTTACCGACAGGTGGGTTTTTTGAACTAAAATAAACGCAAACAGCCAGAATGTACCTCTCCTAATCATGGAAACAATTTTTATTTTTTTTTTCCCCCTGTTCTTAGCAGCTTGGTAACGCTGTTCTTGGTACAAAGGTCATTTAAAAATCTGACATGTCAGGCCAGCAACATACTGCTTCTTAATGAGGCTTAAAACCAGCGTGCGGCTGCCTGGGGGAACCGTGTTTGACTCTGGGGCCGCAGAACGGAGGAGCAGGAGGGAGACACGAACACCTCACGGCTGGGATCGCTCTTCCCCGCACCGGCCCCCCGTGTCTCTGGCCAGCCCTCAGCACCCAAGTACTTGCAGTTCAGTAACGGGGTTTTAATTTTTCTCCTGTTATGCAAACGAGCACAGGTGTTTGACAGCACATTCGCGTTCTCAGAAGAAAAGCAGCCGAAGCGTCTTCAAAAATACACACGCGCGCTTTTTAAAAATGCTCTCCTCCTGTGTTTCAGAACTTGAGACGGTCTCCTCCTAGCCTTGGCTTCTCCCTGCCCCAGCCACCGTTCAGCAAGGCGGCGAGGAGGTCCTGCAGCGCCTCTTGCTTAATCGCCGTCTTGCTGAAACCCTCCCGTCCCTCCTCCCCGGGGTGTCACTTGACGCTGAGCTGAAGCTCTCGAACCTGAAGTTCCGTGTTCTCCGCGGAGCTTCGTCAGTAGTTTGAATGTCTGGGGGCTTTCGCTCTAATCCTGTTCCCAGCGCTTCAACTTCCAGTACTGGATTTTCAGCACCTTCAGCCTCGCCTCGGTCTTTTTGGCTCTTTGACTGTTCTCCGGTTAAAACTAGGTCAGAAACAACTGTCAGCTGCTGATATTTCACGGTTCCTGTTTTATAAGTTGTTACCCGGTGTTGCTCTGTGTTTAATCACTTGCTTTACTTTTAACGTTTCGAATGTCTCGTCTTGCTCTGCATGAGCAGCCCGACACAGCCGAGCAGGTAAAACTGCTCGGAATGACATCTTGGCTGTAAAAACAGCGTTACCTTGATTGGGCCTGAAAGGTGAGTTATCGTCTTTGTTGCGTGCAATGGCTAAGATGCCAAGCTGACAGATTTTTTCCACAAGCGCTCTCTAACTGTACGTTTGCTGGCAGTTTGTGTACAGCCAGTTTTCTAGCTGTAGTTAACCGGCTTCTCTTTCTGAGTGGCTTTTTAACCTGATGGGTGAAAGAAAAATAGCTTTAAAAAAAAAAAAAAATCAGGTAACTGGAAACCCACAGATTGGCGAGGAGCACAGTGAAGCGGGTATGTTGGAAGTCATTTAAAATATTTATTTTTAACTGAGAGCTCTAGCTGACTGTACCCATTCAGCGTTTTAACAAGACTATTATTGGAACGGTGCTTGGAGTCTGAGCTGGAGCGCCGCAGTACCCAGTGAAACCCACCTGGGGTAATTTAAGAGTATCCTTGCTCCTTTCTTTTAGACAGAATTGGAGCTCGCTAGCAGTATTGGAATTCTTGGACGTTCTTGCATAAGTGGTATTTAAATGAATTCTTACTTTTCAGTGTAGCTTTAAGACTGTGGTTCTAAACCTCTGCCTGAGCTGTTCATCTCGGAAAAGTTTTCCAGAATGGCAAGCTGTTTTATTAAGCTGTTCTTAGTACGCTCGATTTTCTTCTTTCACGTGTCTCCTGCTGCTCTGTGAACCTCTTCTAGGGCCCAAGGATCCCTGGGTTGGAAACCCTTGGTGTGGAGGCACCAGCGCAGTCCAGCTCTTGCTTACAGCCTGGACCGGTCTCCAGGAGGCACCACGTGAAGCGGCGGCGTCTCTGCGTGCCGCCTGGGAAGTGTTGTCCGTGTTTCACGGGCGGAGAGTCTCAGCCCAGAGGTGGTGCGCTCCGCGTAAGGTCACAGAGGGCAGGGTTCTGACAGGGCGAACGGGCCGAGTCTCGCTCTAAACCTGCCTGCGTGCTCGCTTTCTGTCCGCTGCCACGCGGCCTTGAGCCTCCCATGGAGGAGCCTGGGTGCTTTAGGTGGTTGTGGAAACTTTATTTGTGATGGGAATGAGGAGGAGTTGTTTAAGATGTGCTATCGTGACGTGCTTTTCTGTATTAATTTGGGAAACGTTTTCTTTTGATAGTTGGGGATTTTGTACAGTGCAAAAGCTAAACACAAAATATTTGTAGTATCAGCCTGTTACGGAAAAGCTTCCTTTTAACTACTTAGTTCCTCCCAGTTCTGAGCATGAGGGTGACCTTCCCATCCATATCTTGGGTCCGGCCAGCGCAGCGGGGATGTGTTTGCTTCATCGCCATTGAAAGTGAAGACCAGCCAGATACAGAATTGTCCACAAGCAACTTTTGTAGGGTGGCAGTTCAGAAAAAAAAAACATTAACTCTTGTCTTGAGCTAAGAATGGTGATTTTTATGGCCATCTTGGGAGAACCTTGGCTGGAAAACCTTTGTGTTATGTTTATATAGCAGTTTGAGCTAAAGGTGAGTTGCCCCAGTTACCTCTGCAGGGATACAGCCTTCTCCAGCTTCAGTTGCTGACCCACGCAGCAGTTCAGGGGAAGAATTTGGCAGAGCAGTGTGGGAAGTTTGAAAGAAGAGAAGCATTTAAACAGAACATAGGTGGCCAGAAGAGCAGGTGAGTGTTCGTGGTGCACGCTGCGCTCCGAGCAGCGGGAAGAGGGAAGCCTCTCCGCGTGGCGCCGGGTGCCTGGGTGGCCCTCTCTGCGATGTGGGTGTCGGGATGTGTCCGTGCTGGACGGCCCGCTGGCCACGCTGCCAGCCGGGCGCGTACCGGCCAGCTTCCCCTTCGCCACTGAGGGGCAACAAGTCTTGGTCCTCTCTCTATTTAACAGCTAGTTCTAAATCTCTCCAGCAAAGCTTCTTGCAATCATGATTCTTCAGTTGTGTCCGCAGTTAAGGGTGGAAGGGCCAGGATCAGAAATGCTGGGTAGTTGCAGTGATGTTTTTTTGGGAAATGGGACCGCAGCTGCCTCCGTCGCCCCGCTCCACAGACCTGGGTCTGCTGGCGAAGCAGACCGACAGCAGTATGGCTCGTACTGCTCCAGAAAGGCCGATCGGTGAAAAGTGCCGTTCCTAAGATGGGCGGTAGCGAGCCGAGTGATTTCCATGGTTGGAATTGTTTTCCTCAGCATTTTCACAAGCTTTGAGAGGCGGCCGCATCTCAGCATCGAGTAAACAGTTAGCAAACCTCCCCCTGCTTTCAGAGGACGCACAGGAGCCTTCATTCAAGGTGTCTTGTACGAGAGGAATGGCTTTTAAAATATTAATCTGAGAAAATCTAAAACCCCTTAATGATTCTTGGCTCAGGAAACTGTTTAAGTAAAGCCTTCAGGGAAAACCAGAACTGCTGTTCACCTTTAGCAGAGTTGGGAATTTTAGATGAGTCAGTTTCCTTCTGCCAGTTTGGTTGGGGTTTTTTTTTTTTTTTTTTTTTCAGCCCTTTCCCAATTTAACAAGATCATCTGATAGCTACAATAAAATTCTGCTGCAAAAACAAGCAGTGTTGCATGCAAGAGATGATTATCCAGGGAATTTTGAGCATGGATGTCTTAATGGGATTCCGGCCAGACTGAGGTCTCTCTGAATTGGCTTGTCATGCAGATGTGAACAGATGCTGGAGCCGTACTGCTGAACTTTTCTTCAGAGACTATTTAATAATTATTACACTTATTAGTGTTTCCAGTGTATGGAGGCGGAACAGGACATTTCTTTGTGGAATAGTCTGTCTTGTTGAAAGCAGTGTTTCACAGCAAATCCACGTGTTCGAAAAGCAAACGGAAGGAGGTTTGCTTTCCTCTGCCTGCCCTTTAGAAATGCCAATATTGACCTTCCTTCTCGCTGCCCTGGCTTTAACTCTGCGTGGCGGTTGTGTCTGCTAACAGATTTAGCCGTGCTGAAAGGCAGGCAGCGCTGCTCTGTAAGCAAGGGCTGGATCCAGGCTATAGGAGCAGACTTAAATTCTGACTTAATTTTTTTATTTAAAACATATTTTTTTCCCCCTTATATAAGCAAGTGACTATAGAGTTGCTATTTTTAAAAAGAGGTGGGCTTTAGGATGCATTAATCTAACTTTTCCACAGACTACATACAATTGCTTGCAAGTAACAGAACAATGGAACTTATTTCTAGGTTTGTGCTTAATGTTTTTTTTTTTTTTTTTTTTTTAATGAATTTGCCAGCACAGCACTATCTCTGAGTGCTTTGGGAAATGTTGTTTCAACTTGTTTTATGCTTTCTTGGTTTTACCTTCTATTGCTTCTAGTCTATGTTACAGAAGAAAATATCCCTTCAGGAAAAACAGTAATAAAAGTCCACGTGCAGGACTTTGGTGACTGCTGCTGTGCTTGTGGAAGAGGGGAAGGGTACCTGAACCTTCGCTGTGGGAACTGGGTTAGGGAGAGCAGGACGAGGGCATGCAGGTGGGTGGACAGCTTTGACTTGAGAAAGCAAGGCGAACTAATAAAATGAAAATAGCTTTGAGGGCTGCTGGCTCTCCGTTTCCGGGAGGATCTGGAACACCCTTTGGTAATGAGTAATGGATGCAGAAAATCCAAGGACAAAGAAATGAAACTTTTCAGAGAGATGCAGTAGTGGTGTCAAAACCACTGGGGTTTTTACTGGGAGCTGGGGAGACCTCCTGTGTTACTGCACCGAAAATGGGCGTGGTGTCTTGTGTTTTGATAATTATTTCATTGGAGACGTACTCTGAATTGCTTACGGGGCTGCTTTGAGCAGTCGTACTGGACGCTGCACGGGGATGCAAGAGTTCCCCCGCAAAGCCTTTCCTCCACAAGCCTTTGGAAACCGCGGGAGTTGGCCGTTGACGGCAAAACCTTGCTGAGTAGCCTCATCGTGTTAGCGGCGGAACTGGGGGGAGTTCGCAGTGATGAAACGGCAGATGATCACCCTGGAAGCTCTCGTCAGGCAAGAAGAGTCAAAACTTTATGATTGTTGCCTCTTTTGCTAGGCTTAATGAGTAGGTCTCCCTTAGCTCCACGGAAAAGCAAAGATAAAAAAACAGCGTAAAAAAGGAGTGCTGTACCACTGGGAGATGTGCGCGTAGTCTCCGAACTTGGATTCCCAGATGAGGCTGACTTTGCATCAGTGCTGAAGATGTGAAACTGTCTGAGTTAATTGGGAGCTAGGGGCCCTGGATGCCACAGAACCACCTTGGATCTTTTCCTGTTTCTCACGATACATGTTCCCTTTGACCCCAGGCTCCCAGTCGCCTCCCGTTTTGGCGTGGAATTGCACTGCTTTCCAGGTGGAGAGCTGCAGCCGCTTGGTACCCATCGCGTCGAGCAGCGAGGCGGGGCTTCCTGGAAGGAGCAGTGATGGGATCCAGTGACCAGGTGGCCTCTCGAAACCAAAGTGGCGTTTAGAACAGAAGTGCCATGGCTCTTAGAACACGCTACACTGTGCCCGTGTGTCCCTGGGGCTTCTCCTCCCGCAGCGACCTGTCCCCTGACAGGGGAGCCCTTCTCTGGAGACGGGCAGATGAAACTCCTCACTTTCCTCTGGCAGTCCCAAGTCAGTTGTCTGCAAAAACAAGGTTTGCATTGTCTTTGGAGACAGGCCTTGCAGCACCTCTCGCAGCCATTTTGGATCCCGCGCGTGGGCTCCCTGCACAGCGAGTGTCCATCCCAGTGTGTCGAAAGAGACTTACGGGTTACGGGCAGTCGGAGCGGGGATCGCAAGCAGTCATTCGTAGCTCCTGCTCTTGGGAAGGAGTCTGGCCCGTGGATACGCCGGTCTGTTTGCCGTAGCCAGATCTTCCTGTGGCCAAAGAAGGTCGCCCGCTCTGCAGCGGTCAGAGCAAACGCGATTGAGTGACAATACTTTAATTATTTCTCTAAGGAATTGAACCTCCTTTAATTTTCTTTCTGAAAGGTGTTGCCTAAATGGCATGTGTGCGTAGCCTCTCTTTCTAGTGGAAAACTACTGTACCTTGTGCTAGCCAAGCGTCTTGGCTTAACGAGCGTGAGCGATGTGTGGTTTGTCCCAGGATTTTTCAGTGGCGCAGCGGGTCGGAGCTCCCCGGCCAAAGCTACCTTTCACAAGATTTGCGGTCTGGTGTTAAAGGTGATCAGAGTATTAGGTTTCATGTCAGAGGCGTCTGTTCTTTTGGAGTTTAAAGGTTTATTTTTGCAAATAGAGGATCAGAAAAAGCACGGTTTCGTTCTGCACTAGGAAGCAAAGGCTCTTTTGAAGCATGTCTGGAAAGTTTTAGGTGAAGTTACCAAGTTGAAACACACACATTTCACTGGTCTCGAGCATAAAACGTAAACTCTCTGTATGTGACACCGCGCTGGAGTGAGTTTTGTTTGAACCGTTTGCAGAGCTCGAAGATGAGACCCGCGAGGAGCTCCGCACCCGGAACAAATGGAGAAAGATGGCTTTGGAAAGCAGAGTGACCGCTCTCATCGCCGCACGGTCGAACGTACCGACGGAGCGCCGTGTGCCGCAGCCTGTCACCGCGAGCCTGCCGAGCGGCGGCCTGCGCTGTGCCGGGGGCCTTTGGGCAGGCAGGGGGGCTCCGCGCGCAGCGTTCCGCACCCCTCTCCCTCCAGTTCTCCTTTCAGAGAGGCTGCCTGGCCTCTGCTCCGACGCTGCCGGCTGCAGGGGAGGCGTCGCGAGGCGTTTTGCCGTGCCGGTGCGTTGCGAGCGCTGCTCGCTTGTTTCGGTTTAAGTTTCCAAGTGAATTCTGCTGCGGAGAACCGTATCAACGAACGCGCTGGGGTTTATTCAGGCAGATCTTTTTAACCTGGATTAGATGAGATCAGAAGATCCGGGCACGCATGAGAGAACAGGCTCCATGGCGAGCTCAGCGCTCGTGCCTGTGGGGTGACATCTTGATGACAGTGGAGTTTAATTGCTCTCTGCTTTGCTGATACAAGCTGTTCCCCATTCAGCGGCTGCCTTTCTGCTTTACGTTGCAGGCACAAAGCGTTTCGATTAGGCTATACTTTTTTTTTTTTTTAACTTAATCGTGTGTCTTGCTCTGTAAACCTCCTCAAAGGCAGTGGTTTTCTATGGGACGGCAGCTTTGAGGCTCAGGTTGTGTAGGGATGTAAAATTTCATACGCTTACGCTGCTTCCTTGGTAAGGAGCTGTGAATGTCGAAACCCTGTCATTCAAGCACGGCTTCATTTATGTGGAGTTTGGTTTTAAGCTGACGTTTTTAATAAAACTTGTTTTCTATCTTATAGGGGCACTCTTGGTTTTTGACCCTGGAAAGCTGAGCTGCTGAGGAAGTGCCGTTTGCGCTGTAACAGCACACTTTAAATTATGCAATTATAAATAAGGAAGCCAGTGTGTACTTTTGCAGTTTAGAAATTAAAAACTTTAAAACATTATGGCTAGAATTTATAGGTGCTTTAATATTACAGTGACAGTGTGCATCCATTAGTGAGTTTGGGGAAGTGACAGGCAATAACAAACACAAACTACAGTTCGCGGAGTAACCAGTAGGTCTCCAGTTCCTAAACCTTCATCAAAAGCACCTTTTAAAAAATTATTTGTATTAAAAGCGGAAGGATGCCGGGGGACCCGAGGCCCCCAGAAGCATCCCCACAGCTGCGTTTCTCGCCTCGGCAGCTGACCGCTGCCACAGTGGCTGCTGACACCTCTTGTGAGCGGAAAGCTGAACTTCTGCTTCAATACTTGTGGATTTACGTCAAATTTTCAAGACGCTTTCTCTGAGAACGTTGAGTTTGAATAGCAAAACCAGTAGGCTGTCTCCCAAGGCGTGTGTAGTATAAAAAGGTCTGGAAGGCTTTGTAGTTTAGGTCAACAGAAATTATATAGGATCTGTAATTTTCAGGTCTGAGCAGACTCGATCCCGTCTGCAGCCTGTTTGTGTCCTCGGCTTCAAATGGGATCGTCGGGAGAAGGCGTTGCAGATGGAAAGTGTGTTGCAGGGAGGCGGTATTTTGGTTCCATATGTAATAGATGTGACCTAAAAAGCCTCCTGAATATTCTTTTTTACTGCTGTGTTTCTGGTAGGAGGTAAATATAAACCTTGAAGAAGGGGAACGTCTTGGGAGAAGTCTCCTGTCTCTGCCTGATGCGCAGGGGCTCTCTCCGGGGCCGGCTTTGGCTAATTGACTGCCAGTGAACTTCACACACAGGCCCTTGACGTTGTTGTGGGTATATTCAAAGGTTTTATTCCCCCTGGGATTTATAGATCGTGCTGCTAATGAACTCGGGGACTCTGCGGTGTCTCCTGTGAGTCTGTCACAGCGAGACGCTGGATATATTTGCTTCGGTTTTGGTCTCTGTTTTACGTCTCAGAGTCTGCGTGGTGTATTTAAAATGAAGATGTGAGCGGGAACCTAACTGGGCGCGTTCTGTTCAGGTCTGCAGGACACCTTTTCCCCAGGGCTGCGTGACCGGAGTGTCCTCCGGGCCGGGCTCTCCTGCTCCTCCTCATCCGTGGCCCCGCTGTGCCGAGAAGCTGGGGGAGGCGCGGGAGGGGGTGTGCCTATATTTGGACCATGCTGCGTGGGCAAAAGAAACACAAACTAGTCATAACCGAAGAATTAAAGAGGAACTTTGAGTTTGGGGTATTAGCGAGTCTGAAATTGATGAATTTTAAGCTATTTCTGTTAGTTCTCATTTTTGTGACCGGCTTCTGCGAGGCAGTGGCTTCACCTGGCCGGAGCGGCACGTGACAGTTCAGAATGTCCCGTTGGTGCCACGTTTTATAAGTTTCTCTGCATATTTGTTGGAGTTCTTGGTACTAATTTAAAATGTTTGCAAGAGGCTTTAAATTCTGAAAATAATTCCCTTGTTCCAACATAAATACGGGGAAGCTTTCATTTGGTCTGTTTGCTCTGCATTTGTGATTCTTAGCATTCAAGAAAACAGACGGATACACCGAAACTAAGTATAGGCAAATATTTTCCGTGTAACGCTGCCTCCAGTATGAATTCCAGTAAATGCCTAACAGAACTTCTCGAAACGGCGTATTCTTTAATTATCTGTATTTCCCTGAAGAAACGGGGAAGTTTCCAACTGGTTACTTGACCTGAGGGTTTCAGATGTCCTTTCTGCTCCTCTGTAGGAATATCCCATCAGGCTTTTCCACTGAACGTTTCTAAAGCCTCACGCTAGCTTCAGTCACACTTGCTAAACAGTTTTTAGTTTTACATTCCATTTTTGTGTGGTTTATTGACGCTTTCTTGTTGCCCCTGCTCTTTACTCAAGCTTCCACGTGCCGGGTCTGGAGTACCCAAGTGCGAGGAACCGTCTGCACGTTGCTGCTGCCTCTGAGCTTTCAGAGGAGGGATTAAGGGTTAGTAGCTCCTCTAGCCCAGAGAAGCTAGAGGAGGAAGAGGAGCATAATACTGTGCTAACGAAACACAAATGTTTTGTGGGAGCTTTGGGGATGAATTTTTGGGTTAATCCCATGACTTCTGAAATAATCTTTATGGTGTCTGGGGGACCATCTGACGAAAAGCAGTTGGGTCTGGGGGGTTTGGTTCGTGTTGGCATCCCAGAGCAGAGCGTTAGCGTTTGAAAGCTTGCTGCTTTATTTCTCCTCCGTGCCCAAGGAATACCACAGGAGCTACGGAAGGCGGTGAACTGGCAGAAGCATGGAAATGCTCTTTCCAGATAGCAAATAAGTGAATTTTTAGGGAGTAAAATGCTTGGCTGTCACCTGACGTAACTGGCTCCCTCTGAGGGCCTGTTTGCAGGTCAGGAGGTGCGGTGGGGCTGGCGCTGTCCGTCTGGGCAGATCTCAGACGTCCAGCCGCGCGTTTGCGATGCGCCTGTTCTCTGGAAGTTGTTCTGTAGAGCTTTGGGCCGCAGGGAGGGCTCCGGGTTGGTACAGCAGTTCATGTTCTCTTACGGTGAGCCGGGAGGAAGCTTGATGCATTTTCTTAGAGATGCGTAGGAGCGAGCGGTGCGGCCGTGGTGAGGATTTGCTAACCTTTCAGTCCCGCCTCAGGAAGCCTTTTGTGGAACAACAGGGAGCGGGAGCAGACGTGGAATTCGTGCGCCTTCGCCGTGTTCGAAGGGGCTTTGCTTGCTCTCGTGTACGCGTAGCTTAGAAGCGTGTTGCTCCTGCGTGGCAGCTGCTTGTTCTCTAGTCCCACGGGGCCAGCGGTCCCGCTCGGTCGGGCTGGGACCTCTCCAGCAGCGCTGTCACCGTGACGGGTGAGCGCGTTGGCCGCGCAGGCGAACAGCTGGTACCTGGTGGCAGCAGACCTGTTGGACTGACAGGCGGCTGCTCTGAAATACTGGAGCTGTCGTTTCTTGCTCAGATTTTTATCTTTATCCTGTTTGGCTTCCAGGAGCTGTTCCTAAACATATTGAGTCTCGTGGAGGAGTAAAGCTAGAATTTGTGAGTTGCAAGGTGCTCAGGCCGTGCAGGTGGCCCGCTCGCTTGGACAGATCAGTCTTGTTTTGCCTCTTAATTGGCGAGGTTTCGTCAGCATCCTTCATTTACCAAAGATGTGCTGAGCCCAGGAGGCTGGCACGCGCTGGAGGAGGGCCGAGGAGATAGCTTGTTTTAATTGGAATAAGGACAGGAAGAGGGGAGGACCTTGTTCCCACTAAGGGAGGATGGGACGACATCTCTAGGAAGCTGTAACGAAGGAAGCCTAGTGCCTTGGCGTCACTAGGGGAGAATTAGGTGACTCTAGAAGATGACTGAGGGATTTTGGAAATGGTAGCAAGAACTCAGGACAGTTAATCCCAATTAACTGAAGATATAGATTGAAATACAGTTTTAATTTGGTTTAGCTGAATTCATCTGTTTGCTTTTATTCTGAATGAAGGTGTCTATGCAGGAATTTAATTTCATCTAATAAAAGTGCTTAAATTCATATCCTTAATCAGGTTAGGGTGTGCGAGTGCTTTTTTCTTCCACGGGCGTTCTCCGATAGCCTGCAGCCGAGGAGCTGCGCGTCCGCAGGAGGGAGGCGATGCCTGCGGAAGTGCAGGGGTGGCCTTGCTGCGGAGCCGAGAGTTTTCCCCTTCTCTCCCAAAAAGGGGAGCTCGGGCGGTGCGGTGATGCTCCGATCCCCAGCTCTTCCCTGCGATCCCTTCTGTGGAGCGTGCCAAGGAGTTCCAAGGCCGACATTCCTACACGGCAGATCCCAAAATCCAGCGGCCCCTAGGCACACGAGCTCAGGAACGCTGCGTTTTGGGGGTTCAGGGAAGGACAGCTGAGGTTTGCCGTTTAACTCGCATGAACACTCGTGCTTAAGTCTGAGATCACACATTTAACATCAAACCATTTTTTATGTAGATTTATAAGGGAATTTGTAAGTTCAGTAATTAAAGCTTGTCCTGATTTGTGTAACAGTGCTTTTGTATTGTTACTGCCTCCTTATTCCACTTACGTGCTTCCTATTACTTTTTTGTTCCACTTCAGTAATTTTCCAAAATTAATTGCAGAACTCCACAAATCCCATAATCAGCTGTACGAGATCCACACGCAATTTTTTTTTTTTTTTTTTTTAATCCAAATATTTTTAATGTTTCAAATGCTTATTTGCTGCGGCGTGTTCGTGTGAATTTCTGGACACATTGCACGGCACATGCTGACACGGTGAACAAAAAGCTGGCCAGCCGGCCGATGAACAGCCTGCTGTGGTATGCAGTGTCGTGGCACTCAAGGAATTCGTCGATCTCTGTACGAAGAGCAAGATGTTGGTTGTTGTTTCTTTGTAAAGGTTGTTTCGGGTCTCTCGAACCCGCTACGCGACACGGAGTGAGCGCCGTCGGCTTCCAGCGTGTCCTGGCGTTCCTCGCCGTGGCAAACGCCTCGTAACGCCGTCGGGTGCGGTGCAGATGGGGCGCGTGGTGTTGGGTGGGCTCTTGGGGAGCTCGGGAGACTCTGTCTTGGTACGAGCTTGTCCGTCTGTGCTAGAAGGAGACCTTCTTGCTAGTGAGTGTTTTTTTTTTTAATGTCAGCGTGTTGTGGCTTAGACTCTTCACTCCCGGGCTGAAAGCATTTGGAAAGGTTTTATGAGAGATGGTAAATTTAATGGCTTTTCAGGCCATTAACTCTTTTGCTGCTCAATGTAAACGTCAGTTCCTGTAATTCCGTGGAAGCCCAGGGGGTTCTTCACAGGGCTGGGAGATGCGAGCGCTGTGGTACAGACGGGACAGCACAAGTGCACCCTTTGGACTTTGTCTCCTGAACTCCGTGGCGTTTTTCCCATTGAAATGTCTCCCGTGTATGCGGCAACGTGTCCGCCCCCGAGTGACACCGCGGCCTCTCCGTGAATTCTGCTGTCCCGTTGGAAGGCCTCGCCGTGGGATCCCCCGTGCGGTGTGCAGGAGGGTGGCTTAGCGTGTCTGGGGATGTTTGATGGCACTTGAGAAATAAAACCAATACAGGCACAGTTCTCCTGAAATTAAAGAACTAAAACGTTCCCTGGCTCGGGTTGCGTACGTTACCGCTTTCCCTGTAGTGAAACCTCAGGGAAGAGTCCGAGTTCCAAAGCTTTTGTGATCTTTGTAAAACCACAGCGAAGCCAAAAGCGCGGTGGGCGCAGGAGGCCGGAGCCCAGCGGTGTTCGGAGCAGGTGCGAGGGGTCGTGGAGCTCACGGGAGAGCGGCTCCTCGCGGTGTGCGCAGCTGAGCGCGGCGCAGGCCGATCGGTGAAACGGGCAGCGCAACAGCAGGGTTTTGCAATGGAGTTGCAGTTTGCTTTTCCAGTGACTTGCCAGCTTTCTACTGGAAAAAATTTGCTTAGTGCGTTCTCAGGCCTAGAACTGCCATAAATTTTCCCCTCGAACACCCGCTGTGTAACTCCAGGCTTACGTAAGCACCGAAGAGACGCGGCCCAGCCGTTCTCTGCCCGCCGCGCGGCCGGGGTCGGGCAGGAGCCGAGCGCGGCCGCTCGGGGTGTCCTCTCAGAGCTGGTCTTTTTCTGGAGCGTGGCTACCACTGCTGACTTCACCGTTTTATCCCTGTGCTGGGTACAAATCACTGTCTCAGGAAATTTGTATTTTCTTGTGTGGAATTCTGTGTACTTCCCTGAGCCTCTTTCTTTTGGGGAGGAGGGGGGAGGGAAAGGGGGAAAAGAAAAAAATAAAAAAAAAAAAAGAAAGTAAGTAAAAGGTATTGGTGAGAAATCCGGCTGAGTGGTTTTTGGCAGTGAATGCTGGAGCTTTAAATTTCTCTAAGGTAATCTTTTTTTTTTTCCACTTGTTTTTGTAGGATGCTGTGACATCAAAACCAGTAATCCAGTTTCAAGGAAGCCAAGGGGTAAGTTTGTGTGTGGGTTGCCTTGGAAAGTTCTTACTGGCTTACACAATTAATCTGAGTAAGGTGTTTGTTCTGGGTGCCTCTCCTGCTCCAGTCCGAGGAGCGATGCTCTGGTTTCTGCAAGTGAGGTGTGACGCTCAGCTGTGGTCCAGGAAAGAGAGTTTGCTCACTGGTCACGTGGATTAATTCTCTCTCCATCGAAAACTTTTCCCCTTCTTTATTTTCTAACCTTGCTACGTCGCAGCAAGGCTGTTTGCTGACCTTCCTAAGTCTGCAGCACCAGCCCCGCTGGCGTTGCCGGGGGTGAAATGGAGTTTGAGGAGGCCGGGCTGTGGGGTGGAACAAGGAAAGGAGAAGTTCGCTGGTGGCAGTGCCGTGGTGGGCGCAGCAATCCGCGGAAACCTCGCCCGTGTCCCGAGGAAACGCCGTTCCCAGCCTGGGAGACTCGGTGCGAGACTTCATGGGGAGCGGTTATTTACAGTGGCAGCGCTCGGAGGCCGCTACCAGCGCGCTGAAGTTTTATTTAATATGCATGTCTGAACAACTGTGCAGTTCTGAGAGTACAAAAAGGGGTTTATATTTAGGAGTTTTATTTCTCTAACTTCTGTTCCAATGACTGAACTCCTCCAGGGTATTTATAGACGCCTGAAACCGTCCGTCATGCCGGTTACTGACAGCGCCGAGATTTAATTGGCGGTGCTTCTGGTAAAGTAACGCAGCTCTTCGGTGAACTTTAAAAATGCTGCTGTGAGATACAGAAAGGTGTGTGTTTGATGCCGTGCGTAAGGAATTTAATATTTTGTTTTTAAGAATCGGAACGCAGCTGTAAATAAGTTCTGGACTTTTGTGGTGGCACAATGAATCTTTCCAAAAGGCTTGACTTAAGTCGGCGTTAAAGTCTAGCGCGCTTCTCCTTGCCCAGACTTAACCTCGTGCTGCTAGTCTTGCTAAGAGCACAGTGCTCCAACAAAATGGGGCAGGAAAGACATGATTGTTATTGTAAGTTAAGGATTAAAATACAAACCTTCTTGTCCTGGGAAATGAAGAAAGGAGCAATTTCCAGGTTTTTTACTTTGTTTATGATTAAACTTCCCAGAAAGCTCAGCATGAAAGCTTAGATAAAAATCTGCAACTGCAGTTTGGCAAAATGAGAGGCGGGTGACAAGGAGAACTCGTAAGGGTGCGTGATTTGTTGCTATTAGATGAGCAAACAACTCTGCCTGGAATGAAGCAGCTACAAAGGCCGCAGCGGCTTCCCTTGCCCTTTGTGGAGCGCGGTGTGAGGATCTACACCTGACTTTTCCTGTAGAGCTGCTTCAGTTCTAGAAATGCCTCTTCTCTTGCTTCATCTTCCTCCTTGAAGGAAGTGTAGCAAAATGAATCGGAACGGCTTAAAACGCTGCGCTGCCCGCGGCCGCCGTGCGCTCCTTGGAGCGGGTTTCACACGATCCGATACGGACCCGGTCATCTTCAAGTTAACCCAAAGAAAAGCTCCTTTAGAACAATATGGTTCCTTGTAATAATTAAAAATATTTTCCACTTACGCAGTTCCTTATACAAATTAAAAATAAATATTTAATGCGCTGAGTTGTGTTTGAGCCCGTAACGTCCAGAGCGGAGGTTCTGGTGCAGGAGCTGCCGGTCACCTGTGATTCCCGTCCGGGTTGAATGGAAGAGGAGCGAAGCCGCGCGATTGCGTCTGACGTTGCCGTTCAAAGAGCGAGGCGCGAGCCCTGCGCGGTGAGAGCGGCGCCGGGGCGTTGCGCGTGGAAAGGGGGTGTTGGCAGCGCGGAGCTGACCTCTGCTTGCCTCGTTTTCAGCTGTTTAATTAATGGCACTGTCGAGTAAAGGCCAAAGGTAGGGCTTTGAAGAAAGCGCGATCCAGTTCGGCTGGGGCAGATAAAGAGCTCTTTGTCCGTTTATTATTATTTTTACTGGGTACGAGGAGGAGCTGGCAGCTGCAGAACCATCTGGTTTTAAGTGTAGTGCTTGTCTGTGTCACGATTGCGCGCTGCCTTACGGAGCTGACGGCAGGGCTGGGAGCGCTTCCTAGTGAGCCTCCCGTCGCTGGGATGGAGACGTTAGTGTCAGGAGTTTAACAAGTTCTCAGATTCAGATGGTGCCATTAAAACGTATTTGTTTAGCTCTTTATTTTTTTCCTCCACTCTCCCTTAATTCTGCAATTGGTTACTTTCCCGGGATACGAGATCCTAATGCTGTGACTTTCTGTGGAAGTGTCCCCCTCACAAGAAGGAAAAACTTAAAAGCACTTGAGTGGGGAAAGTAGGACAGAAAATAAGAGTTTAAAACAAACTGCCGCTTCCTGAATGTAATTCTCCTGAGGCCTCCTGACCTGTTGAATCTGTTTGTGGGGCTTTTAAATGACTGTGCCCGTGTCTCTCTCACC
The DNA here is from genome assembly GCA_009806455.1 of Tetrax tetrax. NCBI lineage: Eukaryota > Metazoa > Chordata > Aves > Otidiformes > Otididae > Tetrax > Tetrax tetrax. The sequence continues at coordinate 51,059 of WHYT01014898.1, read as the reverse complement.
TCTTCCCGGTGGCAGTCTGCTGGGTGCTGCCAAGGATGCTCTCGGCTTCGCGTACACACAAACCAGCGCGCACCCGTCATCGGAGAGAAGGGGAACGGCCAGGAGTAAAGCTCACGGTCGGCCGGGCGCTGAAGGGGGGGTGTCGGTGCTTCTACGCCAGAATAAAACAACTATTTCAGTGCAGGGGATGAAACCTGCGCGGATCCTGGTCTGGATCAAATCTCATGGGAGTTTTTACTGGGGGCTGTAAATGATCTTTGCCTTGGGATGTGTTTCTTTGCAGCAGTGCTAGTCTTGTTGATCACTTTTTCAGCGCAGTAATATGTGTAATAATCAGAATTTCCATAGGAGCAACTAGGTCATCGTTAGCAGAGTGATGCTCTGCTTTGAAATCAAGTGGGACGGCGTGGATGTTCCTTAAGAGCAGCATCTGATCGTTACTTTTTCATCATAAACTGGATTTTCTTGGGTAGTTTTGTGAGTTTATATGGAGTCTGGAGCATTTTGCTTGTTTCAACGTGCATGTAAACGAGAATTAAGGAGCTTCAGTAGCAAAGCATTACAAATTACGGTGCGTAACTTGAGGAGAAAAGCTGAAAATGCTTCTGTTTCAGTAAAAGCATGTGCAGAACTGGAGATCAGATTGGATCAAACTTGCAGGTGTTTACTGAGGGCAGGACCTAAGATGGGGGAAGCAGGGAAATAACTGAACTGGGGGGAAGAAAAAACCCCTTCAGGTGCGTACGTCCACGCAGCTTTCGTAAGTATGACGGTTGGAACAAAACAGCTTAGCTGTGACTGGAAAATATGACGTTTTCCCCCGTTTCTTGGGATGAACTTGTGCTGGTATTAATAGCGGAAGGTGAAATTGCCGTTCAGAGTGAGCTGTACACAGATGAATATTACTTGAAAGAAAAAACCAGAAGTTACATCTGGCCGGAGCTATTTTTAAGTGTCTATGGTTACTGGTGTAACACGCCGCACCAGAATTAGGGCTCCCTCAAAGCAGTTACCATACTGACTTGGTGGCTTGAGAAACCTTCTGTTTCAGCTAAAAATAATTCCTAGATAACGGCCAGTTTGCATATGCTACGCTTTTCAGTACTGGAAGGAGCAGCGTTTCGCGCTGAAGTGACTCTCTTCCTCCTGCCCCGTTTGACACCCTCCGAATGGGCCGCAGGAACCCCACCAAAACGCCAGGCCGGGGCTCTCGGAGCGGCCGTTCTTCGCAGCGGTACGCGAGGAGCGAGCTGTGTTGCTGCTGAGCGTGTGATGTGGTGACATCCTGCGGGTTTTGTCACCGCCCCGGCGCGGCGGCACAGCTCGGGGCACCAGAAGCCGCGCACACGCGTTGCGTTCGCCTCCTCGCCCCGCTCCCAGCGAATTAACTGGCGGGCGAACGGTGCCAGCTGTAAAATACCCACGATCTGCTGTTTACATAACTTCGACTGGGTGCATATTCTCGGCTCGCTTGTAAAGCAGGAGAGAATTCTATTCGTCCTGGGTGGGTGGGGGCAGAGGGTGCTGGGACAGATTAAGGGCTCAAGGCCGCCGGCGCACGTTTGGCAGGGGAGATAACGGGGCTCAGCTGCTGCCGGAGGGGCCCGGATCGCCACCAGATCTACTCCGAGTATTTTTAGATCCGGATCCTGAGAGCGCGCGGGGGATGGCTTGTCCTTCTGTGCCGCCCAGGCCTGGGTTTCTTGGCTCGCCTTTCCCAAAGCAGGGAGCTCTGTTCTGAGCGCCGGCTGGAGGGTGGCTGGTCGTCACGGAGAGCAGATGCAGAACGCTGCCTGGGCTCAGCTCGGCGCCGGGCACGCGGGCGTTTCGTGCTGGTTCTGAGAACGTCCCTGTGGTTTAGCGACGCGGCGCAGATGCGCTGGGTTTCCAGGCTGCTGTGGACATCTGGGGTCCACGGGAAACCACCCAGAAACCCTTCGTACCGGCGGCAGTCGCGGCTGGGGCACAGTCAGCCGTGGATGCGCGGGTCGGGGTGCTGGGCGCGGGTATTTTGTGCCCACGTGTGGCCATCTGGGTAACGATAAATCTGTGTGGTAGAGCGCAGCCTAAAATAGGTTGAAGCTGATGTTCCTTCTGCCTCGTTTTCTGGAAGCCATCTTAATGATCAAATATTGATGTGATAGTAGAGCTCCAACGCTGAGATTTATGCTGGGTCTCGAAGGCAGAGGGGAAACAGTTTCCCCGTTGAAAAATGAGTGGCTGGGGGGAGAAAAACAATGCAGATGGCTGTAGAGTTCTCTGCAGAGCACGCTTAATGCTTGATTAAATATTTAATTTAGCAGCAGCATCACACTCTACTGTGAGCCATGAAATCTCATTATGGAATTATAATATCTTAAAAAAGAATAAGCATGCTACCTAGTGCCCTGGCGCGGACCATGTTCAGTGCTGGGTCGCTAATTCTAAAGAAACAAGCTTTAAACTGAACGCAGACAGTGGTAGGAAGCCCGTTCTGAGCCTGAATCAATAGAATTGGGTCAGATTCCTCGAACGAGATAACCGTGGGCTCCCCTCTGAAAGGCAGAAAGCCGCCAGCTCGCCCTGTGTGCTGTGGCGGGCGTAGCTGTCGGCCTGGCTGTTCTCTGCAGCCGCCTGCCTCTGCTGCCTCAGCTTTTCCGCGCGTACAGTTCTGCGAACTTGAACCCTCCTGGAGATTGCTCTTCCTGCTGTCCGACGCAGTAACCGTCGGATCATGGAAGTGCATATCCTTTACTGGTAGTGGGTTGCAAAATGGCTATAAAGCACAGCAACTGCAGAAAAATGGCGTTTTGTGTTAGTCTGGGCTGCCCGGGTGACCAATGTTTTTCTCCTTCCAAACAGCACATTGCAATTCCACGGCCTGACCGACCCGCGGAAGTGCGGACTTTCACATTTTATCTTTCAAATATCGGCAAGGACAGCCCCCAGGGGAGCTTCGACTGTATCCAGCAGTACGTATCTAGGTGAGTGTACAGCGAGAGCAATGCAGCTTTCTCTGCGCCCGTGTGCATGTATATCTATAGAACCTCTCCTATCCTCTGTAGAATCTTCTCCCGAACAAACCCGAACAAAACTTAATATGTGTTTTCTTTTTGGAGTCTTTCTGATCCGTTTGCCCGTGTGTGGCTGGGCTGGGCACTCACACAGGACTCTGTTTCCCTCTCAGCATCTTTCTGGCCCCTCCTGTTGTTTAGATAACGCCCCCCCAGCTGCTCACCGCTGGCAGAGATGTCCCCGTTGGCGGTGTTGGAGTATCTTTTCCGTTGCGTTTCTCTTGCAGCAATGGCAATATCCATTTGGATTGCCTTGGAAGCATTCAGGATAAAATCACCGTGTGCGCTACTGATGATTCCTACCAGAAGGCGAGGCAAAGCATGGCCCAGGCGGAGGAGGAGACTCGCAGCCGGAGCGCGATAGTCATTAAACCCGGGGGCAGATACGTAGGTAAGCAGCAGCTCCATTTGGGGTGTCCTCACGAGCTTCTGGACTGAAATGCTGGCGCTTGCTTGACCGTGAAAGTCCCTCACAAGTACCTGGCAGCTCCTATGGGTGTCTGATGCGTTAGGGTGCTACTCTCCGTGATTGCCGCTGCCTCCTTGCTTCCGTCTTCGCCCTGGAACGCGTGTGCTGGTGTCTGCGTGGCCTCTGAGGGCTGTCTGCGTGCAGCCCCATCGCGCTCTGGCGTGACGTCGTAGCTGTCATGCGGTGGTGCCAGGAGCGTGCTGCTGATCCCTCAGAAGTGCCTGTTCCCAGCCAGGTCAGCTAAAACGTCCCACCGCTCTTGGCACGCGCATCTGGTGTGTGCCTGCGCTTGAGGCCATAACACGCAACAGCCAGGCCGCAGATAGCGGAGCGCTTGTCTTCGTACACAAAGAGAGCAAAGCAGCGCTGCTGGCGCAGCCTTAAACAAACCCTCTTATTGTGGCAGCGAGAGGAGAATCCTAGGGGAGGAAATGGAACAGCGGCAAGTATCGGTGGGCTCCAGAAGGAGCCTGCAGAGACCTGGCCTTGGGCTCAATCCCCGCTTAACCTCAGGCTGGTCACAAACTTGGGGCACAAATATTAACCAGAAAGTGGAGTTTCAGTTGGTTTTGTTTGGGCTGGGGTTTTTTTGTGAGCCTTTGAGCCGACTGTTTTTTCTGCAGCCCATGTGATCCGTAGCCAGTCTCTTCTCAGAGGATGTCTGTGATGAGAATGGTGAGTTGCAAAATGTAGAACTGACCCTGACTCATTGTTTTATCAGCCAAGCGCTCAAAGCTGAGAAATGAGATAGTAATCAGGAAGGAAATGCATTGATTTCCGGTAGACTAGAAGATTATTTTGTTTAGCTTGTATTTGAGAGCGTTACAGTAAGTGGATGAAGTTGTTTGGCTTGTGAGGGAGAAGATTCTCAAAGCAAATTGCTTCCCGGAAAGACAGAGCAAAAGTTCTTGTTTTAAAAACACTCTTGCTGAAACGTGCACGGCTCTGCCGTGGAGGTGCGGCCCCGTGAAGAGCCGCGGAGCGCAGTGCGTGCTGCACAGCTGAGATGTCCGTGGTTAGGAGAGGGGGAGGCACTGGGCAAGGACAGTCCGGGGTCTCCGGTGGGATGCGGAGCTGTTTGGAGTGCCAGCACCGCCAGCGGTTCCCTTGCAGGCCGGTCTGGAGGAGAGGCCTGGCTCTCCCATTCCCATGAGGACGCAGAGCTCGGCGCTCAGGCGTCGGCGCGGTCATTCCAGGCAGCTCGGCTGTGGAGGAATTGCTGTGAAATGGTGAAACTGGAGCTGGAGGGAACAGCATGGGTGCTCACTGACACCGGAGTGAACGAGGCTGGGTGTAAACAGAGAGCTGGGAGTCTGCAGGGGGATGCGTGTGCCTCTATACGCACTAAATGTGTGTGTTCCTCTGTATCTGCGCACCTCTATAAATATTTTAAAAGACTTTGTGTTCTGGCTTAACTTAGCTTTTTCTTTTCCTATCGCTGGGCGTTTGGTTCCAGCCTTAAGTGGCAGTGCCCCAGGGTGTTTTTGCTCTTTATGACCTGGCAAGAGTGAAGGGAGTTCTAGAAAGCTGACGATTCTTCTCGTGTCCCATTTCTGGAAACCAAGTCCAGTTGACCTCTGAATTTTGGGATGTGGAACACGTGAATGGTTGTTTTTCTCCCTCTCCTCTTTACTCAGCCTCCCGAGGATGGGTCGTACGGACTTGCATCAGCATGGTGCGTAAGAAAGAGCCAGGAAATGGGGGCTCGGTTACGCAATCTACATTTCAGTAAAATAAACACCGCAGACGATCAGCAGTATCTTCAGATGACTCAGTTGAAAACGTTCCTTCCTAGCAGTGGAGAACTGCCGTGCTGAAAGAAACTTCCAAAACTCTTGCAGTAGATGCTGGATGTTGTTTGTGCTGGGACGGTCGCTCTCTTGACCGCAGTGATTATTGATTGCATCTCCGTGTTTTACGCCTTGGAACCTACACGTTTTCTTTTTTGATTGGCTAGTTCTGCCTTTGGTGACCCATTTCTGGATTCAGAATAGTAAAATTCTTTGATTTGTGCCTTTGTAAGCCGCGGGGGACTTGTGTGAGGGTTCCAGCTAAAGCTGTTTTTCAGTAGGAATGGGAAAAATGAATTCTTGTGTAATGCTGTCAGGACCCAAGAACCACACTTGGGATGCAGCTGAGGAAGCTGCCTCTGAGGGCCTGCGATGAGCTTCGGAGCCAGCTTCACGCTGGCTGTGTGAGGGCGAAGCGGTTATCTCTGCGACGTAGGAGGGGCTGTTCTGTCGGAACAGACAGCGCGCTGGTGAGACAGCGTAACGGATGGGTGTCAGACCCCGATCGCGGGGCGCTGCTCGGCGGGGAAGGGGAGGGACCCAGCCCCATAAAGTTCCTATTGTTCTGAAAGCAGAAACATCTGCTGGAGTAGCGCTTTTGCTGAGCTCAGCAGCAGGGAGCTGCTCGTTGACCAGTTCTGGTCTTTCCACTCCGTATTTCCACTCTTCTACATAATAATGCAGATTTTTCTTCTCATGGGGAGGGGGAAAATGTTAGATGAGCTGTGGGGATACGTGCACTTGGGACAAATGACAAGCTGGCAGCCAAAGGGAGCTTGATGTGAACTTGTGGCCAGGAATGCCCAGGTTTCCAGAGCGCGGTGTTGCTGTTTACTTGTTATGAGCTTGTCACGAATCATGAAACTCACGGGATGCTCGGTGCCGCGGCGCATCGGGACGGGTGGGGTGTGCTGGTTGTGTGTGTCCTTCCTCGTCATCTTCTGACGCTTCAGGTGGTGTGGTGAGCTCCGTGTGCGTGCTGACAGAGCACTGGCCTTTGCAAGGTGACTGCTGCAGTTCACTGTTCTCGTCTCATTTTAGGCAAAAAGGTTCAGGTGCGTAAACCTGCGCCAGGAGCTTCCGATGCCGTTCCCTCCAGGAAGCGCCCAACGCCAGTCAACCTTGCCAGTGCAATAAAGAGAGGCAATAGCGCGATTTCTCAGAGACCCTTCAAAGACAGGGTTGTGCACTTACTGGCACTGAAGCCTTATAAGAAACCCGAACTTATTCTCAGATTGCAGAAGGATGGACTTTCTCAGCAGGACAAGGATTTGCTGGACAACCTTCTGCAGCAGGTTTGTACTCTGATGAAGGCAATAGGTAAAGTGAAACGTCTTTTCGGATCTGGTGGTACCTTCTGTGCGCGTCCGAACGTCACCCGTGTGTCTCGAGGCTGCAGCTCAGTGTTTCTCTGCGGCCCTGTCCCACGGAAGCTCGCGAGTCGCGTTCCCCTTTGGCTAGAGCTAGTGGAAGCCTCCCGCGTGCGCGGCTCCGCTCGGGCGTGCGCAGCTGAGCCGTGCGATTGCGCTCCACCAGATCAGTCGCTGTCAGCGGGGCGCTGTGGGTTGGCCGTGGGGAGAGCAGAGGAGCTCTGACAGAGGAGCTACGAGCTGCTTGGTTTGTTATAACCTGTAAATCTGTTCTGTACGTTTTTATTAACGTGGACAGAAGGGAACACGTTCTGCATGGATACATGGAACGTTTCCTGTGTGAAGGAAAAGAAAAGTCCCTCCACAAAGCTTTACATCTCCTTTTACTGTTCAGCCGCATGCCTTTCCTGCGTAGAAGTGCAGCTGGCTAGGTGTGAAGATCGCGCAGCGTCTTGCTGCGCGTATTATTGGTACGTCAAGGGGCAAAGCTGTCTCCAAGCTGAATCAGTTCCTCACGCTTTGAGTCATGTTGGAGGGGCCATTTTAGGAATTGCAGTCAATACCTTTATTGCTCTCTCCGTGAGAACCCAACATGGATATTTATTGAAATGCTGCAGCTGCCCTCTTCTCTATTGGATTTTTTTGTTTGTTTTACTCCTTTCGGTAGCTGAAAAGAAGGAGTTAGTGTGCCCAGGGGCACAGGGCAGGTCACATTGCCAGTGGAGTCACTGCTGGCACAGCTTGCTCCTTCCCTCGAGTTTAATGCTGCAGCCCTTCATTTTCCAGCAGCACTAGAATCTTTTGAGCACCGTTTGACTGTTGTAAATAGATTTAATATGAGAAATACTGTTTCTGGTAATCCCCTTGTGTCCATGCTCCCGCAGATCCCTAGCAGGCAGGCGGTGTGTTTGGTACCGTCCCCGCTGTCAGCCCGGTTTCGTTGTCAGTGTGTTGCTCGTGAACTTCATCTTCCAGCGCTGCCAGGGCTCCCATCCCCACGCAGACACAGATAAACTAAAAATTACAGGCTGCCTTAAAGCTGCATGTCTAAATACGTCTAGGTGTGGGTTTCCTTGTGCTCTTGCATCTCTCCTAGGACTCTGTGTTCCTGTGGCCTTTTTGCCTCATTTTGCAAGGTTTCTATTTTTGGGAGGCCTGGGGTGGAGCTTGCAGAGTCCCACACCAGCAAAACAAGGAGGTAGCAGCTCCCAGCCCAGCGCTGTTCTGCCGCCTGGGCTGCAGGCCTCGGCGAGCAGCGCGGCTCCTGCTGCACAGCCAGTCACCGGAGAGCTTTTGAAAAAGAACCTGGCTTTGCTTTTGTCTCCTGGGCGTGTTTACCGGGATATCGAAATGTAAAACACCGCTCAAATTCTTCTTGTATTTTGGCTCTGGATTTTGGAAAGCTGACAGAACTGAAAGGAAAAACAAAGTGTTTGTCATGTAAACTGATAACCGTGCTTTCTATTTTTCGCTTATCAGGAGAGCTTTGCTGTATGAGTGCTGCAGCTTTTTGCGTTTGAATTCATGGACTGTTAATATTGAGTCACAGGCTCCCTGCAGCGAAAGCAGAGGCATTAACAGTGCTTTCCGTTAATTCCAGACTTTCCACTCTTCCTCTTGCCTTTCCGAGGCTGTCTTACTGCCGTGTGGGTAACAGAAACGCATGAGCACAGCCATCTCCTGCGGGGAGCGAGCGGTGGAGAGCGCTGATCCTCAGACGGAGGCACGCTGTCTCCACCGGCTCAGTAACAGCATCTCCCGGTTCCAAGCGTGATACGGTCGTCAGACCGAGCGGCCAAAGCGGTGGATTTGGGAAGCGGCCCCTGGCTTTGCCGGTTGGTGAGCCTGGCTGCGGGCAGAGCGTTTGGCACCCGTGCCTCCAGATCCCTTTTGTAAAACTGGCTTGAAGGCTTTGCTTTCTCTCGAGACTTGCGGGGCTCTGCAGTCACCTGAGGAGGATTCGCTAAGACAGCATCTGTGAAAGCTTGACTGGGGCTTTTCCAGTTTGTGCTGCCACTGGTTTTCAGATACATAACCGGCAGCAAGAAGTTAAATTTCCAGTCAAGTTGTGGAAAGGCTGATTAAAGTGGGATAACTCTTAACAAGCTGTTTCCATTCTAACACAGTTCTGCCGGTTCCAGCAGCGTTTCCTACCCGTGTGGGCACCCCGCAGCTTTGTGGGGAAAGCACACACGGCGCAACTGGGTAAAACGTCAGAGGGCTCTGAGGCGAGCGTCCCCCGCTGCCGCAGCGCACGAGCTGCGCAGTGCTGAGTTGTCAGACCCGGGGTGGTCACCTGGTCATCACAGGTCCTGCTCTTGCGCTGAAGCAGCGCTCGGAAAAGTTCTCCTCCGGGAAGTCCAGCAGATGATCCTAAAGCGCTGAACGGCACGGCGTAGGCTGCAGGCTCCCTCGTGCAGCGTGTCTATAAAGCCTTCTCTTCACTGCTCCTTGAGAAAGTGGCTCTCTGCCGCCTGCTTTGCTGGCTGGCTAGTGAGCAGTTATCTTCTGGCAATTGTTAACTCAGCTGTCGCTGCGCGAGCTCCTCTGTCAGTAATAAACGGCACCCTTTCAGCTGTCGGAGGGTGCGATAGGCGAACTGCCTGTTCCGTGAGGGTGTATTTCCCGGTATTTCCATAACCTGGTGTTGTCCTGTTCCAGACTCTCCAAGTCGAATAAACTGGTTGGATATGACTTCTTTCCCAGTAAACTGGATATGCTTTGGAAACTCATAATAAACTATTGCTAGATGACTAGATGACCTTTGAAGGTCCCTTCCAACTCTAACCATTCTATGATTCTATGATTCTATTGCAGTGCCAGGGCAAAAGGAAAGGGAGAGTTTGATTAAATAACGAGAAAATGAAGTATGAAATCTGTCCTTGTTCTCTGACACTAACTGCCGCTGAGTCTGCTGAGAGGTTGCCTGCATCTTAGATCTCTCGTGTTAGAACCAGTGAGGGAATTAAACCCTAACAGTTTTCTGCAAATTGCTTTTGTTTCAGGTGGCAAATCTGAGCGCCAAGGACAGCACTTTCACTCTGAAAGACTGTGTGTACAAGGAGGTGCAGAAGGACTGGCCTGGCTACTCCGAAGGAGATCAGCAGTTGCTGAAGAGGATACTTGTTCGGTAATTATTCCCTCTTCTCTCTCCTCTCGTCTGGAGCTTGAAAACACCGGGCCAGGCCGGTTACTGTCAGTCAGGGCACCCAAAGTTCAGTAGCAGTGCGGTAAGTTGAGTGTTCGGCTTACCCTAACGTGAAGTAGATCTGTTTATCATCCAGGCAGCTGACTGAACTTGAACATCAACGTGGATGCGCTCTACAGATGGTCCCAGGTTACCTGCAACCCGTTACGCCGACAGCTGGGGGAGGCGTGGGGGGAGCAGGAGCTGTCACCGTTAAACGCTGATGGCGGTTTGAAGTCCTGGGGGTGAATGGATTAAGCCAAACACGTCCAGCTGAACTCTCCCCTGAAACTCTCCTTTCCTCTTTCCGTATCTGCTTGTGCCCGGCTTCCTGCACAGGCTGCCGTGTTCGTGGAGGGCAGGGAGAGAGACGCTGCGGCGGAGCCGCGTCCCCCGGCTCTCTGTGCTCCGTTCCGCTGGGCGTCCCCCTTCCTCCTGAGCCGGCTGCGCTGGAGACTTCACTGTGTCATTTCTGCAGTGTTATTTGGATGTTTTAGTGTATTTTTTTTCTGCTGTAAATTGTTAGTATTACAGTTGCCCTGTGAGGTTAAGATTTGATTGAAGTAAGGGATGCGGGAAAAAGCAGGAGGCAGTTCTGCAGAGATCAGTCCCCTACAACCCGTGCTGGTTGTCCCGCTGCCCAAACAGTGTGATCCTCACCGTCCCTGC
>WHYT01014898.1:14219-29651 GCA_009806455.1 Tetrax tetrax | reverse complement strand
GTGGGCACCCCGCAGCTTTGTGGGGAAAGCACACACGGCGCAACTGGGTAAAACGTCAGAGGGCTCTGAGGCGAGCGTCCCCCGCTGCCGCAGCGCACGAGCTGCGCAGTGCTGAGTTGTCAGACCCGGGGTGGTCACCTGGTCATCACAGGTCCTGCTCTTGCGCTGAAGCAGCGCTCGGAAAAGTTCTCCTCCGGGAAGTCCAGCAGATGATCCTAAAGCGCTGAACGGCACGGCGTAGGCTGCAGGCTCCCTCGTGCAGCGTGTCTTTAAAGCCTTCTCTTCACTGCTCCTTGAGAAAGTGGCTTTCTGCCGCCTGCTTTGCTGCCCGGCTAGTGAGCAGTTATCTTCTGGCAATTGTTAACTCAGCTGTCGCTGCGAGAGCTCCTCTGTCAGTAATAAACGGCACCCTTTCAGCTGTCGGAGGGTGCGATAGGCGAACTGCCTGTTCCGTGAGGGTGTATTTCCCGGTATTTCCATAACCTGGTGTTGTCCTGTTCCAGACTCTCCAAGTCGAATAAACTGGTTGGATATGACTTCTTTCCCAGTAAACTGGATATGCTTTGGAAACTCATAATAAACTATTGCAGTGCCAGGGCAAAAGGAAAGGGAGAGTTTGATTAAATAACGAGAAAATGAAGTATGAAATCTGTCCTTGTTCTCTGACACTAACTGCCGCTGAGTCTGCTGAGAGGTTGCCTGCATCTTAGATCTCTCGTGTTAGAACCAGTGAGGGAATTAAACCCTAACAGTTTTCTGCAAATTGCTTGTGTTTCAGGTGGCAAATCTGAGCGCCAAGGACAGCACTTTCACTCTGAAAGACTGTGTGTACAAGGAGGTGCAGAAGGACTGGCCTGGCTACTCCGAAGGAGATCAGCAGTTGCTGAAGAGGATACTTGTTCGGTAATTATTCCCTCTTCTCTCTCCTCTCATCTGGAGCTTGAAAACACCGGGCCAGGCCGGTTACTGTCAGTCAGGGCACCCAAAGTTCAGCAGCAGTGTGGTAAGTTGAGTGTTCGGCTTACCCTAACGTGAAGTAGATCTGTTTGTCATCCAGGCAGCTGACTGAACTTGAACATCTACGTGGATGCGCTCTACAGATGGTCCCAGGTTACCTGCAACCCGTTACGCTGACAGCTGGGGGGGGCGTGGGGGGAGCAGGAGCTGTCACCATTAAACGCTGATGGCGGTTTGAAGTCCTGGGGGTGAATGGATTAAGCCAAACACGTCCAGCTGAACTCTCCCCTGAAACTCTCCTTTCCTCTTTCCGTATCTGCTTGTGCACGGCTTCCTGCGCAGGCCACCGTGTTTGTGGAGGGCAGGGAGAGAGATGCTGCGGCGGAGCCGCGTCCCCCGGCTCTCTGTGCTCCGTTCCGCTGGGCGTCCCCCTTCCTCCTGAGCCGGCTGCGCTGGAGACTTCACTGTGTCGTTTCTGCAGTGTTATTTGGATGTTTTAGTGTATTTTTTTTCTGCTGTAAATTGTTAGTATTACAGTTGCCCTGCGAGGTTAAGATTTGATTGAAGTAAGGGATGCGGGAAAAAGCAGGAGGCAGTTCTGCAGAGATCAGTCCCCTACAACCCGTGCTGGTTGTCCCGCTGCCCAAACAGTGTGATCCTCACCGTCCCTGCTCTCCTCTTCTTCCTGAAAATAGCCCTTCAGAGAGTTTGAGGTGACAGATTTCTCATTGGTTCCTAAAGATTTTTTCCCTCTACAGATATTTTTCCTTAGGTGAAGCCTCCAAGCTCAGAAGCTCTCAGCTGGCAGGCAGCAGGGAAGGAGAACGTATCTCCCAGGTTCCTCACGCAGGGCGCTCTGAGCGTTTCCGTTTCCCCCTCTGGGTTTGCAGCGTGTTTGTACTGACCTGGTGCAGATTTTGTGATGCAGACAGTGTTTTCACTTTTTGGGGGATTTACTTTATTGCACTTTCGGTTGAGGTTAAGTAGAGCATGCTCCATTTGAAGTGTTTCCATGATTTGAAAGCACAGTTGGCTTGGAGATGAGACTTTGTTAAACCCACAGTAACTTGCACTTCGAGAGCTTTGGCATGCTAAAGAAAAATCAAACTTGGTTAAACGGCCCTGATGCTGAATTGTAATTAAATGGAAAAACACCACTGCCATGCAGTCTTTATGGCTTTCCGAAAAGTTAATTTCTCCCTGTAGAAAGCCATGTTTACTGCTTTTTCTAGAATTGTGGCGTTCAGTTATGCGAAAAATCTAAAAATAGACTTGGAAAGGATGTATTCAACTGTACAAACAAAGACCCGCTCAGCCGGCGCAGGTAATGAGGCTGCAAAATGGAAAAAACATGTAGGGCTGAGGACAGTAGAAAAACACCCAGCAGCACCACACCGCACCCGGCGCAGGCCTTCGCGGGGCTGGCGGGGGGTTAAACGTCCTCGGTTTGCAGCTCCGGTCGCCGCTCGGTGGCTCGCCGGCTGCAGTAATTAGCACATCTGCAGATATTAAACCTGGATCGAACAGCGCCTGTGTCAGGCCAACGCATTTTTCCTGATGTTTGTGTTTCCCACCCTGCTTCCACCATTGTTGTGAAATGTTTGTCCGCCGTTACCGGAGCCGGTGAATTGAAAATTGTCGTCTTCCGTTCACTTTTTTAACTCCGTAATTAACGTGTTAGGAGATGGGACAAGGTTGCTCAGTCTAGTCAAACAGCCTCCAAAAAGCCACTTTCACCGCGGTGTTTACGGAATATCACTGTTCCCCTTCCTGTTTTCACAGTCTCCGAGTTGGCGGTGGCTGTTGAGATTGTTCTAAATAAAATTAAACAAAGCAGCGACTGCAGCCGGAGCGGCGGTGGGGCGGCAGGCGGGTGGGTGTTGCTGCAGTGCGGCCGAAGGGTCGAGCTCAGGTTCAAAGAAAATCTCGTCAAGCCGAGGGCTCTGTCTCTGAAACGATCTGCCCGAAGTTTGGGAAACGTGCGCGCTTTAGAACTGGTTGTGGCCTTGTGTGGAAGAACTTAGACCTTGGCTATTTAGGCTGCACAGCTGGTGACACGACGACTGCAGAGCTCGTTTAGTAAAACCTTTAACCTTGAATTTTTTAAGTTGACAGCTGCAACTTGACGCAGCGGTAGTTGTTCCTGGGTGATGAATACCCGGCGGTCCGGCCGGTGTCAGGAGGGTAGGGCGAAGCGGTGCGCTGCCAAACTTCGCTCCCAGATTCAGAGAGCCCCGTGGGCAGCGGCGATGCCCGGCGTGAACGTCGATTAAAGCGCTTACGTGATGAGAACTACTTGCATTGGACTTTTTTTTCCCACAAGAGGTTTCTGTTGTTTATCGAACGCTGCAAATACAGAGCAGAGTTGAGCTGGTTTGCGTGATGCAACTTAAAAGTGTTGTTATGAAGCCCAAAATGTAAATCCTGGTGGACCAGTAATACCGTACCGGTTCCTGTACAGTCCTGCTCTTCCCGGGCCCAGAGGGGCTTGCTTCTGAAAGGGCTGCTCTTCCTGTGACACACCGGTCGGGTGGTGCCAGTGAGTGGGAGAACGTATTCCTCAACACCCGAGCTTGAGTTGCACCGCGTTTTCAGGGTGCTTGCTTTCTGACTTTTCTCCTGAAGTCAGTTTTAACTGGTTGAGGCAAACTCAGCAGAAATGAGTTTACGTAACCTCTTACTTACCGAGCTGTATTTCCATCACAGCAAGAATATACACTCCAATGCCAGCCTTACTAATCTGTCCACGGATTATTTTTTAGGGCTGTAATTCGTTTGTTGTAATACTTAGGTCACCAGTTCGAGAGAGAAGAGGTAAAGCTGTCAGAAAATAACTTCTGCCCTCAGCAGGGAATCCTCTCGTGCGCCGATAGCTCGGCCTGCTGCCTCCCTCCCTGCCACAGCGCCAGTCCAAGGCATTGCTTCCATTCACAGAGAATTGCAAGAATCACGGGAAGGCAAGAAAGAAATAAGCAATCACTGTATGATGTTGATTGATATTGTCCTGTAGTAGTTTCTTCTTCCCAGATTTTGTCCGAGATCGAAGCTCTAAGTGCCTGAACGAGCTGTTTTCATGGTACCTTCAAGCAGTCAGAGTGTGAGCCCACAAAAAAAGCTCTTTGCTCTGCAGGAAGATTTGAAATCCCATCTGCCGGCTTGTCCAGCACGGGATCTGAACAGCCCTGAATTCTGTTTTTCAGGAAACTCTGTCAGCCGCAGAACAGTAGCGGTTTTCAAGGAGAAGCGCCTTCCCTGAGTCCACCCAAAGACAACGTGAACTCCAGCTCTCCTCCTCAGGTGGGTGATCCCTCTCCCAGGGCGCGGGGTCTGGAGAGCGCAGAGCCGGCGACGGGCTCCGGCGGCTCTCGGCGGAGCTGGAGGCTGCGCGTGGGTCCGGGCTGAGCCGCTCGGCCTGTCTGCACGCTGGAGTCACCTGCCGCTGCAGGCTGCTGCGTCAAGAGGCGCTGGGGTTTTTGCATTTTGTGAAGTTAGAGTCTAATTCTGGGTTTCCTCAGCATCTGTCTCTCCTCTGGATGTGGTTCAGGGCCGGCCTGTGGGGAGGACCTCTGACAGCGTGTCTTCGGTGCGGCTTTAAGGGCTATGGTTTTTTCACAGTGCCTACATCCCTCTTGGAGTTCCTGGGAGAGCGTGAGCTTGTGTCCTACTCATTACTAATAATTGACTGGAACGAAGCACTAATAAGTAGCTCCCGAACACGGTTGAGTTATTAAAAACCTTGACCTTTTGCAGCCTAATTGCTGTGACGGATCAGGGGCAGGTTGGGCTGCTCTCTGGTTTGTTGAGATGCCGGTGCGTGGAGCTGTGAAAAGCCCATTTTCGCTGATTTTCCATGATAATGAGCTATGAAGGAGCTGCATTTGCTTGTGTATTAATCAGATTCTGTCCCCGCTCCTCTCGGTATCTCTTAGCGCAGGCATTTTTCGCTCGTGTTGTGAAATCCAGCTTCCCTTCTCCGCCGTGGGTCAGCCCAGACAAGTTGAGTATTTATTCTCCTCCTGCCAGTGGAATGTGTAATGCCTACTTGTCTGGACAGACGCGCTGAGGATTAGTGGCAAAGAATATTAGCAGGTAAAGAAATTATGTGCTTTCTGGCAGTGAGAGGGAGGCAGTTCTCTGCTGAGAACAAGAACTGTGCAACTTACTTGCCAGGTAGCTAATTCTAAATCCTCTCCTGCCTGGCTGTGGGCATGTTCCTGGTGAATAACGAACAATCCCCTTCGTTGGAGTTAGATTGGAATGACACAGTGCTGCTAAGAGGCTGGCCTCGCGTTTTTCTTAACCTAGTTCTGAAAAAATGTGGGTTGAAAAATCGTCTGGCTTCTGGCTGTATGGATTTTGAAAGATGCAAGGGTCTGCAGGGGCTGTTTCTGGTCTCCTGAGATGAGCCGGTCGAAACTTTGGGTGGTTGATTGGTTTGGATCTAGAAAAGGCTAGTGAAACGGGGGCAACCAAACATGGAACGGACGTTTCCGGCAGCGCTTCTACCGTGGGTTGTGTCAGACAGCAAACCACAGACAGCTCTTTATTGTAAGCCATCACTTTTTTTTTTTTTTTAATACTCTGTAGCTGTAGCTTCTGTTTGAAGAAGGGATGCCTGCTGATGGTTGCAGTCCCAGCAGAGGACTGGGATTTGGTAGTCTGGAATGCCAGATATTTTGGGGAAGTTTGGTTGTGGAATGAAGGCAAAGAGAAAGGTTGGTCTGGTGGTTGTAGGGAAGCCTGCCGGAGCAGGTACCACAGGCGTATACCACCTCCTCACCAAAGAGGTGAAGTTGGTGAAGCTGGTATTTGGCTTTAGAGGAGGCTGAGCAGAAGCCGGCAGCGCTTGGATCTGCGGCCCGTAGCCAGGGCGAGCGGCCCCTTCTTTCGGGAGGTGGACGCTGCTGCCGCGCTGCTGGGAAGCAGCCGGTGATGTTGCAGAGCTGGTTAGACGTGCTGCCCTTGCCCCTTGAGTTCTCTGGCGGTATGAGAGCTCCTCTTCCTCATGACCTCACAGGTGGGGAGGGTTCGGTGTCCTGGAGACCCCTGGATGGGCAGAGAGAAATACTAACTGGGGGGGAAAGAGCGAACCGGGCAGCCAGTCGCGCTTCTGTGGCGGAACAAAATTCCCGTTTGCAAACACATCGCAGTCCTGCCCGAGACATAAAGAAAACGATAAAATCTCCAAAAGAAACAAGCAGAACTGTTGCTTGTTTTCCTCTGGGCACGGAATGATCTTTCCGCAGGGTTTCTGCAGCCCTGTGCTGCGGGCAGGCACGCCCCGCTGCGCTGACGGCCGTCCAGGGTGACTCTGGCTGGCTCAGGCTGGAGCGGGCGCGACGGCTCTGCGTTGTGCTGGCTGACGGGCGCGTTCGTCCGTGGTGCAGCTGCCCTGGTAGCCTGTGGGCAACGGTTTGTGGGGCGGTGGGGGCACACAGAGCTCCCTTCTCCAGGCCCTGCCTGTCACTGGCTGGGGGGGCTGGGGGGAGCAGCTGGGAGCTCTGCGCTGTAAGAGTATTCAGGTGGTGTTGGCCTTTGAAACTGCTGCAATTCTCTCCTTTTGCCTTAAATTCTGAGAACCCCACAGTTAACGCTTTCTCACCTCTTCCGGGAAACGGCACTTTCTTGAGAAGAGGAAGGAGTGGTGTTGCGAGAGCGAAGTTGTCGACCACAGAGCTGGTAAAATGGCTTGGGAATAAAATGCAGAACTCGTGAATCCCTCCCTGCTCGAGCGCTGAGCACGTCTTTCCTTCGCAGGGACTTTGAGGTGCTCTCGATGCCATGCCGTCACCGGAAGGATGGATGTTCTGGTGCTTGCTCCCATCCTTGCATGGGTGGCTGGCTCGGGGAGGGTGAAGGACAGGTTTGCTCCGGAAGGGTTAGACTGGAAATGAGGGGCAAGGAGAGCAGGCTGGGTCGCGTGGCCTCTGTAGGAATCTCTGCAGGAGATCAATAGTTGCTGACGTGACGGGGGGTTTCTAGCAGCTCTCCTGCCGAGCCGCGGGCTCCAGAGCGGCTGTCGGGATTGTCAGGAAGCGGTTTGGGATGGATCACGTTCTGCAGGACCTGGCAGGCCTGGAGCCCGTGCCGGGACAGCCGCTGCGCTGGAGCCTTGCTGGCAGCTCCCCCTGGGAGCAGAGCTCTGTCTGGGGCCGTTCTCCGGCCTTGCACCACCACCTAGCGGTAACGGCATCCGTCTGCCCTGTAGACCTAAACAGTATTTTTTTTTTTTTTTTCCTTTTTCCTCCCCAGAAACGATCCCAGCCTCTGGAGTTTATCGATCCGCTGGCCAACAAAAAGCCCAGGATCTCCCATCTGGCTCACAGAACTCAGCCCACTTTCAACGGGAAGCTGAATTCCTCCAACGGGAAGGACGCCCCTGCCCCTGCCCTGCCGCCGGCTCTGCCGGAGTCGGTGAGCTCCAGCTCCAGCCTCCCGCTGCTGGAGCTGCCGAGGCCTCACGACCCCCTTTCGGACGTCAGCAATGACCTGACTCACAACGGCAGAGACTGTGAGAACGCGGAGACGGCTGACAGACTGACTCATCCTTTGTCGACAGACTGTCCCCAAACGAGCAAGCACAATTGCAGCTCGTACGTAAAAACCAAGAAAAAATCCAAAAAGCACAAAGACAAGGAGAAGGAGAGAAAGGAGAAGAAAAATGAAGAGAAATGCAAAGAGGAGAAGCAGGACTGTGAAGTAATAAAAAACGCGGAGTTAGTTAGTGTTCCCCAGGAGCAGGTGACAGGTACGTGCGGTCCGAGGCGTCCTCCCGTGCGGCTCGTGCCGAGATAATACTGCTATCGCCTGCGTGTGATTGCTGCTCTAAACCCACTGAGGAGAGAGGTCGCGTGTCCGCTTGCAGAGCCTCTGTGGTTAACGAAATCATACGGCTGCCCCTGCCTGCAAATCACCAAATGCGCTTCCTCTCAGAAGAGGCTATCGGGTTTTTCCTGTTTAACCTTCCGTCTGTCTGGAGCTGCCTCGACCCGTGTCGTGTTTCTCGGGGCTAAATTAAAAGCTGTATGAAAACGCGGGGATGAAAGGCAGACATCAAGATCTGTTGGGAGAGGCAGCGCTGCTTGCTTACTTACAGCTCTTCCCTGTGTTTGGTGTTGCGATGACTCTTGTATTGATTTCTAACTCGGTAATGAAAAGTTAGTCACAAAAGCTTTTAATGCTGGGTACAGAAGAAACGATAGACAAGTCTTGTGCTACATGCTGCTAGAGCGGCGTGCAGCCAGCTGCTCGGGCTGGCGGCTCCCTTGTTGCGTCCCACCATCACTCCGAGTTGCTTTTTCGCAGCAGGGAACCCGTTGCCCCTTGAGAGGCGATGGCAGTGCTCTCCATCGAACCAGTCTGTTTTGAAGTCACTTCTGCCTGCTCTTAGAGCAGAGACGGTGCTGGCTGATCCTGACCGTTCCCTTGCGGTGCCTGCAGCTTGCCTGTTCTCCGCTCTTTCGCCAGGCTTTCTTACAGCTCCCCGGCGTGCAGGGGCTTTCCTGCCGCCTCTAGGAACGCTGCGGTCCCGATCTGCTGTGAAATTCCTTTTTTGAATCCATCTTATTTTCCTTTGCCCCATTCCTGCTTTCTGACACGAAGTTCCTTTCCACGCTTGGTGCGTGAAAGTCGTCCAGTTTGGGCTCCAGAAGGGACAGTAACCCAAAAAACTCCTTTGTTGGCTTCTGGGAAAGGTAGGGTTGTTGATGGCAGCCCGTGGTCCCGATCGCGGTGTGTGCTGCGCAGCCACGCTCTTCTGCTCTGCTCTGAACTGTTGTGTCAGCCCTAGATTTTCTGCGCGCGTTGCTTTTCTTCGTCGTGCGCTTTGTGTCTTGAACGGCGGTGGGTAGATACACACACCTTCTCTCTCTGGTTGTGTATTTTTGTCAGGCTTTCTTATAAGTACCAAAATACTCTGAATTCTTTCTTCGTGGAGTTGCTGACCCCGTACCACCTTCTCTGCTTTGCTTTGTAAACAGTTTAACGACTGGCTTTTTGTTAATTAGTTGGAGTCGGGTTTTTTCCTGCCGCGCCGCTGATGTCTGCGCGGTAACGAATGGAGCTGTGCTCGGGAGCAATCGTAAACAGGATGTGGTCAGTGGCGCTTGGATTTCGCGCAGCCAGCTCGCGTCTGAACTGGGATCTCTTCCTTCGTGCAGCTAGCACGGGCCTGATCCTGCTTCTTCTGGCTGCGGGACGCGGCTGGCAGCCTTCCCTGCGTCCCCTGCTCCCTTTCTCCTGGGAGGGTTGTTCCAGAGGCGGTGGCGGGAGCTCTGGGGGCCTTTCAGCGGTCGGCAGGTGGCACTCGGAGGCAGAACAAACCTTCCCCTCTCCCCTTCTCCCCCACGATCTGCCTCGCAGGCGGGTGGCCAGGTGAGGACGAGAGCAGAACTCCCTGCGGACATCAGCAGCAGGAGTTGAGGCTGGGGCATCCATCGCAGCGTGGCTTTCCTGCCGTTCCGCCATTCTCCTCAGGAAAGCCTCTCTGTGGAAATGCAGAGAGAAATGGGTTTTGTAAAGACGGAACTCGTGTATTGCTTTTCCGTGCCCGCGTGTGTTACGCGGCGTTCCGTGCTCCCTGCGGTTTGTCCGGGGTAACAACTGTGAGGCAGCGCGGGTGGGCGCGGGGACAGGCGAGTCGTGAGGCTCACACGCACCCTTCCTCTGCGTCTGCAGAAGTCGTGCAGTCAGGGCACTGCTGGCTCCAGGGAACGGGCTTGGGAAGAGGAAGGGCTTTTTTACAAAGCAGACGGGTTAAATCCTTTGCCGCCTTCTCCATTCGCCTCTTATTTCGCTGCCTTCTGGGTGCGTTTGGCTTTCTGATGAGGGCTTTCCGTAGAGAAACATCCCTTTTCAAACCTGCTCCACCTGCTGTCTTCCTCCGCACGGTGATGCAGTGTGGGATGGGCTCGTGTTCCGAATCCCGTTCCTCCTGAGGTCGTTGGTCTCTTTGCTTAAACTGCTACACGTGCTCAGCTGGGCCGTGCTTGAGTCGTGTTCCTTCACCTCGGCAGCACAGAGAGGCCCTGGTTTGCCCGCAGGGCAGTGGGGCTGCGCGAGGAAGAAGCTGCGCGCGCATCTCCGCTGTGCCCCGTGGGAGTGCAGAGAACTACCAGTGGGAATGCAGATGTGTAAAATCGGGAGGAAAAACGTGCGCCTTGCTCGGTGCTCTGCTCGTCTGAACGCGTGAATAGCGTTGGCAGTTCAGCAGTGTTGGTACCAGTCTGTCCCTGCCTGTGGCAGTGTACAAACCAGTTAAAGGAAGGGTTTTGCCGCTGGTGCGTTGGCTGGCGTTGATGTTTTGTGGCTGGCAGGTACTGGAGACGCCGCGACGTCTCACCCGCCGTATTGTGGATCTTCTGCCTTTGCCCAGTCAAAGCAGAACAGAAATCCTTTAGGATTTGATAAACTGTGTATGGAGATAAGTTTATGAATGTGAAGTTTAATTGCAAAGAGCTTTAAAGTTGAAGAATGTCTATAAACAATTTTTGTTTTTGCAGGTTTAAACGGAACATGCAATAATTCTAGTGTACCAACATCAACTTCAGAAATGCCAGATTATTTATTGTAAGTATATTTCTCAGTTCCTTCATCACTCTGGGATTACGTTTGAGGCACTTGCAATGTGCTGGGGATTTCTGTTGGACTTTAGTGTTACTTGATAGAACTTTGTAAAGCAGGTTAAAAAAAAAAAAGTAAATCCCACTTTGCAGATAGTTCCTGAGGCAAAACTCGGTATCAGCTCTGTTCCTTACCTCCTCATGGAGTTCAAGGTGATCTTCCCATAACCAGTTCCTAAAGCGCTTCAAGAAATGTTGCCTGCCTTGAGGGGTTTGAGGGGATGAACCATCTCCACGTTACAGCTGGAAACTTTGAGAACCGATCTGCTGTAATGGTGGGGAGGGCAGGGCAAGAAAGGATTGTGAGAGGTTAGCTAATTCTGTTGAGAGCCAAAATCATCTACATAAACCAGCGAAATGTTCTGCCTGGGGAGGTTATAACCCACGGGTTGGGATGCAACTCGTTTCACCTCTTGACTTTTTAATCAGATCCCCTTGAGGTTAGTTAAACAGCATCCTTGTCTGCTGAAGCGCAGAAATCCCTGTGCCAGAAATCAGCATAAAGCCAAACCTGTTACAAAGAGAGCTCTGCGATAGCCACGGAGCGTGGCTGTGGGCGACGTTCCCTCTGCGCGGCTCAGCCGGGGTTTTTAACGCCGTCGCATCTGGTTTGGCTCGCGCAGAGGGAAGAGGCGGAGGAGCAGGCGGCACCGCCCGGCTCTGCGGGATCGCTGGAGTTGACTGGAGGATACGTAGGGTTCTTGTTCTTACAAAGCTGCGGTTTGCTGGCCTGTGCGAACCGTACGAGCCGCTCCAGTTGGCATTTCTAGTGCCGTTCAGAGGAGTGCAGATGGCCGGGTTGGTTTTTTCCTTACAATGGATGTCCTGATCCCTCCTATAGAGAGATCTTGCAACTCCCCAGTCCGTCTCCAGGAAATCCTGTCAGGGTTGGGAACTCCCGCGCGGTCTGTGCTCTCACCCTTCGGTGTGACGGGACTGATGGGATCTCGGCTCCTTCACTTAGCAGAGCTGTCAGCGCCGCTTTCACAGCGGCGAGGACCCGTCCTTACCTCACAGTAGCGTGTCCTGCGTAGAGGCTTGTTTACACTGACCGCTAGCAAAGACTCCGCTCTTGGCGGCTAGCGTGCTTTCACGTTAACGAAGTGAAAGTTTTCCCTTCGTTTGCTGCCTCAGCTAGCTCACGCCTGTTGGTGCACCGAGCTGGCGCTGCCGCACGCAGGGCAAGGTGGCGAATGGGAGTCGTCGCCTACGAAAAGATGAGCGTTGCCATCAGAGAGGACTGGCTGCTGGGCTTTCTGCAAAATGTCAGGTGTAGTGGCTCTTTGTTGAGCTGAGGAACTTTCAGAGAGCCTCAGAGGTGCCTCTGTTACACCTGAGCTCCGGTGTTCGGTCGCGCTGCGCGTGCTCAGCACGCAGAGGTAACAGTCAGTCTGTTCAACGTGGCTTCTCGCTGTGCGCGTGCCACGTAATCGCGCTGCCAGCCTTTTGCCAAACGCTTTTTGTGTTCCGTTAAAGACTCTCAGTGCTGGGAGCGTCGTATTCCTGCTGTTCCAAGGTCTGGCACAGATGCAGAACTCCATGTTCTGCGGGACAGCAGGAGTTAGAAAAGCTGTAGCAGCGCTATCTGAGTGTCCTCCCACACCCTCCGCTGCTCCCAGGCTTTGCTGTACCTGCGAATTCCCCCTTATCTGCCGTAGATAAGAGATGTGGGGAGCAGACACTGTTGTTTTACGCAGAGAACACGGCAGCAATCCTGACAGTTACCTCCGTGCTGCTGTAATGCAAATGTAAGAGACTGTTTGTTTTCCAGTGCAGCCGCCTGGTAGACTTACCGTCCTGGTTTTGGCGTTGCAGTGTTCGTGCTGTCTGGAGAGAAGACTTATTAAACCCATTAACTCAATTGTTCTCCCTCCAGAAAATACGCAGCCATTTCCTCGTCGGAGCAGCGTCAGAGTTACAAAAATGACTTCAATGCAGAATACAACGAGTACAGAGACTTGCACGCCCGGATAGAGAGGATAACTCGACGGTTTACGCAGTTAGACGCCAAGCTGAAGCAACTTTTGCAGGGCTCTGAAGAATATAAGGTAGAAACGGAAAGTACATCTTTGGGAAGGCTGGTTCTGCCAGTAGCAGGGCTGATACTGGTTATTTCAGCTGCTCTGCGCGGGGGGCTGTTTGGATGGATGGGTGTCTGCAAGGTACTGCCCAGCGCCCAGAACCGGTGGCAGCGGAACGCGCGCAGAGCTGACGGCTTTGCAGCCTGTTCTTAAAGCAGCCCTGCGCTCTTTCGCTTTCAGGCTGCAGCGCACATCATGGTACTTGTTGACAAGGCAAGGCCTCAGTGAGACAATTGGCGTCTTCAGCCAAAAGCTGCTGGAAGCTATTAGTGTATCCCAGCCAGAAAACTGGGATTCGCACATGTGGTAGCGTATCGGGGCTGGAAGGGGAGTTAGCACGGGGTCATCTGGTTCTCTGGGATCTTTGATCTTAATAACCTAGCATTATTCAACCTGTCAGGCTGATTTTAAAAGAGCTTTAACTATTCATTATCTTGAGAAAGTAAGTCTCACTGAGTACAATAAACAGATTTCTACAGAGCACCTATTGTACAAAGCTCTGTTGCCTCCCTCAGACATCCTTCCCCTCTCTTTGAGAAATTCAGTGATTCCTCACTGGATTATTTTTATGTCTCAGGGAAAAATTAGTCGGAGCTGTGGAGGAAATGTCAGTTATCCTGCCAGCCTGAGTGCCTGTTGCAGGTAGTCCTCATGGCTGGGGACTGGGACCTGATCCTTCCAGTGCTTCTGATGTCAGCACCAGTATAGTCACGGAGCCGGCGGGGCTGGTTGTAGCCATCTCCCGGGGGAGCTGTGGAGGGAGGAGATGTTGGAGGAGATGTGTACGTGGAGCCATCGGTAAATGCCTGCCTGCTGCAGTAGGCTGCAGGGCTGTTGGCTCTTGGGAAAATAATAAGCTATCTTTTCCTTTTTAGACCATCCATGATCAAATTTTACAGGAATATCGGAAAATTAAAAAGGTAAGTAAAAATAGTTGGCCACA
Organism: Tetrax tetrax; assembly: GCA_009806455.1. Taxonomy (NCBI): domain Eukaryota; kingdom Metazoa; phylum Chordata; class Aves; order Otidiformes; family Otididae; genus Tetrax; species Tetrax tetrax. The sequence continues at coordinate 16,050 of WHYT01014898.1, read as the reverse complement.
AAGAAGCCTTTGGGTGGTGCCCCTTGTGATTGAAAGAGATGGGCGCCTGCCAAGTGCAGAACCCGGTCTCTGAGGCTTCCTGGCAGATCGCTGTTCAGCTCAGGCTTGTCCAAAAAGTGATCCCTCCTGGATCGGGAAGGGCTGGGGGGAGCCGAGCCCGCTCCTTGGATCCTGGGCAGCTCTGGGCTGTGTTGGTGGCACGCTAGCGCGGGAAGGAAATGTGTTGAGTTAGTGCCGTTATCCCGCCGAGGAGAGGACGGCCCGCGCTTCGGCTGCGCAGGCGGAGCGGTAACGGGGTGCTCCCGCTCTGGTGTGGTATCTGGGGGCGGTTGGAGCGCAGTCCCTGGTACGAGTCTCACGGCTGCCTAGGCCCCCGCGGGGCTTTTCGGTGCGTGGGGCACGCGGAGCGCTTTACGGCTCTGTGTGTATGTAAAGCAGCAGCTGTCGGGGTGGGGGGGGGGGGATATTTGGCTGGATGAGGTGGAAATGCCGGGGCAGGCTGGCATCCCTACAGCGGGGCGGCTTTGGTTTGTCCCTCGGCCCTGCTGTGCCTAAGGGATTTGGGAGCTTTTGGAAGAGATTCCCTGCGTGTTGCGAGTTCACGTTTGTTGTGAAGCTGCCAGGCTTGCAGGGTTCCCCGCGGCGGTGGGGCGAAGGGCAGGTGCTGCTGGAAGCCGACGCGCGGCCCAGCTGCTGCGCGTTAGGCTGAGCCTGGCCCCAGGTGCGCTCCGGTCGCCGTGGGCTCCTGGGCTGGGAGCGGTGACGGTTTTGAACCGTAGGTCCCTTTCACACGGGCACCCGCTCCTCCAGCTCCCAGAGCTTTGTTCCGTGGTCGCCTGCTCACGCTCTGCGGTGCGGCAGCCTCCTCTAGGCTCAGCGTAGGGGTTGCCGAGTTCTGAAGAACTCCCTTCCGAAAGATTTTCCTTTTTCTTTACAGACTAACCCCAATTACAGCCAAGAGAAGAACCGCTGCGAATACCTCCACAACAAACTGGCTCATATTAAAAAACTGATAGCAGAGTATGACCAACAGCAGTTCTAGCTGGCGCTGCTCCGGACTGGGTAGGGCAAAACTAAAAGTCACCTGGACGTTACGTTCCCTTTTATACCGCTAGATTCCTTTCAGAGACGAGCATTAATTCCTCGCGGTGGAAGAACTTGGGGATTACTTACGATGCCGAATCTGTCGTGCCCGCATCCGAGCCGGGTCGCGAGCGCGGCGCCCGGCACGCTCCTCTCGAATCGTAGCCTCTCTGAATGTCGGAATGTAACGAATGAAAAAATCTGCTTATTTGAAGCCAGCGTTTGACACTTAAGGGAAAACTTGCCTAAAGTGACCGAAGCTCCCAAAGGTTGAGAATCAGTAGTTTTCATGGATTAAAGTTTGGCATGAAGTGTAATTACCCCTGGCCCAGCTCCGCTGGGCTGCAAATTGTCCTTCAAATGGTGAGGAACTGGAATGCTGCTAGGTTACCTCCTTCCCTGGCACCTGCGACTGTTCATATGCAAGCTGTCTGCTCCCTGGCACCGCGTTAAATACACCACGTACCCCGTGTCTCGTTGTTTGGTCCTGCTTTTGTCACCTCCGGTGTGTGCTCCGTCAGGCGGTTGTGTCAGGAGGAGGGGATCAGCCCGGGGCTCTGCACCCAGTGCCGCGGGCAGCGCGGAGGTGGATCCTTCATGGGAGGAAAAAAAAAAAAAAAAAAAGAAAAGCAACACAAAAAACCCCAAACAAACGAAAAACACCACAAAAGCCCGGATTTTTTTTCCCAATCCGCTTGCGCAGGCGGAAGCAGCGGGCATAAACAGCGCAGCGGCCTCTCCAGCACGC
>WHYT01014897.1:169055-182007 GCA_009806455.1 Tetrax tetrax | reverse complement strand
CTTGTCCTATCACAACAGGCCCTACTGAACAGCCTGTCCCCATCTTTCCTGTAGGCCCCCTTGAGGTATTGGAAGACCGCTATCAGGTCTCCCCAGAGCCTCCTCTTCTCCAGGCTGAACAGCCCCAACTCTCTCAGCCTGTCCTCATAGGAGAGGTGCTCCAGCCCTCTGATCATCTTCATGGCCCTCCTCTGGACCCTCTCCAACTGGTCCATGTCCTTCTTATGTTGGGGACTCCAGAACTGGACACAGTACTCCAGGTGGGGTCTCACCAGGGCAGAGTAGAGGGGGAGAATCACCTCTCTCGACCTGCTGGCCACGCTCCTCTTGATGCAGCCCAGGATGCCGTTGGCCTTCTAGGCTGCAAGGGCGCATTGCCGGCTCATGTTGAGCCTCTTGTCCACCAGCACTCCCAAGTCTTTCTCCTCAGGGCTGCTCTCAATCCATTCTCCGCCCAGTCTGTATTTGTGCCTGGGATTGCCATGACCCGGGTGCAGGACCTTGCACTTGGCTAGACTTTGTCCAGCACAGTATTATTTTGAAAGCTGGAAATGAGCTACAGAAGGCTCATGCATGGCACTGTCATCCTGGTCTAGGGAGGCTTATGCATGTGCACTTACTTTCTTACAATCCCACACAGCAGTCACTGGTCAAATCCAGTGTGAAGAGATGGCCCCACTGGTGGAAATGATGGTAGGTGTGACCCACATGATGCACACCGCCAGATAGCCAAGGGTCAGTGGTGGCTTCCATCTGGGTTTGCTGTAGGGACAGTGCCTTCCCCCTGCCCTATGCCACCCCTAGCACTCTCTCCCCAGTTTTCAGGCTTGCATCGTTTCCAGGTATAAGAATTGCAACATGATGTTGTACATGGAGCTGTCCCCAGAAAGCAGCTGTCTTATTTCGCCAACCAGTAACCTGCAGTGCAGTGTGTCCTGCACCCATTCCCATTTCAAGGTCTGGGCTGTCAACTGAGTGGGACCTAGTATGCCGAGACTGGTGCCTAAAGCTCCGCTTAGGGTAGGCCTGTAAAGCTTCTCTTTAACTGAGACCCTTGATGTGGGATGCAGTACTTCTGCTCTGTGCCACTAGATAAATGAGCAGAGCAGGAGAGATTCAAGTGTCTCGTACTCGCCCCTGTGCTTTGTTTGAAATTAGTCTCAGTTGCACTTTAGGCAAAATGCAAGCTCTATCATTTTACTCAGGCCTTTGATAGAGGGTGAATGTAACTGTGGCAGGAGTCTTTTTATTATGTCTAAATGTGCTCAGAAACTGGAAATATGTAACTTACTGAAAGCTTAAGTCCCTTTAATAATCTTTTTACCAGAAGCTTTCTGGCTTTGTAGGACTTGGTATCTCCCTCCCTCTACCTCTTTTATCCCTTTAGGATAAAAGTCTTCCAGAGAATAAGACTTTCTTGTGCTGGAAGAAGTGATTTCTTACTAGAGTTTTGCTGACACACACTTATTTTACTGTTTCAGGGTTGTGAATCTGTATATGGCAGTGTTTCAGGATTGAAATCTCACCTCGGCACGTGCACCCTGGTGGGTAGCCTTCCTGTATTCACTATCTTTTATACCAGTAGCTTGACTGTCTCTGTTCCTCAGATATCTCCTTGTTCAAGCTGTTGTCCTGCCATCTGCTAATAAGAATTCCTCACAATTTGAGTACTTCCTTACGTGCTGATGGGGTTGCCGTTGCAAACACTGCTTGAGGCAAGGAGGATGCATCTTAATGGCATGCATTGTAGTGAAACTGCAGTCCTACCTCTAGATTCACAGCTACAAGAGCACTTTTTCCAGGTACAGTGCTAGAGACCTTGTAACATCTCACAGAGCGGTCTTGTGCTTTGTAGGCGTAACTGGACAATAATGTCAGTGCTCCTGTAGCTAAAGCATTATCTGGTATGGATAAGAGTTTCTACTTCTTAATGCTGGGTTATATCTGAGCAAAATTAAAATACAATATATAGGTCTATCGGCCTTCTAGGCAGCAATTGGTGATGAATTTCTTTTTGTTTTGGTGCCAGGGAGACTTTGTGGCTGGTAAATACAAGTGTCTCCTGTGTGAGAAGGAATTCATTTCAGAGAGTGGGGTCAAGTATCACATCAACTCTGTGCATGCTGAGGTAAGGCAGCCAGAATGGAAGTCCTCAAACTCTAGGTTGTCGGAGATGGGGAGGGTGTCTTGGGAAGAAAATGCTGGATGCTTACCCCGTTTTGGTTTTTTTCCTTGATCACTGTTGGGAACAGGGTTCTAGACTTGAGTGGTCTTTGGTTTGGTTAAACATAGCTGGTCTTATGCATTGGTCTGGGGAGCAAGAGTCATGTCGTGCAACATGTCTTGTCCCAAGCTGCTGCTGCTCAGTTCAGCTCTTCAGCATTTCCCATGCCTTTAGCCAGGCGATTGCCAAATCAAATCTGAATCATCTGAGACAGAGTGACACCTGAGGAGGAACATCAAAGAGCTTTGTTAAGCAGCTGCCTTTCCAGATCTCAGGAAATCTCCACATTTCAGGAAACCTTCATTCCACAAGGCAGCTTTATTATAAGCCCTGATAAGCTTTATATAGTATTTCCACCAAAGGTACCAACCTGTTGCCTTCTGAACCCTCCAGGAATGGTTTGATGTGAACACAACTACCACCAAAAGCTTTGAGAAGCTAATGAAAATCCGCCAAAGAGAAGAGCAGAGGAAGCAACGGAAGAAACGTCCTTTGACTCGGGGCAAAAAGAAGAGAACTGGGACCCTAGCTGCCAAGAAGCTCCCCACTGCTGGTGCTGAAAAAATGAGGAGAAGTAAAAGAGGTCGTCCACAGCGAGTAGACAATGAGAGTGTGAGTAGTGAGGAGGGGGAGCCCCAAGTTGCACAGAGAGCCGAATTTCCAAAAACTAACCGCAAGCGAGGCCGCAAGTAAATACCTAGAAGAAAAGAAGGAGTAATCCTAAAGCTTTTCAGTTAAAAGCCCCACTTTTGTCAGGCTTATAATCCACAGCACTAATATAAGCAACTGAATGTCTTTGGGACTGTGACTCCATTCTACTCAATCACCTTGATTTTGAAACTGTTGCCTCTGGTCAGTTGTGAGGGACTTCAGACCAGGGCTGTGGTACAGAGGCTGCCTCTCCTGATGTAGTTCCCTCGGACAGTGGCACTAGCAGTGTACCCAGTGTAGTTCCTGCTCTGATTACAGTCTCAGTTTGGGTCACGTTAGTTGCTTGTTTAGTGGTTTCCAGTACAGCAGCCGTCTGTTTTGTCATCTTCCTCTGATGGGTGAGATCAGGGTTCTTTTTTAGCAGTTCTCCCTATAAGGGACTGACTAGCACAGTTTAGGTCTCTTTAAGGGGGGAATCCTTTCTTGCACAGTATGCACATGAACTAAGCAGCACTGTGCAGAATACAAAGGCTTTAGCTTGGCCTGTTACTTGTCCTGTCTGTTGTCAGCAAGGCTGCCACAGAAGAGCAAATACCTTCCTAGCATGTGCTTCAGTCTGTTGCACAAGGCACTGTCCACTTCAAACATGGATGTTTAGGCTCAGCACCGGACAGTAGCACATGAGCCTGCTTGGAAGTAGTGGAACATCATTACTACCCTTGGCAGGAACCCAGTATTCCCCCAACATCTGTCTTCTCTGGCACTGGGCATTGAATGTACATATAGGGCCTTCCAGTTCAGTGAGGAATAAGTACTCTCCAGCCTTTTGAAGATCCACTGGCTTTTCAGAGACTCCCAGTAACTAATGTGATAAGATGGCCTCTGAAGACTGCTTGTTTCAAATCACCTGGGAAACAAACTTACAGCAAGACAGTGCATATCTACAGTAGCAGTCTTGCCAGTGCTGAAGCCCAGGTTCCGTTGAACTGCCTTGCCAATGTGGTGTTCTTTGTCCTGCCCGTGCTCCCATAGTGTCCTTTTTTTCTGCACTGTAGACACTACCTTTGTTGTCTTATATAACCTGTTTCTTTTCAGTACAGCTTCCTTTGTGTGAACGAGGGATATTGGCAGTGATTTTCCTGTGTGAAAAAGGTTAAAAGAAGAGGGTTCCTTATTTTAAGTCATGTGTTGGCATGAACTCTGGGTCATAGGTAATATCTTCTTGTGCTCCGTAAATGCAGCAGGTATCATAGAAGCTATGGAAGCAGCAGCACAGGCAGTCCTACTGTGTCTCTCAGAGAATGAGTTCTCCAGAATTTCTGTTATCCCAAGACCCACTGTACCAGGAGTTGCAAAATTTGACCTTTTCCTTGCAGTTTTGCAGGTAAGAAAATAGGCAGGTGGCTCCATGTTACCTCCCCATGAATTTTCATTGTCTACCAAAGTTGCTGGTGCTGAAATTCACAGGAAAGCCATTGCAGTGCCCAGTGAACAGGCAGGTTTATGCATGTGTTGTTACCAGAATAATCACATTGGCCCTGACAGTGGGAAGTGCTGTATGGCCAGCGTGTTCTCAAGAACTGCCTCTCCCATATGATAAGCAAAGGAGACCCCAGCTGAGCATGGTCTGTCTCTCATGGGGATTAACGCCTGTATAGTAGTGAGACAGCATGCAGTGCTCCGTTGTGATTCACATGCAGTAGTTACACTGCATTTTGTAACCGGCTGTCACAGTGGTTGCAGTGCTGCAGTGGAACTATGAATATGTGAGCTTCTGTGCAGGGTCTATAAAGTTTGCCGTAAGAGGGGCAAGATCAGAAGACAGTAAAATAAAATGTCAGCGGTGCAAGAATGTGGTTTCTTGTGTGTTTGGTGTGTAGTGTTCTTAGTACCATCCCGACTTGCACAACACAGCCCAGCCTGCCCACTTGGTTGTCCTGCATGCTCTGGTGCTGTTCAGTTGTCTGCACCATTTCTCTTCAGTACTCCACTCTACACAGCTGTACTTTGACCACACACGTTTACTACCTTCTTGCCCAATAGATGGACAACGTGATAAACCCATGAATTTAAGGAGGTTTTTCTTAGTAGATTTCAGGCTAGAGTCCTGTTTACTGTCATGAGTTACTAACCAGATGTGTTTTCTAGTCATGGGTACTTCATGACCACCTGCATTTTGTAGAGTTACATCAATGACATATTTCCCTGCATAACATGCCATGTGGAGAAAGGTCATTATCCAACAGTCTGTTCATGCTCCATCGGTGTTATAGCAGATGGTTTGCTGGACTGGCTCAAGCTGGTAAGAGGTGGTGGCACTGCTGCGCCAGCAGAGTCCACTGCTTTTGAGGAGTGTGATCTGTTCAGGAGCACCTGCATCCTGCTGTAGATGGACTAAGGCTGATGTTGTGGTTTAGCCCTAGTCACCACACAGTTACTCACTCTTCGTCCCCCTCCCCAGTGGGATGGGGGAGAAAACTGGGAAGAAAAGAAAACTCGTGGGTTGCGATGAAGACAGTTTACTAGAATAGCAAAGGAAAATTACAATAATTAGAAAAGATAGGGATACTAAAATGTACAAAATGAACGATGTGCAATTTCTCACCACCCAACATCCCAATGACCGAAGCAGCCCGTGCCAAGCAGCAATCACAGAAACGAAACCGAGCAAAAAGCAAAGGAGTGAGAGAGAGAGAAAGAGAGACATGCCCCCCCAGCTAACCTTCACTTACATTCTGAGCATGATGTTTGTGGCATGCAATACTCTCTTTGGCCAGTTTGGGTCAGCTATGCTGGCTGTACCCCTCCCAGCTTCTTGCACCTGCACATTAGCAAAACCTGGGAAGTCAGACAGTGTCCTTGATCTTTTTAGCAACAACTCCTAACATCAGTGTGTTTATTGACATTCTGCACATATGAAATCCAAAACACATCAGCTACTGAGAGGAAAATTAGCTTCGTCCCAGATGAAACTAGGACAGTGGGTTACCAAATATGACTGCAGCTGTGCTTTACTGCTCTGAGGGCATGGGAAAATTTACCCTCAAGGAAGGTATTTTAATTGGGGAATTCACCACATCACGTGTATCTGGGGCTATAACTAAAATGAAACCAACTAATTGTACTACAGCCTACCATGCTAAGATTGGCTGTGCAAGCACCCATGAGTCTACTACTGTTCATTGTTAAAGAGTTCAGTTAGCCTAACGTTTTCCAAATCCAGGTCAAATTTCTACCCTATAGAACCATAGAATGGGTTGGAAGGGACCTTCAAAGACCATCTAGTTCCCCCCACTTGCCACAAGAAGGGACATCTTTCACTAGATCAGGTTGCTTAAAGCCCTGTCCAAGCTGACCTTGAACACTTTCAATGATGGGGCATCCACAGCTTCTCTGGGCAACCTGCTCTGGTGTTTTACCACTTTCATTGTAAAAAATTTCTTCCTTATGTCCAATCTACCCTCTTTCAGTTTAAAGCCATTGTCCCTTGTCGTGTCGCTACAGGCCTTGGTAAAAAGTCTTTCTCCAAGGCCAGGATAGACAGGGCTCTGAGCAACCTGATCCAGTTGAAGATGTCCCTGCTTTTTGCAGGGAGGTTGGGCTAGATGACCTTTTAAAGGTCCCTTTCAACCCTAACGATTCTATGATTCAATGATAATGATCTTATAAGCCCCTTTATATCGTGAAAGGCTGCAAAAAGGTCTCCCTGAAGCCTTCTCTTCTCCAGGCTGAACAACCCCGACTGTCTCGGCCTTTCTTCATAGGAGAGACATTCCAACCCTCTGATCGTTTTTGTGGCCATCCTCTAGACCTACTATAACAGGTCCGTTTCTATCTTGTGACACGGGCCCCAGAGCTGGACAGTGTTTCACACAAGGACTTGAGAGAGTGGAGTAGAGGGGGAGAATCATTCCCCTCAACCTGCTGACCATGGATACTGGGGATTGGTCTGACCTTGACTTGGCTTTGTTGAACTTCATGAGGTTCACGTGTGCCCACTCCTCAAGCCTGTCAAGGTCTCTCTGGATGGCATCGCTCCCCTCCAGTGTGTCAACCACACCGCACAGCTTAGTGTCGTCTGTGTACCTGCACTCAATCCCCCTGTCTACCCTGCTGATGAATATATTAAACAGTATTGGTGCCAACATGGACCCTTGAGGGACACCACTCATTGCCTCACCAAACTTGACCTTGCCCTTAGAAATTCTCTTTGAGGAAGTACATGTTTAGAAAGGGATCCAGTCGAGGGGGGCGGGAAGTGATAAAAGAGACCAGCTAATCACTCAATACTTGTTCCAGTGATTAATTAATATACTAAAAATTGTGTCATCTCATTTGAACTTTTTTTTTTATTTCAGCCTCTGCATCTCATATTGCTCAGTCCTGGTAACTTAAATAGCTTTATGGTATCAGAAATTTCTTCCTGTATATTTGTAGTCATAATTAACTCTGTATGTAATTTGCTGTATGAACTGAAGAGACTTGCTAGTCTCAGTTAAAACAGTTTTTTCTTTTTTTTTTTCTTTTATTCTTGTTGTTCTTTGCTGACATTTGATATATTGAGCAATGTATTTTTGGCTTTTTAAGTCCAGAGATATGAACCAGGAACCAGTTGTGGCATTCTGTAATAGTCTGTTTTATGTAGAATCCAATGATAATGTTGTTCTGCTCTTAGCTACTTCTTTTTTTTTCTTATCAACTGCTTCATTACACTGTTTACATTCAATTTGCAATTTACCCTCTTAAGCGCATTTTTCAATTGTTCTGAAAATGTGTCTAAGGGTCCATTTCCTTTGTTTCTAAAAATGCAAGTTAAAAGAGTTTAAGGCCAGACAGCACATGATGAACTCATCTCTCCTTTCTAAAATATGATGTATTTCACAGAATTACTCTAGCAGAGACCTTAGTAACTGTATTTTTTGTTGAGCAATTTTCCCAGAAAACTTTGTTGTATAATCAGACTTTTCATTGCTTTGTCATCAGCTTTTTTAATCTCCAGATTTTCTTTGCAATTGTTTTATAATTTCATTATTCTTGATAAAGATGCCAAATACCTGCAGACTCTGGAATTTTCTAGGACAAATCCTTATTTGCAATTATTTACTAACTAGCATTTAGCATGCTCCACCAGTATTTGTGTAACATGTGGGGCCAGGAACAAAGCCTTACAGAAATTTATGATGTCAGTAGCTGCTTTTACCAGCCCATACTTGTAATTAATTAAAAGGTAATGTTTACAGAAAACTGTTCTCTGTGAACACATGTTGGTTGGTTTTACTTATGATACCCTTTAATGCCAACTGCTCTGTTGGTTTGCCTGGGAGATTTCAGACGGATGAGCTGTACTTACACTGGCCACACAGCTTGTCATTTTGTAAATATTGGCACAACACTACAGTTTTCTTTCTTATTTTTTTCTTGGAAGAGGAGAGAATATCTTGTTGGTTTAGAGGTTAGTTGTTTGGGTTTTTTTCTTAATCCTCAAGGATTTCCCCATTGTTCCAAGAATTGTTAAAGGCCATTAATAATAATTCCAATAACTTTTGGGGAGCTTACTTACCAACCTTCCCTGCAAGTTATCCAATGCTGTAGCTTTAGAGACATTTAAGCTGTTCTAATGATGCCAGATTGTCCAAAAAAATCGAGCTGTCTGTCAAGGTTTGCAGAAACTGTGAAACAGGAGATGCACCTTACGCAGAGACAACAGCAGCAATTTATCATTCCTGCCTTCATGAAACAGCCTGACTGCTGTGTGCGGCACGTGGGAGTGAAAGCATTGCAGCGTACATCACACACTTAACTGTACAGCTATATGAGATTGAGCAGATCCAACTTGTTTTTAGAATCTCCATTGGTGAGGACATCGCACCTTTGCCAGGCAAGCTCTTCTACTGCTTAATTTCCCTTGCAGTAGCATTATCTGTAACTTGGATGTTTCACTGTGCAGCTGCGTGTGTTTGGGAGCAGAGCCAGGGCCTGGGACCAGTTCTTGGAGCAATTTGACCCTCAGTGCTTGCTCGGTGACCTGCATGGGAAGTGTACGCGGGAGGGTTGACGTCACACTGGGACGCTGCTTGACTGTGATGCTAGTAATGAAACCGACACCAAGCATGACATTGTTTCTCAAAGTGTTGCTTGACTCTGAAGGCCAGCTGTCTTCAAAATTATGTAGGTCAGTTTCACAATTAAAATACAGCGGGATTAACAGTGAGATTGGAAGGGGTGGCCATTATATTGGGCAGGTCTGCTGGGACATTAATTAGTGCAGCGTCCCTTTTTATGCATATTGTATCAGATCCAAAAATCCATCTGAATTATGCTCAAAGGTCTTCTAAATTGGAGGCATTTGTTTTTAAAAAGTGCAAGTGCACCTCAGAAGCAAGGCTCTTCACATTTCTTCAGAAGCAGGTCGCAAAAGCCAGTTAGTTACTGAAATAAAGCCTTTGTTTAAACATAGACTAACCATAAGCCAAGAAGCAGTCCTAGTGATTGCTGGGTGAGACAGAACCAAATAAAAGGTTAGGAAAATCACAGCCAGTGTTGTCAACTTTCTCTCTAGCTCCTGCTCCTCATGACTAGGAAGGGCACTGGACCTTCTGCACGCTGCAGCGCGTGCTGGTCCCTGTGTGTGCTGCGGCGGACAGAAAGGCCTGTACGTATCCTCCCTTGGATGGCCCCACTTTCCAGGGCAGCCACAGCCCAGCCTGCATGGCCCACGGGCAGTCAGTGCTCCCTGCTGCCCCAGACAAGGAGAGGGAGTAAATGTGGTGGTGTTTTTGTGGGCAGCTGCTTCACCTCAAGAAACCAGAGACCAGTCCATGTGGCAATAAGGGTTATAGTAAAGAGGAAGGATATATGGGGTATGAGGGAGGCACCACTACATCTGTGAAAGGGAGACAGACTTCCTACAGCTGTTTTGAAAGTATTTTGAAAACAGGTAATCCTCAAAAGAAGACTTTTCCTTATGTCTTTGACTGTTTCTTGCTGCATCTGGTATTTGAATTTCCAAAATATCTTTGACAAGGTCACTTACCCAGACCTCTGTAAAAAGTGAGACTGCCATGCGTTAAACAGGATGGTTGTCTTGTTGGAGGGTAGAGGAAGCATTTGGAGGACACATTTGGCATTTTTTCAGGGGACTGAGGCCACTGCAGGGATCCTATAGGGATCCATGTTAACACTGGGCTGTTGAAAATTTTCCCCCATGATCTAGGAAGTAAATGGGCAGAGACTAAGGCCAGGTTTGAGCATTACATAGAGCAGTAAAAACTGAAAGGTAACCATAAAGAAATGCTGAAGCATCTTAGAATACTGAGTGGTTGGGAGATGGAACAGCAGATGAAATTCAGTGTTACAAAAATGGAAGGCACCCAGTAACCTCTGTCATTGCCTTTGCAGTCCTCAGACTGCTTCAAAGATAGTTTTGATTTCACATGCTGGAGAGATTGCTCTGTTTAAAATGGGGATATCCTGGAAGCCTACAGGAATACTTCACTACTTACTGCTGAAGTGAGCTGTATATTGATGCTCTTTTCTCTTCAAAACATCTTGCCCATGGCTGCAGCAAATTCCGTCTTTCAGGACAGACTCTAATCACCCTCATTTATTTAACACACGTATTCTTTTTGCATATATGCTTCCTTTCCAGATGTAAAATTACAGGCCTCAGCAGTCTTCCATGTGAGGGTTATCGCAGCCCACTTGTTTGCATGGGAGTGGGAGTTGAGCGTCGAATGACTAAGCTTTCACTTCATTGCTGGTCTCCCTTTTTTTAATTTGTGCCAGAGAACAATATTTTCTGGGCGCATGTGAACCTCATGGAGTTCAACGAAGCCAAGTGCAAGGTCCTGCACGTGGGTCAGACCTACCTCCAGTATCAATATGGACTGAAGGGACAGAGAACAGCCCTGTGAAGAAGGACTGGAGGATACTGGTGGACAAAAAAATTGGACATGAGACAGCAATGTGTGCTTGCAGCCCGGAAAGCCAGTTGTATCCTGGGCAGCATCAAAAGAAGCGTGGCCAGCAGGTTGAGGGAAGTGATTCTCCCCCTCTACTCCACTCTCATGGGACCCTGCCTGGAAGACTGTGTCCAGCTCTGGGGCCCACAGTACCTTTTTTTGTCCTTTAATTATATAAAAGGGCTTATAAGAAAGATGGAGAGAGACTTTTTACCAAGGCCTGTACTGACAGAGCAAGGGACAATTGTTTTAAACTGAAAGAGGTTACATTTAAATTAGACAAAAGGAAGAATTTTTTAATGATGGGGTGGTAAGACACTGGAGCAGGTTGCCCAGAGAAGCTGTGGATGCCCCATCATTGAAAGTGTTCAAGGTCAGGTTGAACGGGGCTTTGATCAACCACATGAATTCTATCTATTTGTTCAAGGGGTCAGCGTTGGGCGTCAGTGTTCCCTGGCCATTAGTGAGTTTAGGCTGAAACAAGTGAGAGAGATGCAAACCTCAAAGGAGTGAGGGATGAATGTCTTCCAGTGATAAAAAAGGGAATGCGAAATCAGATTCTTTTCATAAAGGATCTTAACCAGGTAATAAAAGAGGTGATACAGCATGTTGGTCCTGATCACAGAGACTGGATTTAGTGACTCCATTGGTCCCTTCCAGTCCCATGCTTGGCTCTGCTCCCACCTCCCTCTGCTGACTTCTTGGTTTCCAGCTCAGCAGGGCTTCAGAGGCCAGAAGGGCACTGGAGGCTGAGTTGGCCAGACATCCCCTCAGCCTCTGCTGGGATCAGAGCCAGGTTCCTCACCATGACACTAGAAATGGAAACCTCCAGGAAAAGGGAGATGGTTGCTACCTGTCCTTTTTTACAGGATGCCAGTTTGCTCAAAGGTAACTGCAATATCCAGCAAATGGCCTTGCCTGGAGATCCATCCTCCCAGAGAACAGCTTGATCTCTACCTTTCTTTAGATTGTGTTCTGTCTCGTCTCGCCTCGAGCCAGAGGCCTTTCTGCTTCCTGGTTTCAGCACTGCAGCCTGGAGACCCCTGCTTGTCACTGGGCTGTTGCCCCGGAGCTCAGTACCTGCAGGATGGACACTGCCCTCCAGAACAGCTGGGAGTTGCTGATTCACAGGTCCACCATACGGTTGCAGAAGATTTTGCCCTTCAAGACGTGGGCCCCAGTGCGTTGAGAATCCACTTGGTACTGAGTTCCCACTGGATTTCTGTGCAAAACACAGAATAATGATCTAGAGGAACAAGGAGGGTCCCAGCAAGGTCTGCAGCCACCTCTGCACCCAGTACTCTCTTTGAAGACATCCCGGAGCCATGAGGCAGCAATAAGACTTGTACCAGACCATCAACAGGACAGGCTGGCTGATGGCCAAGGTACCACAGCAGCATTGCCTATGTCTGCATGACTCCAGCATCCCAGCCGAACTCTTACCCACTGAAAATTGAGGGAAACTGTCTCTAAGAGGTAAATGTCCAGGCTGAGAAGCAGGCCAGCACCTGAGCCATGATGTGGAGCTCTGTGCAGGAGGCTCATCTGCTCAACACAGGCCTGAGACACCTCAAGGCAGCTATCGTGGCATTTTGGTAGCGAGCACCAGTTCTCAGAGGACATGCCTGCCCTGCTTAGTCAGGAGGGTTGTATTAGCCCCGTGGCACAACAGGGAGCTCTCTGCAGACTTGGCCTGGTGGCAGTGGTCTAACCCTGGCACCCTGGAATGTGGTCTCTCTCAGAGGGAAGTAGCCTGAGGGTGGTACCTGGATAAAATTCCCCCGTACTCCGGGAACAGTATGGGCCACAGGATGTTCATGATGGCGGGAAACAGCTTCTTGAGGAAAGCCTAGTGGGAAAAGAGGCTAAAAAAAGCTGCTTGTACACCTGCGACAATCCAGTTCCTCTTCCTGTAGTTCCTCTACCCAGCTGACACATCCAGGAGCCCGGAACGCAATCTCTGGCGGTGGGGAGCAATGGGGCTCAGCACTGCCTGGTAGGGTGCCGGTGACAGGAGTGGGAGAGACGTGTAAGGGAAGAAGAGCTCAGTGGGAAGGTGGGAACGGGGCATCATGTGCCCCACCAGATCAGCAATTACAATGACATACCAATGTTG
>WHYT01014897.1:137893-169035 GCA_009806455.1 Tetrax tetrax | reverse complement strand
GTGGGGGAGCGGGGAGGGAGCAGGGGGGCAGCACACCATCATTCAGCCGCTTTTATCCACTGAGAACCCAAATATGGGGGGCAGAGCAGCCCCCAGGACATAGCCACCAGCCTGCAGCCAACCGCGAGATGCAGGGTCACATTTCTCTGCTTTTTGTGTTAATTTGCAGAAGGGCTGTGACAGGGCCTGAGCCGTGGCCTGGCAGCTCCCACGGCGCGGACCAGGCAGCTGCTCGGGCAGAGGCTGCTGTGCCACACCAGGCACTGTGCTGGTGAAACCCATGTCAGCTACATGAATCACAGAATATCTCAAGTTTGTCTCCAGCCTACTCCTCCTGTCCTGGCAGGCTAATAAACAGTCTTAAAGCTTTCAGATCTCCAATAATCAATCTACATGTCACATGTCATGATATGTATTAATAATACAACAGTCTGATTTCTTCTATGTCTTCAGCTTCCTGCCAAGTCTATAACACATTTGGACACTGGGGAAAACTCCAAGAACCAACGCTTTTGTCTGAATATGCCTGTAGGAGCATGTTCTTTTTCCTTCCGCAGATTTTCCTGGGGCTCACGTCTCGATGGAGCTCTCATGGAACTGAGGAAGGGGCAAGCACTGAGCGCTGGCAGCTGAGCCCTCAGCAGTAACAGGCGCTCACAGACCTCCCGCGTGGAGCGAGCAGCGAGCACAGCCAGCTCGGTACCCTGCGGAGTTGTGAAAAACAGACATTTCATCCTGGTCATGAAGAACCACAACCTGCACCTGTGTCTGTGCTGGCACGAACCTGTAGCTTGCTGTAATTTCAGCAGGGTTCGTTGAAGGCAAGCACAGCAAAGCCAGCAGATGCTCAGTGCCGTGGGGCTGAATTACAGACCTTGCCCACAGCAGGTCTGCGAATGGGCACGGGGATCTCCAGGCAGCTCCCACAGGAGGAGGGGGACACAACCCTAATGTCAGCACAGTGTGGGACAGGTGTGGCATTGACCGCAGAGAGTGGGACACAGCAAAGAGAGCAGATATTTAGCAGACCTCAGAAACTGATCGTGCATTTAAATGGTTAACAAGCAGTCAGGATGGTAGCCTGACAATCACAACTAACCAGGTGAAGGATGACTGCTCACCCAGAGCACATCTCAGTCTCCGGAGAGAGTGGTTCAGGAGGAACCTTTGTGGGAGAAAGCAGAGAGGCAATCCCAGCCAGCTCTGGTGAAGTCTGTGAGCCTTTCTCAGGTGCATCTCTCCATCTTTGTCAGAAGCAGACAAGTGGGTGCACCAGGTCCTGGCTTTCTTTTCACCTGGAAGCCCCATGTGCCATCACCAACGGCTGCATTGCAATGTACTTGTGTCCAGGTGTGCAAGATTCCTCCACCCTTGCCCAGGAGCAGGCACAGCTCTTGTTCCTTGTGCAGTGCCACAATCCCAGCCTTGCCACAGTGGCCAACCACAGTTTTGAGACTGGGAGGCAGGGGTGCAGCTGGCCCAGGTCCTCAGCTATGGCCTGAGTCTAGAAATGTGCACCTCTCAGCAGACCATACCATGACGAGCTCAGCCTGCACATCTTGCACCGCTCTGCAGGCTGTGGGGTGATGGGGAGGAGGAGCATCAGCATGGCCCTGCATTTGGCACCGTTTTGCAGATCTCGTTCTGGTAGCGCAGAGGGGCTTGGCACGGGCAGGCTCTAAGGGGGCCCTGCAGCGAAGCAGTGTCTGCAGCACTGGGACTTTGCCAAGGCACTGCACGAGGCAGACAGGGACAGCAGCAGGAGCAGTAGCTGGCATGGGTGGGGACACGCATGGCTGCCCGCCAAGGACTTCATCTCAGGGCAGCAAAGTCTGAGAGGCAGTGAAACAAGCAATAGGAGAAAGAGAATGAGCTATCCATGAAATCAGAGCTTTCCAGTGCACTAAAACTGCGTGAGCACTACTTCTCACATAGGGGCTTGAGGGTAGGAAGTGATGGTTTACAGAGGGCGTCAGATGCTGCGTTCTGTGGACGGAGTGGGCCGGTGTGTGGGGGTCCCCGTGCCATTGTCTCAGCCTATGGGGATGTTCTCCCTGCCAGGTATGTGTCTGGGTCTAGCACAGCACCGAGACTCTGTGAGGCCATGGGGCACAACTAGAGCGCACCGAGAACTTAGGGCAGGGCTGTGACTGTTCCCAGGGAAGGGCTGGCAGCGTAACCCAGTCAGCCTGAGCCGCCAGGCTGGCACAGGAGCAGGTGAGGGCAGGCTATGTGCCCATTTATGCAGGCGCAGGACACCCAGTCTCTACCAAGCAGCCTTCAACTTTGGATGCAGCATTTGCCCAGTGCTCGTCATTCTTTTACTTGCTGGGGTTGGCTTTCTCTGCCCATCTCCCCGGGGTGCCACGGTGGGCTTTGATAGAGGCTGATTTCAGTTCCCAAGCAAAGCAGCTCAGTAACTTCCATTGTTCACGCTCTCAATGACCGTGATAGCACTGGATACTTCTGCTGTCAATACACCTGTCAGGTCCCTTTTTAGCTTTACTAGGCCCTCAGCTTCGATGCCTTCATGTGGTGTAAATGATCTGGGAACAGGCTGAGCAGTAACACTATTATCAATGTATCAATACACAGGACGCCCACATCTTGAGTACCATATGCTGTCTAGTTGTCCCATCTTAAAAGGATAGAAAAGAAATCATCAGCTGGGAGAGATCATAAGGATCTGCAGTGTCACAAATGGTGCAGTGCATATACATAGCAAACAATTATTAACTGTTTCTTAGAATAGAAACTAGGAAGAGCTGTAAGAAATAATTGACCATCTGGTTTAAACCAAACAGAATAAATTTCTTTTCACATTGCACATAATTACACAGCAGAACTCTTGACATCACAATACCCTGTGATAATAAAAAGTATAAATGTCTTTTCTTGGCAGCACTGAATTCCCCTAAAACCAATAATGCAGCAGATGGTAACAAAACACCATCACCAAATGAACAAAAAAGGAGTGTTGGTAATTATTAATGATGAGCAGAGGGGCTTTCCACATTTCATAAGGTTTATAACATCTCAGAGGGTTGCTATCCACAACCAGTGGATCCGAGCCTGTTCCTTGGCAGAAGACAACGAGGGAATTTCCTGTAGCACATTATATAAAATATCTGTGATTTGTGATTTGCTGTGCCTTTGCCTTCCATTATTATTACCATGAGGGATCAATGAGTTAATTCCACCTCCATGGGAGGGAAATAAGATACAGCAGCCAGCACACGGACATGGCTGAATCAATGTGAAGGAACCCTCACAGCATACCTTGGACGTTGTCTTACAGTGAACAGGAGGCAAGAAAACAGCCAACGCAGAACAGCAGCTACGGCAACTTTGGGAGGCAGTCATTGGATCAGCCAGGAGACAGGGGCTGCAGGTGCAGGGGCAGATCTGGTGTTTGGGTCCTCCCCAGCTCTGCTCCAGGCCAGCCTGCAGCTGGCTGAGGGATGATGCTCACCTGGAAGAGGAAACCCCGAGTCACAGCAGCAGCTGGCTATTTCCAGAGGCACAATCAGCTCACAGCTGGCCATGGGAGGCTCTACGGCAGGGAGCAGGAGCAGCCAGGATTTCCACCCGAGCAGCACCGTTCTGCCACTCCCTGGAGGAGCACAGGCGCAGGCAGAACGGGGCCCACACAGAGGGACTGTGTCAGAGAGAGGTGGAGGGCATGAGGACTTGCACAGGAGTTCCTAAACTGGGTGTTTCTCGGGGAAATAATTGCATGAGTGTGGTGCCCCAGGAAGGGAACAGTCACAGAGGTTCCAGATGCCCAGGTCAGGACCCAGCTGTTGCAGGTCAGGTCATATTAATTCCTTTCACAAATCTGTGAACGCCCACCTCACACTAGTTAAAAGCTGACTCAGGCTTAGATTAAGGACACAAAATCCATACATCCACTGTGGGTTTCATTTAGTCGATAACATTTATATGGTACAAAGCATGGGCAGTTTCTGCACAGGCATAGCATAGACCTAAAACTTTCCCAGCTCCCAGGGGACATGGACGCAGACACAGAGGTGAATCCCTGGTGCGCAGGGAACCCTTGCTGGGATGTTCAGCATTGGGCAGAGAAAAACAACAGCAGGGAAGTTCTCTCTGCTGAAAGAGCCTCCGGCAGCCTGTGTCTGTGTGCAGGGTGAGGTGATGGGACACAGCGAGGTGCAGGCACAGAGGCAGCAGAGCCATCTGCTCCACTGTGCCGAGCAGCAGCGGCACACAGCGAGCGCGACACTGTGCAGTCAGGCAGCCGATGTGGCACGTGTGCGGCTTGCCCGCATCAGCTTTTGCTCGTGGGTAGCTTGTGCTAGTGAATGGGGTGCAGCGCAGCAACGTGCCAAACACAGACAGCTGGGGGTGAGTGGTGGGCAGAGAGCCCTTGGGGGATGGCCAGGGGCATGCTGGCTGGTCCAGCAGCACTGACAATGCCTCCTCCAGCTGGCTGGGGCTGCGGGGCCTGCGGTCCAGGCTGCAGAGGTGAGGATGAGGTCTCAAGCCTGCTGCCGGACTTCCCCGCTGAGCTCCAAGTACCAGGCACTGCAAGGCCTATAATACAATTCAGATGTATTAGTTCCTGATCTGCGATTGCAAATTGAATTTTGCATCTCCAAAAACCCAAACACTCAAACGATAATAAAATATGTGTAGAAAGTTCGCACTTCCAGTATTTATTGTTTACAGACTGAACCCACAGATACAAATGCTCCCCGCTGCTCCCACCGTGCTCCCTGCGCGCAGTCACGGGGCTCTTCCCTAGCGCAGCGCACACGGGCACGGTGTGGCACTGTGGAGGGATGCTCGCTAAGCTCCCAGGATTGCCCGAGTGGCACGGCATGTCCGCTCCTGTGTCCAAGATAACTGACCTGGCAGGTGTATGGAGCCTGAGAATGCCACTCAGCCAACAGCAATGGCCAAGGGTGGTCAGATGTAAACTTCCACTGATCACAACATGATTCTCCCCCTCCATGGGCAATAGGGTTACAGCCTGGGGTGTAGGGAAAGGACGCAGAAACCTAATCCCTTGAAAGTGGCTTTGGGGGGAAGAAACCATCGCACAGTGCTAACGGACATCTGTTTCTATCAAGGAACGGCATTACCCACTGATACCTAATAGCTACAGTGCTGAGCTTTCCAAAGAATGTCTTTTAAAAGTTGTCATGTCATCTTCATCCAACCACACCTGTGCAGGCTGGAGTAACCTGGGCAAGCCAGGGAACAAATGAGTAACCGCTGCAGCTGTGTGACCTGAAGGGATCCAAACCACGCGACTGACAGGCAACTAGACAACACATTGGTGTTCAAGGTTGTGCTCCAACGACTGTGAGGCATGCTGCTTACGTGTAACAAGAACATGCTGAGAAATTTCCAGTAGAGCATGTGAGCATATGTCTAGCAGGAAGCAAAGTCATGGTGCTGATAACAACTGAGCTGAAGTAACAGCTTAGTACTCAGGTAAAATAACGAATCCTAGAAAAAAGGATGGTATGAAATTAAGCCAATGATTTGGTGTATGGGAGAAAGGACCTGACTCAGGTTGTTGGGTTAGAGCTGCAGTATGGCCAGAAGCTGTTTGACACCAGCAAATATGTTTGTGCTTGCTGCTGGGCTGCCTGACCAGAGGAACGTGTGCTACAGGGCAGTCAGTGATAAAGAACCTGAATCCTTGGCAGGCAGCAAAGATGGGCCGTGGAGTGGTCAACGTTAACACCAACCACCAGGTTAACAGCCAGCTGTGCAGCAACCAGCTGTGGGTCAGGCCACCACTACAGTGACCAGGTGAGAACAGGTCTTGCAGACAAGAGAGATCTAGCGATCTGTTCCTCTAAAACCTTTTGCAGTCACATTCTTGCAGTTGCCAGCTCTACCCTTGGCTTTCCTTTAAGTTCCCTCGCCAGCATGCAGATGGAGAAGGAGCCTTCCAGCAGGACTCTGCTGGGGAAGCAAGATGGGACTCATCCTGCAGCAACAATAAAGCTCAGCATGTGAAGGAGGTAATCTCCTGATCCCCCAAGAACACCTGAAAAGCAGCGCTGAGCAACCTAGACAGGGCCAAAAGGCCACTCAACCTGCCATACAGCTGCAAAGTTAACCCAGGTTCTGCCAAATTTCAGTTTCCACTTGTCTGAACTTGTCCCTTACGCACTAACACTGCAGATCATATGCTTCCCATGGCAACAGCACTGCCCTGGTCTTCACAGCTCTTCCCAAAGCACAGACCAATTCTCCTGTAACGGAGACCTCCTGACGTGACCAGGAAAGCATTTTAGGGGCCCTAGTGCACTGCACTATGCATGCGTGTGCCCACACATGCGCACACATGCACACGCACACATCAATCTGCCTTTGCTGCAGGCTGCCTGCATTCAGGGCTTGGTCCAGCTGGTGTTTAGCTCTGGCTGTGCTACACAGCCAGCACAATACGGACTGCAGCAAAGGCCATCAGCTGGACATCATCAGGAGTCCCCAAGTCTGCCTCAATTCCCAGTGAGGCTGAGCTGCTTTAGCAGCCCCTTGGAACCAAAAGGGCTCATAGATTCCCATTTGGCTTGACTCCTTCTTCCAGTCTCCTTTGCCCACAGAATACAGTAGCTACAGCCTGCAAGGCAAGAGAGGACAATTTGGGTTAATTCCCTTATTTCCCTACCACTTCACTATCCCAGTCCTGCCTTTCTTGGGAATGGGACACAACCCACTCTGGTGCCTTCATGCTCACGTGGAGCAGCACCTTGGAGGGGCCAGAGCATCTCCCGCCACAGAGGAGCTGGTGGGATTGTGCTGGGGCACCAGCCCAAATGTCTGTATCTGTCAGTGCCCCAACAGTTGTGGCACCAGTGAGCCAATGGTGTTCACTGCCACTACATGACTGTGGCCCCACTGCCCAGGATGCTTGCCTGCATGTGGAGCCTCCTACACTGGTGGCCCCCCTCCTTGGATGAAGGCCCCTCACATCATCCATATGCACGGAGACAAACCCTTCAGCCCAATTAGAGCTAGTGGTCAGTGGCCAGAGGAGAGGCCATACCAGAGAGCAACAGAGGGCTGTGCCGTCACCTCCTCAGCACACAGAAGTGAGGACTGGTCGGATCTCCCCACAAGCTGGAGAAATCATGCTTGCTCCTCTTCCCAGGCATCACCTCACTTACAACACTTCTGAGAGGTCTCCCACCTCCTGGATTGTCTCCTCAGTGCTGTTCAACTCCTTGCCTGGTGCTGCAGCAGAAAGCACCATCACTCTAGCACTGCAGCCCCTGCAACTTCACCAGTCCCGGGCTTCTCTCCAGTCTTCCAGTAGCCACTACCTATGTCTCGCTTTTGCCTTCTGCCGGGCAGCTCTGGCAGCCTTCCACACTGTGCTGTACCCTGCCCTGGCATGCCATGCCCTGCCCTGCTGCACCATGATGTGCTTGGCTGTGCTGTGCCATGCCGTGCCCTGCACCTCCACACCGTTCCCTGCTGCGCCATGTCACATCATGCTGTGCCCTGCTGCGTCATGCCATGCCGTATCATACCCAGCCACGATGTGCTATGTTGAGCTATCTGTGCCATGCCATGCCATGCCATGCCATGCCATGCCCTCCGCTCCTCTGCCCTGCTGTGCCTGGGAATGCCTGTACTGTGCCTTGCTATGCATCTCAAGCCGTGTGCTGAGCCCTGGCCATTCTCAGTCATAGTGTCCCAGTGGCTCAGCACACCTCTCTGCTTCTCCAGTTTGCCCCCAGCAGCAGAGCACTAAAGGGCAGAGCAGGTCCCTCAAGCAAAACCCATTACACTCAACATCCTGCAGCTGCACATATCTGTTTGGTCAGACCAAAGGCACGGATGGACACCTGAGCACAGGCATTTAGAATTAACCGCTGCATGCGAACTGCAGTGCAGCACAGCTGGCCCTGCAGAAAGCACTGCGCCTAAGCCTGAGGGAGCAGCAGCTTAGACTACGATGAGGACAGAGTTACCTCCAGGATAGCCAGCATGCCACAAATTAATAAAGGTTGCTCTCAGCCGTACTTCAAAGTGTCACTGCCTCCATTCAGACTTCTCTAGCAGGTCAGCAAGAGCCCATGGTTGGATGTAGGTCTGCAGCACAATGGGGCAGAAGGGAGGCTGTCCTGAGGTGGCTGTCCCCATTACCAAACATGCCGGTGCCAAAATGAAGGAGCATCTCCAACTGCAGCTCTCTTCCAGGTGTGCCTGGCAAGAGCCCTGCCCCTAGATGCAACCCCTGGGGAGCAAGCAGAGCTCTGCTGGGGCCAGCTCTTGCCGAAGGCCCAGACAAGCCCCTCGCATGACCATAGCCTGGTGAATTTTGCAAGGACAAACTCATTAATTGATGAGAGCACACATGAGTGAGAACTGTCAGAGCTGGCTGCAGGGATCAGGCTGGTGGACTCTGTAGGTCAAGGCTTTGGTTAGCACCCCCTACACCTATGCCAAGTGCCTCAATGTTGCAGTGTCTGCGTTGTGGGGCAATGACACCCCAGAAGGATGGGAGACATTTCTCCCAGGTGCCTTCCAGGAGCCTTCTGCAGCACAGCCCAGAGAGGCACAGGAACCCTCCACAGCACAGAGAGGTGACTGAGGGCCCCCTCGGTCTGTCACAGCTGCGTGCAGCAGCAGGGGCAGGGGCTGCATGGGACGGCCGTGCGCACTCCCACGACATGTCCTGCTGTGGGCACAGCAAGTGGGCAGGCAGTGCTGGCCCAGCCTGAGCCCTGCCTGGCGCAGAAGCCCTGCAGGGTCCTGGAGGATGACACCATCCTTTTGCACAGTGCCCAGCCGCTCTCCGCGCACCGCTGCCGAAGGAGCAGGACAGAGCGAGCGGCCGGCCCCCGTAAGACGCCGAGGAAGGGTCGTAGTGCCGTGGGGTGTGCAACCTCAGCGCAAACCCGCAGGACAGGAGCCACGGGCTTGTGGAACAGCGCACGGGTGCGTGGGAAGTGCCACAACAGGACAGTGCGAACAGTCACTTGTGTGTCGTTGTGTAACGAAAGACGCGTGAACGCACTGCATCAGGGAAGAGTCGCGTGGGGAGAGTCGGCACTGGTGCTTACTGGGGGTACGGCATGCGGGGGGCACTGGTGGTTCTGGGGAACGGCACAGGGAGCCGCGCCGGTGGTTACGGGGGTACGGCACGGGCTGCGGGCAGCACTGGCGGTTGGGGGCACGGCTCGGGGGCGCCGCTGCCCGCTTCGGGGTACAGCTGGGAGGCGGTGCCGGAGTCGCTGCGGTGCCGCTCGGGGGGCGGCGCTGGGCGGAGCGGGCCGGGGGAGGGCCCGGGCGGCCGTTCCGCCCCGCCCGCGCTGCGGCCGGGGCTCGGCCCCGCTCCGTCCCAAGGCGCAGGGAGCCGGGCCGGTGCCAGGGCTGCCGGCCGGGCCGGGGCCGCGGGCCGGGGCCGCAGTCTGGGGGGGCCCTGCGCCGGCCCGCCGCCATGGCTCGGTTCTCGGCGTTCCTCAACCCGGTCCTGGTGCTCTTCAGCTGCGACCTCTGCCTCGTGCGAGCCAGTAAGTGCTGCCGGGCCGCCGGGACGGGACGGGACGGGACGGGACGGGACGGGACGGGACGGGGCGAGGGGGCCGCGCGTCGCCCGCTCGCTGCCGCGGGGCTCGGTGGGCCGCCCCGCTCCCCAGGGGCCCGCGCTGCCGCCTGCGGGGGGGCCGGGCGGGGGCGCGGACCCGGCACTTTCCGGACGAGGGGCCGTGCCAGGCACTGTCCGGGGCCGTCCGCTGCCCTGCGCCGGGCCCCGCCGTGGCCTCCGAGCCAGACGTGCCTTCGGCCACTCTCGTCCCCTCCCCGTGGGACGGGGTGCGATCGCGTGGCCGCGCTGCCCTCCGTGGAGGGCACCGGGCTCTCCCGGGGGCACCCGAAGCCGCCGCCTGCGGCGTTGGTTTCCGAAGCCTCCCGCTTCTGGGCGAGGCGGGGGGGGAGCGCTGGCTCCCCTTGTGCCCCGCAGGGCAGGGCCTCCCCGTTTCCCATCCTTGCCCCTCACCAGTGAGCATCGAGTCCCGAGAGAGCTAATGCCCCTGGCCGGGGATGCTCCCGTGCCGAGGCTGGGCTGTGAGCCGGTCCCTGGCTGACAGGCGCTGCTGCGTGCCTTGCTGCCTTGCTTTCTCTGGGCTGGTGTTTGCTAAGGCTCCGCGGTCTGTCGGCACCTAGGGTACCTCTGTCCTTTCTTCCCTTGACTCATCTGAATGACCCTGTGTCAGTGGCAACCGTCTGCTGTCTGTTTGCCCCTTGTCAGTTCCTGATGTGTTAGATGATTGGATTGCGAGTATCAGACATGTTCTGATATGTCCTGCCATGTTTTCAGTCTCCTTGCAAAAGATGTACTACAGGGCCTGACAAATTCAGGAAGAAATGCAGTCAAGGTTGTTAAAAAGGGGCCACTTATTTTTAGATGTGCGGTCTAATGCTTACCTCCCTACTGCAGGGATAAGTTGGGCAAACATCTGGGTGCCCTTGAGCAGCACTCCCAAGGGCACGGGCTGAGGAGCAGGTGAGGTCCCCTCTCCGGAGTCATAGCAGGGATGGGAAGGGCGCCAGCGGAACTGTGCCCCATCCCTATGCGCAGCGCCACATCTGCCAACATCGCTCTTGAGGGGCATCTGTCTGGCCCCTTCTCCAACCTACAAAGCCAGGTCGTGTGGCAGGTCTGATCCAGTGCTCGGCTGCCCACAGATCAGCCCTCCCTGCTGCCCAGCCTCAGGCTGCAGTGCTGCTCGCTCCAGCACGCAGGGCCAACTCTTCCCACCTCTTCGGCAGGCCTGTAAGGAAAGCGCTGCTGTACTGACAGGACAAAAGGGTTCGCCAGCCCTTAAGTAAGTGATTGCTCTTTCTGTGGTGGTGCCCATTTCTTAAAATGGTTTTAATCAAAAGTGAAGCTGGATAACTTATAAATGATGCAGAATCATTAGTGATTAATGCATTAGGCCGGGCTTAACTGTGGTGTGCTTTTCCCAGAGAGCCCAGCAGGGTGTTGGAGCATCTTGGCTTTACAGGAATGTTTTTAATAGTTGGCTTCACAGAGTACGTTTTTTTGAGCCCTTGCACTCACAGATCTTTATGGCAACAGCTCTGGCATGAAACTGCTCTGACCTCAGCTGCAGAGCAGGCTGAAGAATGTTGGGCTTAATGTGGGGATCATACGCAAAGCTTTCTATGGTGTGATCTGTCCTTTGGTGGTCTTGTCATAATGACTTTCAGTGAGGTCTCATCTTGCATATCCTTGGGATTAAACATTGCCCTGTCTTTCTAGGGTGAACTTCTCTATTTTCGACTTCTGAAACTTCTTGTCTTGTCTCTTCCTGCTAGACGTGCAAATCCCATGTGTGCAGAAGCATCTTTTCTGCAGTTTGCTGAACTGCAAACTGACCAAGGGACACTCATTTTCACAATGAAGAATTGAAGCCTGGACACCTTCAGGTCTCGCTGTCACACAGGTTCAGGTCTGCTTGCCTGGAGCCTGCGCAAAGTGTGTTCACGATGCGTGAGGTCTGAAGCCATATGCGCTGTGGCTCTGCCATGCCCCAGCATCCTCTCACGCTCCCCTCTCTGCATTTGGGACATTTAGGGATTGGCTCTGGGTGTAACAGCAGATTCTGCTGCCTTTGAGTGTACTGTCTTTGCAGTTTGATACCAGGATGGTATCGCCCCAGGACGACCTTCTGCTGCCAGTGAGTGAAGGTCCCTACGCCGGGCCTGTGCAAGCTCTGGCTAAGACAGTTCAAGCAATACTGCCAGCCCCGCAAGGACACAGCAACATGGCTTATGGATCAGCACCGTGCCCTTCTTCTCAAACCATGGAGTGACTCAGCCGCAGGGCCATGTCTCAGCATCCCCAGCCCAAAAATCTGGGCTGGGCCAGGCTGGGCTCCCTGCAGAAGCCTAGAAAATTCTTGTGCAGAGCAGGGAGCCTGCTACAAGCTCCATCCACAGACTTTTGTGTCGCAGAGATGTCAGACCCTGCCTTTAATTTCCTCACATACACTTAAAGGTTGGGGAGGCCAGCTGCCCCCTTTGGGCATGTCCAGGCCTCTTCTCATTTTGTTAGATGTAAAAAGCTACCTTATTTATTACCGTAGATGTATCCTGTGAAGCACCAGGTCCTGTTCTTGTCCTGAGGCCAGCTGGCAGGGTCTGGTCACATCCATAGCACGAAGCTCCTGGGTTCCTGAGCACATCAGTGCTCAGGACCATACCTACTAGGAACGGTTCATGGCTTGTGCTGGCTCCTGAACCATGCCCAAGAGTGGTTTGGGCACATGCTGGTTGATTCAGACCAAAGCAATTCACGGGACCAGTCTCTGCCATTCCTGGGCTGTTTCTGAACTTATATTTGCTAGCATAGTGGTAGCAAATTGCTAGCTTTGGGCAATTGTTCTTCTTAGCCTGAAGGCTCGCAGAAACATTGCAGCCTCTCCATCCCCTCCAAAATACTTCTACGTGGGACAGTGCGAGGGAGTGGTTGTTTGCTAGCTGACAGGGTGCTGCTGCTCAGCTGTTAATTGTGCAGCTAACTTGCATGCTGGCCGTGCTTCAGCGGAAAACTTGACCACATCTGTGGGGAGCTCAGCTCCTCTGTGCAGGGGACAGTCTGTGGCCAGGTCTGGGGACTGCAGCTTTATCCAGCCTGTTTTGCTGTTCGCTTGTGGGAGACCAGGGTGCGGGGGTAAGAACATGGCTCCGACTCCGTCTCACAGGTTAGAGTGGTGAACCAGATTCCCACTGGCAAAACTCTAAGCAGACAAACTCTTCATGGGATAAAGGATGTTGGAGTGTATCTTAGAGTCCTTTTCAGTTTTCCAGCCTCCTGTTCTGAAAGAGAAGGTGCAGCATCCTGTGATGTCCCGGTTTGTGTTGTCTTCAATGGCTCTGTCTCCTGGTCATGCGGCAGGCTTCTGTTGGAGACACACTCAGCCTCAGTGTCTCTCTGAGAACATGTTTTCTGGGCTCTGTGGATGACCCTTCTGTCGGTCTTAATTGTCTGTGGCAGACCACAAACCTGCATTTCCCAGAGTGGGAATCATAGCCTTTTCCTGGTTTGATCTGGAGCTGGGTGTATTTAAATGCGAATAAATGTATTTGAATAGCTGCCCTGCAGAAATCACCTTTCCTTGTCGCTCTGACTATGGTTGGTGGTGGTGGTACGCTTGTCTTTTTTCTTGTTCTCGGGTGCCCTCCGAGGCTCTTTTTCTATCTACATAAATCACAGCATTGAGCTTGTGCTACATGAGGTGCTTGAGGGACACTTGTTCACAGGGAGAGAGGACACACAAACAATCCTCAGTGTCTGGCTTTATGCACTCCTGTGTCTGACTTCTGGACAAAATTTGGCTTTGAATGCAGGTCTGTGTACCTGTGTGGGATACTGCCATGTTCTTAGTGCGGTGAAATCTCAAAATGATGATGGTGCAGACCATGGGTCGGTCAGGCCAGCTTTCTGAAAGATAGCAATGGCTGAGCTGCTGCCGGCTTTGCAGCCGATGGTGTTGCGCTGCTGGGAAAGTCAGCTCTGCCTTCTGCACTGGGTTTTCCTCCCCACTCTAGAGCAGGGAGGAATGCCAGGCTGATGAGATGGCCAGACTGAGTTGCATAGTGTGTTTATTCCAAGCTGCCCCATTTTTCTGTCACAGTTTATATATAAATAGTGAGTCTGGGCTGCTTCCTACGCAGTTCTGGGTGGTGTGCCAGGCATTCATAATGTGCGTATCCACGGGGCAGCCCCAGAGCTTACGGGAGCCTGAGTTTACCATCACAGTCTTGGTTGAAGAATTGCATTAATGTAGGATTTGTTAGGACTTTCTGGACCCTACAGAAACATGGGACTTCCCTGCCAAGAATCTACTCTGTGCCCAGGCTGAGCAGGAGCATGTCATGCGGGGCAGCCATGCTTCTGCTACTGCTGGGGCTGAAAGAAGTAAACTTTTCAACAGATGAACATCTGAGCCGCAGTGAAGGTACCTCAGCTCTGCAAGCAGCTGCCCTCGTGAAGAACGGGTGTGAACATCATTCACCTCTCTGATAGCAGGGTCTCTATAGTGCTCTGGAACGGGCTGCAGGGACTTTTATTTTAATGTGATCTAGAGCTGCAGGGACTGGTTAAATTGCAATGACAGTCTTGTTAACTCTTTTTTGCCCAGGACAGGTCTTCATGCATTTCCCATTTTGATGTCTGCAAGGTGGAAGGAGCCTACTGGGGCCCTCTGTGTCTTTAGCTGGGTCTGGCAGCCTGGACACGTGGTCAGCATTGCTAATCCCCTTTATATGGAGCAGGTATCATGAGCAACGGGCTACATCTGCCACTTGCAAGCCCTTCAGAGCACAGCCAGTCAGGTGCCTCGCGAGCGTGTCCTCCTTCCTGCTGCAGGACACTGCAGAGGGTGAGGTGTGCAGTGAGCACGTTTCTCACCAACAGCCAGGCAGGGAGGAGTCCCGGCCCGCAAGCGAAGGCTGCCAAAGCCAGCGGTGCCGCAGAGGGGCAGCCGCACAGGCAGTAGCTCTGCGCTCGCACACCTCCCCACGCACAGCGGGCAGCTGCCCGCTAGCCCAGGAGGCATCGTGCTGTGCATGTGTTGCTGCTGGCAGGGGCTCAGCCTTGCGCACCCACTGTGCCACTCCTCTCCTGGGGACAGAGTCACCAGAGAAGCTGCTCCCTGTAGCCCTGGCCAGCGTGCTGCCATGGCAGGTGTTGGAGAGGCGCTCCGTGGCGGTGTGCGGAGGTGAGTGCCTGTTCTGAGACATCTTCTTTTGCCTCTTTCCTGTGCCTTGCCTCGGTCCATCCCTGGCTTATGCAGACAGGCCACCCTCCCCTGTCAACGTGACTGTGACGCAGCTGAAGGCAAACTCTGCCACGGTCTCCTGGGACGTCCCAGAAGGAGACGTGGTCATCGGCTATGCTATCTTACAGCAGGTATTTGCGCTCTGTCCCAGGGGGCTGGGGACCCCTCTCACTGGTTACCAGCATGCTCCTATGTCAGGCCTTTTGCCACAGTTCAGAGCTCCTCTGGCACCTGCCTGAGGACACCTCTGCTGTTGAGCAGTCCTTGCCAGGGCTCCCTGTCTGAGCCATCCATCCCGGCGGGAGGCAGCAGACCGTGGACTGCACCGGGGGTAGCTGTCCCTGCAGTGGCTTCCCTGCAATTTCTTTGGATAAGGATGGTGCTTCAGCCATGACATAGCCCTCCTCTGCTTGCCTTGCTCCGCCTCCATAGCCCCAGATGATGGTGGCTTCTCGAGGGAGGCACCTGGCTCTCAGGCCACTCAGGGATGCTGCATAGCAAAGCGCTAGCCAGCCTGGCCCACCCCGGGATGGACGATTGCCCGGGAAGGGAGGAGTAAGGGCAGTGCGCCCAGCACAGCTCTGCAGACGGGGGCCTGTGCCTGGTGCAGCTGGGAACAGCCTCCTGGGGATGACAGCTCTTCACTCTGGCAGCGGCAAGATGGGCAGATGCAGCGTTTCATCCGTGAGGTGAACACCACCAACCGGGCCTGCGTGCTGTGGGACTTGGCGGAGGATGCTGATTACATCATCCAGGTGCAGAGCATCGGCCTCTACGGAGAAAGCCAGGCCAGTAAGCGTGTCCACTTCCGGACCCTGAAGGAAACCGACCGCCTCCCTTCCAACAGCTCCAACCAAGGTGAGGCAGCTCCTTCCAGCTCACCCAGGTGCTGCTGGTGGGGCCACACCTGAAGGTCTCCACAGTATACAGGCAGGGAGCCAGCAGCCAGCAAGGAAGGTGCTGCCCTGAGCAGCGGGCTGCTTGGGGCGTACAGGGACAGGCTCTCAGGTCTCCTAGCCTGCAGACTACCAAAGGACAAATGATGGAGATGTGGTCTCCTTTCCTGCTCATATCCATGATGTGCCACCTTGCCCTGGGGTTGCCCACATGCTGGTCCATGAGAGATGATCAAAGAATCCAAGAGAGATGATACCCAGAAGGGGTCCACTGGGAACGGGAGCCTGTCTCCAGCACTATCCATAAGAGGGAGACTTGAGAAGAGTATAACAGGGCAAGTAGATGGCTTACTTCCCTCAGAACTTTGGTGTTCAAATCAGAGCCTTCCTAACCTTCCCTGGTCCCTGCAGAGAGAGTAACCTCAGTAATTACTGCCATGCATTTTGCAGTTCCTGCTTGAACCCAAACAAGCTGTTAGAATCCCTGACTGCCTTTGGTAGCAAGGATGGTTTATCTGACACAGGAAAGCCACAGGCTGCATGTCCTTTCCCCGCTAAGATGTCCTCTCGCACTCGTCCTTATTTGGGGGAGGTGGGCCCCTCTTCTCTGGAACTGCTTGAGTGTTGCTGGTCCTGAAGAAGGTTCTGGTGGGAGGGTGTCTGCTTCCAGCCCTGCCTGGGTTGTCTTCTCTGCAGGTGACATCACCATGGAAGGCCTGGACAAGGACAGGCAGTTGCAGACAGGCGAGATCATCATCATCGTGGCTGTGCTGCTCATGTGGGCAGGTGAGTGCAACAGGCAATGTTCCGGCAGGCTGGAGCAGAGACGTGGTCCACGCTCCACAGAGAGGATGGGGCTCTAGAGAGTGCGGGGGCACGTTGGAATGGGTCTGGCATCCTTTCCAGTAAGTCCATTGAGCTTCTGTATGAGCTCGAGCCGGTGCGGTGAAAGAAGCAACCACAGCCACTGGTCAGCAGTGGTGGCCTGGAGCGTGTGGGCTGGCTGGCCTGGCTGCTGTGCTGGAAGAGCAGGAGACAGTGTGGGACCTAAGCAATGCAGGATTACAGGGCGGGAGCATCCCAGCTGCCATCATGTAAGCTGGGCCTTGGCTAGCTTGTCTGGCACCTGAGAACACTGCTGCACTGGCTGGTGGTGGCTGTGCTCGGTCTGCTAAAGCTGTAAATGGGTGGGTTGCTGCTGTACAGAACCCGGTCAGAGCCAGTGCTCGAGCAAACAGCAGCTTTCCCTGCGAGCAAGGGAGCCTAGAAGGTAACGGTCAGGTCCCGAGTGCTGACGCACAGCTGTTGTGAATGAGAAGTCATTGTCCCCTACTCCCCTCCCAGTAAAGGTGAATTTTCTAGTGGCATCTTGCAGGAATCCCTCCTTATCCTGGCATTGCATGCTTCTCTAGTGCATGGGAAGAAAATACAGGATGGCTGCGGCTAGCCTACAGCTTGTGGTGTGTCACAGTGCCACCGGGGAGAGGTCAGGGCTGTCTGCAGGTGGCTGGGATAACGCGCTGTAGTTGAAACCGGCATGTCTCACGATTGCAGTTCAAAGCATGGCTGCAGAGACCTGTGCCAGGGTCCCAGGGGTGGGACATGCGCTGCGCGAAATGGGTGCTGTAAAGCCATGGCAGAGTGACCGATGCCACAGTCGGTTTGCAAGACAGGACAAAGCCAAGGGCTGGCTTTTGTGTGGGTCACAAGCACTGGACCAATAACTGTGGTGCCTTGCTGGGGGCACTCAGAAACCCACTCAGCTGCACCCTGACCTCTCGGGCTGTGCCTCTCTGAGTGCCTCAGCATCTGCCTTTGGCCTCACAGCCTTGAGCCATCGGCACTGAGCACCTCACCTGTGCCCTGATGGCTTTAGCCGCATCTGTGCCTTGTCTGCCCCCGGAGACTGGCCTGGCCACACACGCAGAGGTGCCTGGTGTGGTCTGGGCCAGCACAGGTGGGTGGGTTACTCGCACCCTGGGGTGCCCTGGGCCTGACTGCTCTCCAGCTGGGATGCTGTGGGGAGAGGAGGCCAGGGGCAGCCAGCACGAGGGAATCCTTCATCCCCTGTCTTTCGGCAGCGGTGATCGCCCTCTTCTGCAGACAGTATGACATCATCAAGGACAACGACTCCAACAACAACAAGGAAAAGACAAAGCCGTCCTCAGAGCACAGCACGCCGGAGCGACCGAGCGGGGGGCTGCTGCGGAGCAAGGTGAGTGAGGAGGGCTGGCAGGGGGGATGGCGTGTGATGTCTGCTGTGGCTTGCTGCCTGGACAGGTTCTGGCTCTCTCCAGGAGCAGAAATGCCCCAGCTCATGCTCTCACCCTCAGAACTGAAGGGTTTTAGGGTGCAGAGAGCTCTGGTCTATCTAGGCAGTATGTGTGCCCCATGAGTGATTGCAGGAGGAAGATTGGTAGAGATGGCAGGATACATCAGCTGGGATGGCTCCCCCATTGCGAGGTGGTACCTGTCCTCTCACTGTAACAACCGCTTCACTGTGCCCCTCCGAGGCTGCACCTCTTCTGCATCCCATAGACAGGTCTAGCGGCAGTGTGGGGAGCTGTTCTTACGGTTCCTGCACTGGTCTATCACCGTTCACTTTCTGCCTTCACTGGGGCCTGCACCAGGCCATCACCACACAAGAAGTAATTCATGGGAAGGACCCCAGAGCCCCTTCCCCACCCTGGTGGAGGTACTGTGCTGGGCTGTGGATGGGGAGGGAGCAGTCCTTTCATCTGCTTCTTCCATCAGCACCTGACCCTTCTCCCTTTGTCAGTTGACAGTGATTTGTAACCCTGATGAACATGCTCTAATGGGACCTTGCACTAGGTTTTCCCTTGTGTCTCATCTGTCTCCTCTGTCAATGGTGGGAACTCTACTCAACTATGTTGCCTAACTGCGCCTCTGCTTCCACATCTTGGCTTCCAGCAAAGTCAGGAGCAGAAACTTCCTGTTTCGACTTCAAGGCCCCAGTTCTTCTCCTCCAGATTCTCCAGCTTCCTGATTACTCCTTGCCAAAAAGATCCCTCCCCTTGGATCCCTGGTCCAAACTGACCCTTCTCATACAGGGCAGCAAAGGCAGGAGCGAAAGCCTGCAGCTTGTGAAGTTCACCTGTAACGGCTGATGCACTTCAGTTTGTCTTTTTGCATTTGCCATACTCTTGGCACCCTTGCAGGTACAACACTGCAAGTTTATTCTTGCAATCCTTAATTACAAAGCTGGGAACAAGGCACAGAAAGAAAATGCTCTGCATTCACTTCCCCTCCTGGCTTCAGGGCCAACCTGCTGTAAAGTAGCAGGTGACAGCGCAGCTTTTGATCTGAGCCCTGTTGTGAAGTGTGGTGACGGGGACCCTCGCCTCCTGCACCCTGCGAGGGCTGAGCTACAGAACACATGTGCAGCAACGAGAACCCCTTCCCAGCACCTTCTCTGAATTCACCTCTGCTGTGCTCTTCAGTGAGCACATTTCCTTACATTAAATGGAAAGTGCCTGCTCCTGCTTGCAACAGTTTTTGAGAAAATCCTCCTCGCCAGCTGCAGCCCATAGGTCCCTTGGCACATGCCAGCGCAGTCATGAGGGGCACAGCAATGAGACATGCCTGGCACTCGGCAGGCCTCCTCTGTCCGTCCATGCTGGTCATCCCGTGCTTTGTGGATTCTCTGCCCCGTGGCAGATGTCCTCCTGCCCCCTCCCTTACACTTTCCGCTCTGACCGTGCACCCACCTCCTGTCCAAGGACAGCGGGTGTAGCATGGCTACTGCTGGGGACAGGGTAGAAGTCACCAGACATCTGCAAGCCCTGGAGGTTGGAGCGTGTGTGGCAGGGGGGCTGGTTCACCCGGGAGCATAGCAATGGGCAGGGAGGCTTCCAAGCCTGTCGTTGAAGGCACTCGCCTGGAGGGAGGCACCAGGTGACACAGCTGAGCCTTTCTGCCAGGACACCACATCAGTGCGAAAGGCCGGGTTTCAGGGTTAGCTCCCTTGGTCTCCTGAGGGAGATGCTGGAGCCGGGGCTCTGCGGCTGCGCACCCATGCCTCAGCGCAGGGCAGAGGGCTCGGCTGCAGCTGGCAGCCTGTCTGCAGAGGAGGTCTGCTGCTCTCGGTGCCTGCTGTGGGAGGCTGGGGGCTCTGCCGTGGGGTCTGCATCCCCAGGGTTAGCAAAGCAGGACCTTACAGCAGATTTTTCTCTCATAGAAGAAGTCTCCCTCGGTCAATATAATCGAGGTGTAAGTGCAGCACCAGCTCTGCGTTTGGGGTCCTGGGCGTCCTGCCAGAGCCAAAGTAGGCCTTGGAAGAAGAGGCAGCAGTAGGCGCCCAGCCTGGAACTCTGCATGCGAAGATCCCGTATCAGAACTGACGCTTTCCTGAGGCGCCTGTCCAGGGACGTGCATGGGGCCGGCTCCCAGCCGTGCATGCGGAGCGCGGCCCTGCCCAGCCCGCATGCCTAGCCCTGCTCCCCTGCTGCTGCAGAGCACGGAGCTGAGAAGGGGTGGGGGGGCCAAGCCCCCAGCCCAGGAGGGCAAGCTGAGGGGAGCAGCAGTGCTGGTGCTCTGGCTCGAGGGGCAGCAACGTCCCTGCACCCTGGCATGGCCAGAGGCTTGTGTGCAACTGTGCAGCACCAAACACCTCCCCAGCAGGCAGCCTGGGGCACACCTTGCGCAGCCACTGTGTCTGGGCTCCCAGGGCTGACTGCAGTGGCGGAAGCTGCTCCCCGAGACTGAGGGGATGGGGCGGTGCAGGCATTCGCCCCAGCACTGCTGGGGAGGTGGTGGTCGGGTGGCAGGAGGGTTTGTCTGTGGGGCTGTGCCCAGCTGAAGAGTGGGTCCCTGCTGGAGAACGGTGCTCCACTGCACCCCGTCATTCCTACGCGGGGGCTTCAAGGCCTCTCCGTGCTGCAGGGGACAAAGACACAGACGAGCATGAGGAGCTAGTGCTGCCACAGTGCTTGGGCAGCCTGCAGGACATGCGGCCAAGGCAGCAGTGCCGGTGGGAGCTGTTCTGTGGGGTGGTGTGAGCCCCACACAGCCGTGGGAGCAGGCAGGGCCGGGCATGGCTGTGGCTTTGCCGTTTCCCTGGTAGGGCTCAGTCCTGACACGTTCAAGCTGTTTGTGGGGGAGCTGCTGAGCACCCTGTGAGCAGTGCAACACCTGCGTTGCTCGGAGGAGATAACATGGGGAGACCCAGGAAGGTCTCAGCAGGCTCGGAAGAATGTGCGCTGCAGGTCTCGTCACTGCTCTGGGGACAACCCTAGCTTCAACAGCATCACATCCCGCTCCTGGCTCCTGTCTTGCAAGGGTATGGTTGCTGCTGATGGTTCCGCTCCTGAAGCTGGTCCCATGGCTGCTGTGATACAGACTTGTTGGAAAGGGCTGGCCCTGAATGCCCAGAGTGAGTGGAACACTGGTTTGCTGTTATGTGCCCAGTCTGCCTTCTCGTGCAAGGACAACATGAGCCACTGACCACCCTGGGGCTGGTGAAGTGGTGATGTCTGGACCGTGCTCATCTGCTGCCCTGAGCCTGCAGACGGAAGTCTCTCACCGGGTATCTATTGCTCTGTGTCCGAGGCCGGGCCCAGGCATGCCCTCTTGCTGGCAGTAAGAGGGAACAGGGGGATCTGAGGAGGCTGTCTGCTGCAGATATGGCAGCTGGTGCCCTGGCTGCTGTTTTCCCTCTGTTCTCTGCTCTGCAGACTGTTACTGAGCTGGGGTGCTGGCTCTGCAGCCCTGGACTCGAGCATCACAGGATTCAACATCTTCCAGGAATAAACCTCCCAGTAAAGCACTCTTCCCTCCAGGTGCTGCTCAGCTCCTGCTGCAGGACTCAATGGGGAAGGGACGGGATCAGCGACTCCCTGTGGCAGGGTCTTTTCAATAAAAGCATCCTGGCTCAAAGGCAGCACTGTCCGTACAGAGCTGTATCTGTGTGTGTGTGTGTGTGTGTGTGTGTACCAGCACTTCAGAACACGTGTGTATGGCCCTTAGGAGGAGACCTGCTCTTGCGTGCTGTGCAAGAGCTGCATAGCCTCTAACGTAATCTTCCACCTCTCTGGCGCTCGAGGGAGTGCCAGTGGTACCTGCTTGGCCATGTCCTGCTCCTGGACAAGCTGCAGTTACAGATGTCCCACTGAGGATGGCCTCACAGCTGCTTCCTCTGTACAATCAAAACAGCTGCAGAGAGCAGACGCCTGGCAGCAGGGCCAGGAAGGACGATGAGGCCAGGTCCCGGCTGGAGATGGCTGTGCTGTTCCCTGGCCAGGTCAGGAGAGGGGTGCCTACGGAGCCACAGGCACCATGGTGGTGGGGTGCGAGTGCTGCTGTGTTGTAAGCTGGGCTGTAGAGAGCATAGCCATAGCTCCAGAGAGACAAACCACCTTGTTTTGCCACTAACTTGTGTTTTTTAGGGTACATTAAAAAAAAAATAAAATCAGGAAATGAGAGAGTTTTTAAAACATTCTGATGCCCTGGAAAATGTCGAGAGCTGCCATCCTGGAGGGTCAGAGCAGACACATGCCTGCTATCATGAGTTCTTTAACCAGACCAGAGGCACACACAAAGAAAGCAAGCAGCATGACTGTGCAGTGGGGTAGGAGAGCTGGGGAATCACCAGAAAAGGTACGTCAAAATGCTGGGGTTGGGGGCCAAATAAAAAAGGAGCACAAAAATCTGTTGCATTAAATGTAAAATCAGGGTGTGGTGTTTAGGCAAAAAAAGACACTTTCGCTAAAAAAAAAACAAACCCAAGCCACCACTCCTTTCTCAGAGCATGGCAGTGCAGGAAGGCAGGGAACTGCAGAGACGAGTGCTGCTCAGGACAGGCGGCAGCAGGGCTGGACAAAGGTATTTTCTGAGGCATGTACGCACACACCCCACGAAGGAGTCTGGCAGCACCACCACGGGACAGGGCGAACACCTGAGATGGTGCCAGGGCAGAGCAGGACATGCATGTGCACAGACACGCACCCCCACTGCCCCACAGCACCGGCACCACAGTGCGCAAGGGCGACATGGCCCATGCAGGGCAACGCTGGCACACCAGTTTGAGATGTGGGACAGTGTTAGCATGTGTGGGTGATGGTGAGCCCACTGCTAGCTTGTGCATTGCTGAAACAGAGCAGACTTGGCAAAGGCTGTCACACGCACCTGGCTAAGCTGGGGTGGTGGGGCTGCGGGGAAGCGGTTCACCCACTGCCGCGACAGCTGGTTAAAGCCAGGACTAACAGCAGAACTGGCACCGATGAAGTCCTGCAAGAAGCCAAAGGGGGCTGCAGCGCAGGATAGTCACAGTGAAGAGTGCTGCAGCAACCGTGAGTTCCAGGGAGAGGCTGCCAAACTGCTTGGAACACTTCTGCCCGGTGATGAGCCAGCAACCAGGCAGAGGGCAGAGCCCACAGCCCGCCGGTGGCAGGAGATCGTGAACACTTACTCACAGGACAAGCACAAAGGGTGAGTGACGCAGTCGGCATGTGCCAGCAGTAGCAACAGTGCTGTCCACCCCTCAGCAGGCAGAGCAGCAGAGATACAGTACCTTGCACCCTTGTGCACAGCTCCCCCTCCAGCACTCAAACTCAACTGACAACAGTAAAAAACTCAGTTTATTTGGCTATAAAGGCAGAGCTTTCCTTTAAAAACCAGCTCGTTTCACTTGTGAGAGGGTGTGGGGCTGAACTGCAGGGGCAAGGCCTTTCTCACTCCCTCCTCCAGCCCAAGAGCTATCTCTCCCTGAGGGTCATGCATGCTGAGCGAGTCCTCCACCATCACCAGGGGGCTGCTCAGCCTCGGCTGGTCCTCAGTTGCCACTGGAGGAGCAAGGTGGAGAAACAAGTGAGGCAGGTCAGACACAGTGCAGTCCGAGGCTCATGGGCTGCATCCCGCAGGCGCAGAGCACGTGGGGTGGCTCTGCACGCACTGGGAGCGGGCAGACCAAGGAGCACAGGTCCACCAGCCCGAGCTGGGAGCAGCTGCAGTTTGAGGCAGGTCATGCAGGTGGAGAGAGCAGGGTAAGGAGTGGGCGTCACAGTCTGTGCACTGCATGGCAGCGGTGCCAGCAGATCCCACGCCTGCTGGGCAGTGCCGGGGGCAGCAGAGGGCACTGTCTGGCCCGAGCAGGCACAGGGTGAATCCTGAGTGGCCGGTCCCTCGT
Organism: Tetrax tetrax; assembly: GCA_009806455.1. Classification (NCBI taxonomy): domain Eukaryota; kingdom Metazoa; phylum Chordata; class Aves; order Otidiformes; family Otididae; genus Tetrax; species Tetrax tetrax. The sequence continues at coordinate 145,213 of WHYT01014897.1, read as the reverse complement.
TGCAGAGATTTGGCTTAGCCCAGAGGAGTCTTGGGGGCAGCAGTCCTGGAGCCAGCTGTAGGGAGGTCTCCAACACCTCCCAGCCCCTTCCAGCGCTCTGGGGGTTGTCCCAGGCGGTAGCACAGTAGCTGTGCAGTAGGAGAGCTCGCTCTGGGCACAACAGGTGCTGACCCTGAAAAGCAAGAGGAAGACTGGTCCATGAGGACTGTGGTTAGGAACCCAGCATAGGCTGGGAGGGGAAGCAGACCTCGCCAGCTGAGCCATCTGCCCCCTCTCCCTGCAGAGGCATGCTGGGGGATGTGGCAAAGCAGCACTGGAGGAAGGAACTTACCTGCTGGGTTGTGGGCTCTCCTCCCCAGCTCCTCCATGCTGCTTTGGAAGAGAACAGAGCACCCATCATATCCCAAGCAAGGCCTGCTGAGAGATGCAGCATGCTCACACCCTGACAACGCAGGCACGGCACAGCAGCACCAGGCACTCAGAGTGCAGGAGGCCCCAGCCCACTCGCTACCAAACCCTTTCCCCAGGCTAGCCTGTCAAAGCCACATTTCCTTCCCATCAGGAGCACCAAGTACAAAAGGCTGCCACTTCACAGGACCACATAACGTAGCTCATCTCTGCACGCACTGGTTCCCGGATGACACAGGCTCAGCCCCACGGCTCTGGCAGACCCCAGCCAGGTGCCAGCTGGTAGGCACGTGGAGAACAACCCCAATGGAACAGGCCTCCTGCACCCACCACCACAGGCACTTCTGCAAAGACCTATGAGTTAATCCTCCATTGCTGGACTGGTACCATTAGTGCCTCCCAAGCACAGGACAGACACCAGCAAGCTCAATCCTAGGCCCTAGTCCACACAGAAGTCAGCATGATCAGGCCTCTATCCTGGCCTAAGCCCAGGAAAAATCAGTGGGAGGAGAGAGACAACTCTGGATCTCACTTGAGAAGCGTGTCTGGATAGGCTGGCCTCAGCAAAGAGTGGCAGAAAGACAACAAGTGACATCTCTGTGTACATCCTGGGGTCAACGTCTGTCCCCCACAGCTCCACTGCAAAAGCTGCACTGCAAGATCTGCCCCTCCACAGCTCAGCTCCCTGTTCACTCACCTCTCAGCTGACAGAGGCAGAGAAAACAGCAGGAAGCTCCCCCTTTCTCCCATGCAGATCTCCTCCATGCCCCCACCATGCCTGTGGCCCCAGCAGTTCCCCTTGCATGGGGCACAGAGAAGGAAACAAGACGGGAGCCAAGGCCTGAGAAGGAAACTGTTCATCAGTGAGATCCCTGAACACAAGCAGCAGCTCGCCACCTACCCAGATAAGGTTTCACCGATGTCATCATCTTCCTCCTCCTCTTCCTCCTCCTGGCAAACAAACAAAACAAACCCCCCATGACACCTCACTGCCAGGGCAGGTCTCTGCCAGGAGCGAGGCTGGGCTGCCCAGAGCCTGTTCTGGAGCAGCAGGGCAGTCCCTGGCCCCTTGATGAGACCCGGTCACCCACCAGGCATGGCACAGACAGAGGGTGCCTACAGGCAGTAGGGGAAAGATGGCAGCTGCACTGCTGGGCTGCTGCAATCCTCGGGCACACAGCCACACAAGGGGAGAGACAGACCACGTCTCTTCTCACACGCTCGCCAGCCCGCAGGGCACGAGCCGAGACAGCTGCTGCACAGACAGGGGCGAGCACATCGCGTGGCTGGACAGCCAGGCAGAGGACCACCGGGAGCAGGCTGTAGGCAAGCATGACCCCAAGCACTGCCGGGTTGGCCAGCTCTGGAGGCATAAGGCCAAGGACCAAGCATCCAGAGCTCCTGGGCAGAGACAGTGAGATCAGCAAGGCTCCGATTGTCACTGGACAGCCAGTAGGTGCGGTGAAGATGGGCAGGGCTGAGCCTTAGCCCAGGCTGGCAAGATGATGACCAAAGGATCCTCTCCTTCAGAGACAGTGTCTCACCCTCAGCCACGGCACCAAGCGTGCAGAGCAGGCCCGAGCTCCGTGTTTGACAGTGCCAGCAGAGCAGGGCCGGGGGCTGCAGCAATGCTGGGCCTGACAGGAGAGCTCCCAGAGCAAAGACCACCTGAGGAACCGCACCTGCCTTGTGAGCCACACAGAGCCCAGTGCCCCTCTTCACGTCAGGCTGCCACGTGCAAGGGAGACTGCGCAGATATCGACAGGGTCCTGGAAGGCCAGGAGGAGGGAGCTGCATAAGGGTTACTCTTTTCCTGCCCTAATGCAAGACAGCCTTGGGCAGGGGCCAGACTTGCACATACTGTACCCCAAACTGGTGTCTGAAGGGAGGGCTCCCCGGGGGAGCTGGCTCACTTGGTCTGCTGGGCTCACTGCTCTCCAAGACACATGAAGGGTGAAGGGGCTGTTCCTGCCTAGAGCCTGGGACAGGGCAAAAGCAGCAGAGTTAGTGCCTGCAACCTGGAGAAGGCCCAGCCGGGGATGGACAGGTAGGACAGCGAGCAAGGGACAGCTACCCCGGCTGTGCTTGGGAGAGGGTGCAAACAAGGGTGCAAGATCACTGCTCAGGGCAGGTACTGCAGGGCCCTGAGCTGTGCTACCGCTCAGCAATGCAGAAGAGTTTGGAATGGATACCAGGGATGCCCCCCAGCCAGAGATAGGGCAGGTTGGGGCAGTGGCAGAGAGCACAGCAGCAGGGACAACACTCTCCCTGCGTGGTGTGCTTCAGCAGCCAGGCAGCAAGCCATCTCTCCTCCACATGGCCCAAGAGAGGGTCCCACACTGGTGACCCCAATTCCAGGGCTAGGCAGAGGGACATGTTTGAGAAACTCCTCCTACCTGCATGTGCTGCTTCCCAGAGATCCAGTGCCATCTGGAAGGCCTGGGCAACGGTCAGAGTCACAGCCTGGGCCTGTGTAGAAGAGAGGAAATGTCTGCTTCCATCTGGGCCCTCAAGCCAGAACAACCCCACTGCCATGAAATGGGAGAGCCACCAGGCCTCCCTCGCTGCCTTTCTCTGCAGAGCACACACACAGAAGGCCAGAGCTCAATGCTGTGTCTGTCTACCCATGTGGGCCAGCAATTCCCAAGAGGAGATTCCAGAGGAACTGGGACAGAAGAACCTCCTTTCGCTCACCACCTGCCTCTGCAGTGTGTGAGCACGTGTTCCCTGGCTCCATTTGTAGCTGTGGTGCACAGAGGTACGGGCCTTCTCTCTGAAGAGGGAGAAGGAAGGCCCTTGGTCCCACCCTTACCTCACGGAGCCAAGAGCAGAACGGAAGTGCTTACAATCTTCTTCTTGGGTGAGAGGAAGGCATGGCACTCCAGTGCCCCGCTCTCCTGGCTCTGCGCAACATAAGCGAAGACTTTGTTTTGCAGCTTGTCTGTTGTGCAGTAGGAGATCCTGCAGGCAGAGAGGAGCTGCTCAGGGCAGTACGGGACCCCAGCACAGGCCTTCTACTGTGCTCCCAGTACTCCAACAAGCAGTGCTGACAGCCTGAAGCTTTCATCTGCCCCAGATGATCAGGCAGCCCAACCTCCCAGCAAGGGCCAGAGGCTGCCTGGCACCTACAGCTAGTAAGAGATCGCTGCATCCACAGGCATTCCCTCCTGCACTGCCCCACAGTGCTCCTCGGTCCCAGTTCAACCCAATATATGAGCCCAAGCACTAAGGAGCACAGAAGGGTGGGTGATTGCCTCCAAGGACACGACTCGGGGCAGGCAGTCGGATGGTCTGTCTTGGCACATCAGCTCTGGTGCTGAGACCCAAATTTTGCACCAAAGAGATGTCCTGTCTCTGCTTCCCATCTAGCCACCAGCCTGCCAGACGCTCTGCTCACACTCAGCACCCACAGACACCCAACCCAGCCAAAGTACAGCCGGCAGCGGTAAAACCCCCCCCACATCAGCGCAACTGTCTTTAGCCAGCCCGAGCAAGCCGCAGTCTATGGCACCCTCATGCCATTGCAGCTAGAAGGGCGGTCCAGTGTCAGTGGAGAGAGACAGACACGCAGCCTTGCCCTAACTGTGGCGCTTTCCAACCATCAGCCTCAACACCCTGGAAAAGCAGATGGACTGACCCAGAACTCAGTCCCGCCCAGGACCCTGCCTGCATTCAGCCCCAGCAGGGAGAGGCCTCAGGGAGCCAAAGGAAGATCTAAGCTCCAAGGTACCATTGACAGAAGGCCCAGCCCTCCCTGCCTGCTGAAGATCCCACCAGTCTCCAGCTGGCTGCTGGGGAACACCCAGGCCCTCCAAATGCCATGCCCACCTGTAGATGGAGATGTTCTCAACCATCTCCTTTGTGTCTGCGTCCTGCAGCGAGATGCCCCTTGGAGACACTGTCAGAATCACCTTCTGGAACTTGCGAGCTCCCACTCGTGCCTGCCAGTGGGGAGACACCAGACACCTCTGCAAATCTGGCAAGGGTCTTCACCCCCCCTCGCTTTCAGGAGTTCCCCAGACCGTATGGAGTGCTACCCACTTGGGTTCTTGCTGCTGTAGGGATGGGAGAGCAGAGCCTGGAGATCAAGCATGCTCTGCACAGAACACCCCTGGAATCCGTTCACACTAGCACCATGCACGCAGGAAAGGACAGACCCCACCTCCCCCAGTATTCCACCATCCTCTCCGTGCTGTGGTAGGCATGGCTCTGCTCCTCGCTGTGCTCCCAGTGTGGGAGCTGCAGGAAGACAGCTCCCCCACAGCACACAGTCAGAGACCAGCCAGCCTCCTGCGTGCCACGCTCCTCTTGGAAACAGCGCAGTCCCTCACTGGGGTTCAGGGCTGGGACATGGACGCTTCCCGGAGTCCAGGGGCTGGGCACTGAATTGGCTCCTCCTCACCTCGGCACAGCAGGGCCCCAGGGCCAGCTCTCACCGTGGCCACGATCCTGCGGATGGCAGCAGCAGCCATGTCTTCTCCTTTGGGTTTTTCTACCAGCGTCATGCCTAGATACTTGAGTGTGAAGCACATCCCCTCAAGCAGTGGCTCCTGCATGTCAGTCCAGTTCTCAGGAAGCTCTGCAAAGACAAAATGCCTTAGAAGCCACATGCCAGTGGCCCCATGGCTAATCCCAGCAGAGCCATGCCACCTTGCCGCAGCTTCGCCGCCCCCAGCAGCAGTGCTGCTCCCTGCATGCAGTAGGGTAGTCTCCAGGCTGTGGAACATTCTTGGAAGAGGAACAGAATGAGAGGACAGTTCACCCTCAAAGCTTTAGTCCTCCATCCCTAGAGGTACAGGTTCTGTCAGCACAGATAGCAAGCTCCTGCATATCTGCAGAGGGCCTCAGATGCTGCAGTGTTCACTGCTGTCTGCAAAAACCTTGCATTCCTGGGTCTCATCTATTTCCCTACAAGCAGGCTGTTCTCTGTACTGCATTCATCTCACCCACCTAAGCCACTGGCACACCTCAGGAACAGCAATGTTTGCTGCCACACTCAGTCAGATCAAAATCCCCAGGCTGTCCCAGTGCACCAAACCCAAACCCCCTGGTAGCTATCATTTGCAGCAGTGGGCTGCCAGGGAAGGGGTAGCTTGTCCAGCATTCACTATCCAAGCTGAGGTGAGTGTTAAGGAAGATTCTGTGCTAAGAAAGAGCTCAGACTGGTATTTCAAGGACAGAAGTTAGCTTGCAGGAAAACACATATTATGGATGAACTCCAGCACACAGAGGGAAGAGAGCTCCCATGTGCATTACTTTGTTGCAGGTCACAGAATTAAAAGGGTACTAGCTTCTGTTTGTTGTGTCCTCTCTTTTCAAATCCCATTGCTGCAGTCAAGGAAAAAACCCTGTGGACAGAGTGTCTGTTCACTCAAGAAAGATTCCCTAGGGATAGTCCTCAGCATCTCCAGCTTCCTTCAGAAACCAGTCCATTGCACCGGCACGTTCTGCCGCACAGTGGATGTGCTGGTGGGAGAAGGAGCCCTGGCCCAACAGTCAGTCCCAACACCACCACCATCAGCAGAGAACACACAAAGCAAGCACCACAGAAGTATCCATTTGACCTCTGCCCCAACAAGACAGAGCCATTGGCTTCAACAGAAATTTCACTCATCAAAGGCAAATTAGTGTGCCACACACAAAGGAACAATTCTCTTATGCCAAGCACTTCCTGGTGATCATTTTCAAGAAGAGCTAAAGCAGATGTTAGCACGCATTTACTTTCTTCAAATCCCAAAGAGCACAAGGATGGCGAGAGAGATATGCAAAAGGACTAAGACATAGGGAGTCACAGTCTGTCTCTTCTTGGAGACTCAGCCTGTAGAGGAGGGAAGGAACAGGAACACAGAAGATACATGTTCTGCTACAAACACCAGAATTCCCTGGGAATTGCCTAGGTATCTACTGTTCACAGTAAGCTAATACTTTTCAGAGCTATTTTTTGTCTCTTCCCTGGGATTAGATCCCTGAACATTTCTGGCACGCTTGCAGAAGGCTCTACTCATAATTGGAATAACCTGAACCCACAGGGAAATCAGGAGACCTTATTTGCACAGCATACTCCTGCACAAATGACAACTACCAGGGAACCCACCTGGTATCACGCAGGCGTCAGGGACCTCTACCCAGGGCAGAAAAGCACTGTCTCACCCCAAACTTTAAGAACAGCTCCCACGTGCCAGGGCTGCCAGAGTGAACTCTGGTGCTCCAGCAGAGCCTTTGGGCAGCTGTGACTGAGGAAGCCCAGGCACAGTCCTCCTGCCCACAGGGCTCCCGCGGGGGCTGTGGGGCCAGCCTCGGGTCTGGCAGTGCACAGAGCGCACGGCACTCAGCCTGCAGCGAGCAACGTGCAGGCCCGCCACCCTCGCTGCACACACGTCCGCACCTGCAGAGGACCAGGCACAGCCGTTCGGGGAGGCCGAGGCCTGCACAGGCAGGGAAGGGTGCCCACGGGTGAGGCACAGCGTGCTCCAGCACCTGGCACCGCCTGTCACGGCTGCCCAGGGCCTTCCGCCCGCCGGGGAGGGTGGCCTCAATTCAAAAGTGGGGCAAGAGGCTGGCAGCCAGGGGAGCGCGGCGGGCAGGGCCAGGCAAGCAGCCCACAGCCTCGGCCTGCAGCCCCGCAGCGTGCCGCCGGGCCCCGCCACAGCCGGGCCCCGCCACAGCCGGGCCCCGCCACAGCCGGGCCCCGCCACAGCCGGGCCCCGCCACAGCCGGGCCCCGCCACAGCCTGCCCCACGGCCCAGCGCGCCCGGCCCGCGGTCCCCCGGCGCAGCCACAGCCGTGCCCCGCGCCGCTCCCCACAGCGAGCAGCGGCCGCACGCCGGGCTGACCGAGATGCGGGCTCCCTGCCCCGAGCGATGCCCACCCGGCCCGCGCCGCGGATGAGCCCGAGCCCGAGCCCGAGCCCGA
>WHYT01014897.1:96926-137873 GCA_009806455.1 Tetrax tetrax | reverse complement strand
CGCCCGCGCCCGCGCCCCCTCCCCAGCAGCCGCGGCCCGCACTCACTGCGCCGCCGGCGGAGCCCCAGGCCGTGCCGGGCGAGGCGCGGGCTCCGCAGCACGGCGCGCCCCGCCGCCCGCAGCGCCTCCATGGCGATGCCGGAGCCGAGCCCGAGCGCCGCCGGTACCGCGGCCGCGGGACGCCCGGCGAGGGAGCCGTCCGCCGCTGCTGACGTCAGCGCGCCGAGCACAGCGGCGGAGGCGCTGTGGTTGCCGTGGCAACGGGGGGGCGGGGCGAGGTGGGCCCGGCGGCAGCAGTGGTGCGGGCCCGTCCCGCTCCCGCTCCCGCTCCCGCTCCCGGTCTCAGCGTTCGGCGCGATGCAGCTGCGGCACGTGCGGACCCTGCTGGCCCCGCAGGTCGGGCCGGGCCGGGCGGGGGGCGGCGGGACGCGAGCCCCGGGCCGGGCCAGCCGGGCCGGGCCGGGCCGGGCCGGGGGCGGCGGTGCTGAGGCTGTGTGTGCCCCGCAGGACGGGACCGCGCGGGTGACCTGCATGGCCTGGTCGGCCAGCAGCGCCCGCTTCGCCGTGTGCACCGCGGACCGGGTGGTGCTGCTGTACGACGAGCAGGGCGAGCGGCGGGACAAGTTCTCCACCAAACCCTCAGATGCCAAGGTGAGGGCCCGGGGTCCGGCCTGCTGTCGCGGGGCCTGCTGCCGCGGGGCACGGTTGTCTCTGGGCCGGGCAAGTGCGCTTGGGGCAGGTGAGCCTTCCCGCGTGGTTACGGTGCTGTCCTCTCCACAGTATGGCAGGAAAAGCTACGTGGTCAAAGGCATGGCCTTCTCCCCCGACTCCACCAAAATCGCCATTGGCCAAACAGACAACATTGTCTACGTCTACAGGATTGGAGAGGAGTGGTGAGTCTGCCGGTGGAGTGTCCAGTGCCCATGAGGAGGGGGCCGCACTCTCCTTCCTGCTGTACAGTGTGCTTTCTGCATGCCACTGCTACCTGCATCAGTGTCCTGGCTTTTTCCTCAGCCGGTGCACACTGCAGTGTGCATCATCTAACCTGCAGGGAGTCATTCAGGTGTTGCTATGGTGAGCAGCAGATAGGATTTCCTTGAACACAGCGCTTGTGGAGCCCTGTGCACGTGTGTCAGCTGAGCTTCTGTGGAGCTGTAGCTGTGAAGCCTATGCTGCAGTCCCCTGTTTCCGAAATGTAGAACTGTGGTGCACACCTGCCTCCTTCAGCCTCATTTGTTGGCATATGTTCTGCTAAAGGTGCTCAGAAAGGCACATCACCAAAATTTTGGAAACTCAGAAATTGGGGGTTTCTTAAATTTTCTGCCTAAATTTGGCTTGTGATAGGCAACCAGTGTACAAAACTTAAGTGGCCTGTGTTTGGCAATACTAAAGCAGACCAAACACAAACAATAAGGTAACCAGAATGGGCAGTATTACTAGCTTTGCTGATAGTAATTTTTGTCTACCTTTTTCTGCAGGGGTGACAAGAAGGTGATATGCAACAAGTTCATCCAAACGGTGAGGCCCAGACTCCCGTTTAACTCCATTTTCTCTAGCATATGTAGGATAAAGACAATTAGAGGTCTCTCTGCTCATACTTACAGGTGTACCTGGCCACACTGTCTGGTACTTGATCTCCAAAAGAGGCAGGTAGATCCTAAGATAATCTCTAAATTTTGAGGCTTGCCAAGCTTCAGAGGCCTCATAATGCCTGGATACAACACAGTAATTAATTGTTGAATGATCAATGCAGTCAATTACAAAACTTTGGGGACTCCTTTAGGCATCAGTGTACAGAATGTTTTAAGGGAGTTGAAAGGGAAAAATAGGAGAGACTGAGCCCAACTATTTTTCCCAGGCTGGCAACTCTAAGCCCCAAGATTCCTGATTAACCAAAATGTAAAGTGTACAGAATTCAGTCAAACAGCACAGTTTCCACAAGTTCAAAGGCCTCAGGTTTGTAATTTCAGTCAGGTTATCTCCTTGGCATCCTTTGTGTTTTGCTGCTCTAGCTCTGATTGCATGTGTCAGAGAGCAGTCTGCTCAGTAAGTCTCTGGCAAGGATTGTCCTGAAGTTGATCTAAGTATCTGGAAAAGGCAAAGGAGTTATAAATTCCTTGCTTAGAAATCCATCTGTATGAGAAAATGCAGTGTACTGACCACTTCTTTTAACTTCAGGAGCAAATCTCCAGCAGCTGCCCTAGGCTTTCCAGCCAGTTGCCACAACACTATGACCTCCACTTTCTCTCTGTCACTAGAGAAGTTCTCTGCTAGGTAGGCCCCTGAAGTAGCCAGTACCAGTTAGGAGGAATCATGCTCCCGGGCCAAATCCATAGAAGACATAGGTGGAGCTGCTCCTGATGGAGTTGCTGGAGTTTCTATGCTGAGCATTCTCAAGCTGCCTCTCAGCAGCTGGTGAACAGTCTAGAGCACAAGTCTTATGAGGAGCGGCTGAGTGAGCTGGGGTTGTTCAGCCTGGAGAAGAGGAGGCTGAGGAGATCTTATCACCCTCTACAGCTACCTGAAAGGAGGTTGTAGTGAGGTGGGTGTTGGTCTTTTCTCCCAGGTAACAAGTGATAGGACAAGAGGAAATGGCCTCAAGTTGTAGCAGCGGAGGTTTAGGTTGAATATGAGGAAAAATTTCTTCACCAAAAGGGTTGCCAAGCTTTGGAACAGGCTACCTGGAGAAGTGGTTGAGTCATTGTCCCTGGAGGTGTTTAAAAGACGTGTAGACATGGCACTTAGGGATGTGGTTTAGTGGTGGCCTTGGCAGTGCTAAGTTAATGGTTGGACTTGATATTAAAGGTCTTTTCCAACCTAAATGATTCTATGATTTCACCCTTCTTAGCCTGTTACTTTACCCCAGCTCCCTATTATCTAGTTTAAGCTTCTGCATGGAGGGTCTTAACGCTGCTTTAAGGTCTGTCCAAATGCCCTCATCTCTTCTTTTCCTTGGTCTGAGTGGTCTTACTGTTCATAAGCTGCCTTATGTAGCAACGGGGCAAGAACCTAAGTAGGGTGGAGCTCTTATCTCTCTTTTTACCTCCTCCTTGGCAGAGTGCTGTGACCTGCTTGTCGTGGCCAGTGGAGAATATCATTGTCTTTGGTCTTGCCGAAGGAAAGGTAGAGAAACTTGTTATTTGCCTGATTTTCTTTTCCATGCAGGGGCTGCAGGGTAGGAGCCATTACTATGTGGCACTGGGCACAGAAAAGCAACAAAGGAATTATACCACTGACTTGAATTTTCTGATTCTGGTTCCTAGTTAGTCCTTGGAGGTTCTACTGGATCATTTGGTCCTTTTCCCGAGCCTTTTTAGAACTGTGGAATTGTGACTCCAACTCTTCCACTTCTCCAACCTACCAGAAAGCAATGAACTTCCTGTGATTTCTGGCACTAGTCACGGACTGGGAAACCTCTGGGGATGTTACACGGGGGGAAATACACATTCTGCAGACAAAAGCAACATTGATCAGATTCTTTTTCTCAGGTTCGTTTAGCAAATACAAAGAACAACAAGTCTTCCACCATTTACGGGACAGATTCCTATGTGGTCTCGCTAACTTCCAAGTGAGTATGGCATTGCTTTAGGCTACACTGCTTTGGCTCAGTCTCCTACCCACTACCGGCCCTCGCCTAACTGGTGGCAGAATGAGAGCGTGACATGTCTTTCTGCTGTCAGTTCCTAGTTAAGATACTAGCTTTCCAGAAGGAATTCCTTCCTAAAATCTGGTGCCTGGCTGTGTCACACTAGCCCGTGCAGTTTGTTGTCCCTCAAACATATTTCAGGATGCAAGTCCCCATGAGATTACTTACATACATTGATTTATTTGAATCCATGACTTTATAAAGATTAAATTTGTCAACTTCATCTATCAAATTACTAACATCAGTGAAGTTTAAGGGCTTAAAAAAAGTAAAAAGTATTCTGCCAGATAAAACTGTGACAAGACTATAATTAGAAAAATAATCATAAAGTGCCATTTCAAATTATTGTAATTAAGATTTCTTTTTAACTACTTCAGTATCTTTCACCTGAAAAATTTAAGATATGTCATGGTCCTAGCAGTGGGATTTTCACTAAATTATGTCATTGTGGGTTTTGAGTGCTAAAAAAATGTTTAAAACCTAAACTTAGTCTAGGACTCTGACTTCCTGCTGTGGAGAAATCTCTCCAAAATGTACCTGCCTTTGCCTCTATTCTGGAAGGTTTCTATTTTCTCTCTCTTGCTTCTTCTCTCTTCACCCCCCGCCTGCTTCCACCTCTCTTCCTCATTTGCCCTGCTCTCCCTCTCCCTCTCCCCTAGTTCTCCTCCACCACTTTCTCCCCCTCTTCTTTTATTTCCGAACACAACTTATGTTGTTATTGCCATGGTATAAACAACGAATCCGGGACTGCAGTCAACAGAAGACAGATACGTGATTCCTGGATTGTTACAATGTTCATAGAATTTCTATTCTGTACTTGAATAATCATTAAAAAATGTTCTTTTTGGGTACGTCACGCTAGGCTTGTTTCTTTTTCCTTGCTCACTTCTCTGTGCTTGTGTCAAGAGGTACACAATACACTAATGCTACAAATAATGGACTTAGGCCTGGATTGTTTGTCCAAACTTTTTTTTTCTGTAAATTGTATTGCTTTTAGGGATTCCTGGCATCACAATATCCAGCCTCACTTCTGGAGCAGTTCCAATGCAAGGATTGTTTGATATACCTTGCTATAAGAAATATAGAGTGGTATAGTCCTTATCTCACTTCAGGTTACTTAGCCTCTCCATGTTTTAGTAATACAGAAAGTTGGTAAATGACGAATATATCTAACAGGCTATTCTCCTTTCCACTCTCCATACTTTTATCTGCTTTGTTTTTACAGGCACTGATACAGGTACTAGGTATTCTTGTGTTCAACACACAGCTTGTCTTTGGTGAAGGTTCCTTTGATGAGGAACATTAGTGATGACCCTGAGACTAGCTCCTCTGGGCAGGGATATGAAATTAAGTCGTACTGCAGTATTGCATCATCCTGTCTGTGTTTCTTTGCAGTGTGTCGGGGAAGGGAATCCTGTCTGGCCACGCAGATGGAACTATAGTACGCTTCTTCTTTGATGATGAGGGCTCAGGTGAATCACAGGTATCAAAGATCCTTCTTCAGTAAGCACAATTCCTGTTTGCACAGCCTACTCCCCAGCTCAAGAGCTCTGGAAAGGGATCGGTCCATGGAGGGAGTGCAAGTCTGGAGAGGAGCTGCAGTCTGTGCTTGCTAGCATAGGTTTTATGGATCATCAAAGACAGAACAGTGACTATGCTTTGAAATACACTGAGTGCTGTGGTAAAAGGGGAAATTATGTTTTTGTGTATGAGACATAAGGCTTTTCAGGTGTCTGGAAAGATCTGATGTTAGAGTGTCCAGGAGAATGATGCTTTAATGGGTAGGGTTCCAGGGAACAGCTATTGTCATCTTCTCACTGAGCAATGTATAGTTATCCCAGTTAACGCTGAATCCCAAGTTCACACTCTGTCTGTGGACAGGATACTCTAGGCACCTAGGCTCCTGCTCCTCCCCAAGAGGAGTAGTCTCTGTGCTTCAAACTGTGGTGAAGGGAATGCTATTCTCGCTCAGATCTTTTCTCTCCAAATGAAGCACTTTGAGCATGTCTGCTCTCTACCATAATGTGCGGAGGCCCATATATGCTTTGCTATGTTGAGTGCATCCCAGTCTAGTTAATGGTACTGGTCTTCTTACTGGCGTCAGGAATCTTCTCTCACAGTTAAATGAATGGAATAGTTGATACATCTCTCAGTTCTGGTTTCTACTTTCCTACAGACTGGGGCAGACAGACAAAGCAACCTCCATGAACTGACTTTACAGACGGGCGTCATACTGGTCTCATTGTGATAGCTGAGTACAGAGGCCCGCTGGGGGCTAGAGCCATTCGTATTTTGGGATGTTCTTTCTTGTCTGTTGTAGGGTAAGTTGGTGGTGCATCCTTGTCCTCCTTATGCCCTTGCCTGGGCTTCCAACAGCATTGTGGCTGCAGGCTGCGATAAGAAGATTGTAGCTTATGGGAAGGAGGGCAATGTGATTCAAACCTTTGACTATAGCCGGGACTCATCAGAGAAGGAGTTCACCACAGCAGCCGCCAGTCCTGGTGGCCAGTCTGTCGTCATCGGCAGCTACGATAGGTATGGTGCCTGATGGTAAAGTCTCCCCTTTATAGTGCATTCTTCTTCAATCATATACAGTTCTTCATGTCTCTGCTTTCTCATATGTTCTCACAGGTTAAGGGTTTTGAACTGGAGCCCACGCCGCAGTGCCTGGGAGGAAGGCAAACCCAAAGAAATAGCTCACCTCTACACCATCACAGCTTTGGCATGGAAGAGGGATGGTTCACGGATCTGTGTGGTTTGTGTCATCAGTCAGCAACCCTGGGCCCATGGGTCACACACCAGGGACAGTCTTAGACATGCTCCCGAGAGCAAAGTGCTGTGATACAGAGAGAGCTTATGCGAGCGGGCACACCGTCACCTGGGTGTGCTGTGTAAGGTGCCTAGGCTGAGACCTTGTGCAGGGGACACTGCCGCAGTCAGATGTGCAGCATGCAGAGTATGGGCAGTTGTGTAATGGCTCATTGGTCAGCACAGCTTCTCTAGAGCAGTCTTGTAAGCATTCTTTCCTATGAGCACCGGTGGGAAGCAGTATAAAAACTGGTCTGTTACTTATGCTCTGTGTTTATGTGCTATGTTTTCAGTTCAGAGTTGTCTTTCTTCTACTTTAAGCCATTGGGCCTTGATCTGCCTTTCTGTATTAAATTAAATAATTCTTTAAAGCTCTTCAAATTAATTTCTCTGCATTGTTTCATTATTATTTAAATAACTCTTTAAAGCACTTAAATTGTTTAGGAAGGTTGCTATTTGTAACTTTTCTTTAACAGATTTGCATCTTTTTATGTTCAGCAGTAAAGAATCCTTGAAATATTTTCAGACAGGATTAATTGAACATGTGAACAAGTACTTGGACAGAAGGGAAAGGGACTAAGGGATAGGAGATCGGTGAAATGAATGAGGATGTTGTAAAGAGATAAAGGTGTAAGGATTCTCCTGGAAGGGAGGAGAGATTGGGAGGCTGGGAGCGGGAAAACTGGAAAACTGAGAATAATGAGGAAGATGAGGATAAAGGTGTTTTTTACCCTCTCCTCTTCCTCTGCCATATACATGCCAGTATTTGGTAAGCTCTGTTTCTCTGAGAATTTCTCAATCTTTCTGTTCTCTCAAAAAGTCAAGATAGGGCTGATCCTCATGCATCTGGGGGCTTGAGCCTTGTTCCCCAGAGCAGTCAGGATCTGTGGATCTCTGTGTCACCTCTGATCCTCTTCATGCAAGTAAGATCTGGAATATCTCTCCTTCACAGAATTCACTGGCTGTGTGCAATGTCTTTGTTTCCCCAGGGCACTCTGTGTGGAGGAGTTGAACAATTTGACTGCTGCCTTCACAGAAGGATTTACAAAAATAAATTTGAAATTACTTATGTGGGACCAAGCCAGGTAAGAGAATATCCAGTGAGGTAATGTCTCTTGATGAAAATGGGGCGCTTGCTAAAGCTAGACATGTTTGGAGTTCTGCGCTTACGGTTTGTTCATAGCAACTTGTTGGGAAAGGGATAGGGGCTATTCCAGGGACAGAGTCAAGGCTGGGTGGAAATTGGCTAGGAGCAAAGACAACAGAGTTTATTTCCTAGCTTGTGAATTTGTGTGGGATGCCTCCATGCCAAATGCAGGCTCTTTAAGTGGTTTAATATCAGCCAACTTTACCTTGTCCAAAATCAGGCGGTAAGGGTGAGCTGGCAGTCTAGGCACCCCTCTATTGTCAGTGGAGAGAGAGCAGGACTCTGAGAGCATGGCTTATCCTCAGGGGCCTGAGTAGTCCTCCAGTTAGGCTAGAAACTTCTAAATGGCAGAAGTGAGAATCCCACACTGCTGTCATCCCATACAAAAGGAATGGTAAGATTTTTTTAAAAAGCAGAGTGAAATGATATGAGGGGACATCTAAATACCCAAGTATCATCTGTTGCATAATCTTCCATGGCACAAGAAGTCTGTGTTCTTCCTCTGTGCATGGCCTCATATTGCTTTTTCTCACTTTATCTAGGTCATTGTGAAGAACCTCTCAACAGGAACTCGAGTTGTGTTGAAATCCCAGTATGGTTATGAGATTGATGAGGTGAAGATCTTAGGGAAAGACAGATATCTGGTGGCCCATACCTCTGACACATTATTGCTCGGTGACTTGAGCTCCAACAAGCTCAGTGAGGTACTAGAAAATCTGTGGCATTTCTTGAGTGTCAAATGCTTAACATTGTAACTCAAAGGATATGTTTTCTGCATGGGAAGAATACATCTGTTTTCAAATAATCATAGAATAATCCAGATTGGAAGGGACCTTGGAAAGTCTCTTATCAATCTTCCTACCCAGAAGAAGGTCAATATTAAATCCAGATGTTGTTGCTCAGACTTCTGTGGTCTCCTGTTCCGATGCTTTACTGTCCTCATGGAGAAAAGCATTTTTCCTAAGTCTCATTTAAATCACTGTTTAAATTTATGACTTTTCTCACCCTTTCACTATGCATCTAACAGAAAAAAAAAAAGCCTGGCATCACCTTATTAGAGGTCCCTTAAGCCTCCTCTTCTGCAGGCTGAAAAAGCACAATTCCTTCCGCCACTCTTCACAATGAAAGTGCTTCAGCCCCAACCATCTTGATGGCACTCTGCTGAACTTGCTTCAGTTTATCAATGTCTTTCTTGTACTGGGGAGCTCAAAACTGGGTGCTGTACACATGTACATTCCACATGTGAACGTATGAATCTTAATGTCTTAAAAAAAAAAAAAAGACCAAAAAAAAACCCCCAAAACCATTTGTGACTGCAGTACCACAGCTTATGCCAGTATTATTTCTGGTACCAAACAATTCATACAAAACTGTCCGCGTCCTGAGCCTCACAGTGCACTGAGTGCTGAGCCTATGTGCCAAGCCTGGAGAACGTAGGCAGTAGGTTAGTGTCTGATAAAAATATTAAATAGGCTTCAATCCCAAGCAGAAATACAGGCTAGACAGAGAATGGATCAAGAGCAGCCCTGAGGAGAAGGATTTTGGGGTGCTGGTGGATGAGAAGCTCAGCATGAGCCGGCAATGTGCAAGTGCAGCCCAGAAAGCCAGTGGCATCCTGGGCTGCATCAAAAGCAGTGTGGCCAGCAGGTCGAGGGAGGGGATTGTGCCCCTCTGCTCTGGTGAGACCCCTCTGCAGCACTGTGTCCAGCTCTGGAGCCCTCAACATCAGAAGGACATGGACCAGCTGGAGAAGGTCCAGAGGAGGCCACGAAGATGATGAGAGGGCTGGAGCAGCTCTGCTGTGAGGCCAGGCTGAGAGAGCTGGGGCTGTTCAGCCTGGAGAAGAGGAGGCTCCAGGGAGACCTTAGAGCAGCCTTCTAGTACGCAAAGGGGGCCTACAGGAAAGATAGGAAGAAACTCTTCAGTAGGGCCTGTTGTGATAGGACAAGGGGTAATGGTTTTAAAATAGAAGGAGGCAGATTCAGACTGGATATAAGGAAAAAATATTTTATGTTGAGGATGGTGGAGCCCTGTCCCAGGTTGCCCAGAGAGGCAGTGGATGCCCCATCCCTGGAAACATTCAAGGCCAGGTTGGCCGGGGCTCTGAGCAACCTGATCTGGTTGGAGATGTCCCTGCTCCTTGCAGGGGGGTTGGACTGGATGGGCTTTAAAGGTCTCTCCTAACCCTAACAATTCTATGATTCTATATACCTTTAATCAGGCTAATGGTGTGCTAATCAATCTACCTAGGAGTAGGAGCTCTACAGGTGTGAGTTGGAGGATACTGATACTTGGTAATCCAACTGAAAATCTGGCCAGACTAATCTCCCAGGTTTCTCTACATCATACTGCAAGGAGTTTTTCTTTCAGTTGCACAGCTATACCCACTTGTTATAAAGAATAGGGTTGCTGTCTCACTGGAGTTTGTTAACAGTGACTTGGAGCTCTTGCTCAAGGAGGGAAGAGGACAGCTGCAGCCTTGGCTTTCAATTATCTGCCTCTGACCACTTGCCTGTTGTCATCACAGTAACTATTGTATTATCCAGTGCTATTCTCAAATTCCAAATCAGTTGGTCCCCCACTGGCGACCTGATCCCCTGGTCCCCTGGAGGAGCTGTCAGCCTGGCATTTGCTCACTCTGTGCCATTGCTTTGTAGGTAGCCTGGCAAGGATCCGGAGGGAATGAGAAGTTCTTCTTCAACAATGAGAATGTAAGTTGGATGGGACAGGGTGCTACCCATGAATGGTGAGTAAAGCTGTGTTTGCACTGGCATAAATTGCACTGCTGGAAAACTCTGTTTTTCAGCAATTTCCTGGACTTACCATGCAAATCCAGATCTGCTTCCTCCCCATACTTGCCTTTTTCACATGCCAGGTTCAGAACAAACTCCATGTGTAGACTGTCAAGTTATACAAGTTATAACTCTATAGGATAGAGGAACAGTAAAAGAGCAATAGCCAGAGAGGATGTTAGAGGTACAGAATACAGCTGTCACAGTGACAACTTGGCTCTTGCAGGGCTTATAGGCCCAGATCTAAAATCTCCAACCCTGAGGAAAAGCTGGTAGTTACAACAGAAAGCCAAGGACAA
Source organism: Tetrax tetrax (assembly GCA_009806455.1). Taxonomy (NCBI): domain Eukaryota; kingdom Metazoa; phylum Chordata; class Aves; order Otidiformes; family Otididae; genus Tetrax; species Tetrax tetrax. Next base: position 127,181 of record WHYT01014897.1, on the reverse strand, counting down.
TTCTTACTCATCCCAGAGGGTTAGAATTTAGACTTGTGTGCAGCAGAGTTCTTTTCTGCACACCTCACTGTTAGGTATGTGTGCTGATGTGGCTTTTCTGTAAGAGCGTATTCCCCTCTCGCCTTCAGGTCTGCATGATCTTTAACGCTGGAGAGCTAACACTGGTGGAGTATGGGAGCAATGACATACTGGGGTCTGTCCGCACAGAGTTCATGAACCCTCATCTTGTCAGGTAAGTGTTACACCTGCCTGTGCGGCCAGTACAGGTATTTTGTGAGAGCGACCTCAGATGTGTACACTTGGAAGTGTCCCACTCTGAAAACGCAGCCCCTAGACACTGGTACCCGAGTAATCCGCTTCTGACGGTGATCAGTGGTGGAGTTTAATTGCTCAGTTAAACTGAATGGTTATAAAGTTTTAGAAGCGGAAGAGCCCATTTTCCTCTGATGCATGCTTATTGAAGCCTGACTTGGCTATTGCTGAAGAGGGACATCCTGTGCATGTATTCAGGCATCTCTGCATCCAGCTGGTCCTTGTATGGCATTATCAGGGACTCTAGATGCCAGCAGGATGTCCTCTGTCCCTCTGAAATACTATACTCCATTTTCTGATTCAACAGAAGGGAGGACCATGGGCAGAGGTGGAAGCAGCGTAACTAATTTGCTATTGGGGACCCAGGTTCCAGGGGGGCAGCTTCCAGAGTGAAGCCATGCGTCAGAAAGGTTTGTTCTCACTTGAGAACAAGTGCAAGAGTCGCAGGTCAGAGAACTGCAAGAGGCTCCATGTGCTTGGGGAAACTGCATGTAAGTCTGGGAGGGACTATGTGATTCAGTCCTGTGAATCTGGAGAGCAGTAAAGGTAACGGTCATAATTCCCTTCAAATGATAGCGTCCGTATCAATGAGAGACGGCAAAGAGGCGTGGAGGAGAACAAGAGACTGGCTTATCTGATAGACATCAAGACTATAGCAACAGGTGAATGTCAGCTTCCCTCCCCTGTATTTTTCCAGCCTTCCTGATTCCTTTTATTTTCTGTGCCAGGCAGCATATCCCTGAAGGCCCCCTTTGCATTTCCTCTGTCTGGCAGCAGACCACTGGAGACCAGGCTGTCCTGCTTTTGGCAGATCGGCTGCCTGGTGTGCACGCAGCTGTGGCGTGGCTGTGGCTGTGTCCTGGACCTATGATTCTGTGCAGTTCAGCGTGATGATATTGCTGCCTGCACTGCCTGTGATCTGTGCATGACCACAGAAGGGTGGGGGGAGTTACTGCTGTTGATAAGGCATCAAGATAAAATGTCATTGCAGTCTGCTTTTCATGTCACTGTGTTTTTGCTGGAGGTCATGCCCTGATCCCTGTGGGACAGCACTGAATGTGCAGCGCTTTGGGGCACTTTAGGTACTTAGACTGTTTCCTTTCTTTCCTTCCCAAGTGGACCTTGTTGGTGGCTACAACGTTGGCACTATCAGCCATGACAGTAAGATTGACTGGCTGGAGCTGAATGAAACAGGCCGCAAACTACTCTTCAGGGACAAGAAGATGAGGGTGAGGCGGGTGCACCTGGGGAAGTGTGGCACGATGGCATGCCTAGGGAGAGGTAAAGATAGATATGCCTGAATGGAGGGAAACACATCTGAAGTACTAATTTTTTGACTGAAGTACTATTTTTTTGAGAAAGATAGACTGTGTTCAGGTTATATGAGCTGACAGTATTGCATGTTTGGTCTTGAGTCATAGCTAATTCTGAAGTTATTTACTAGACATTTTGCTCCATCTCATCATACCTGAAAATGAAAATCATAGACTCTTCTGCTGTGAGATGAAGACAAGTGGGTTAATCTCAGGGTGAGGACCCTAATGTTGCAGTTAAACATGTAAATTTAAAAAGCAACAGCTTGGCTTATGTCTGTAAGATGAACTCTAATTCTCTGAAACAACATAGTCAGCGCAGAATAGCTTGTTCAGTATGGCCCTTAGCTTCTGCTGATTCCCAGACCACAACTGAATGTTGTCTGGGAGGGTACTAGTAAGCCCAGGACAAAATTATGCCCCAAATCATGGTAACGGTTTCACACTGAGGATTATGATGTGCAGGTACTCACCTCGTGTCCTAGCCATATTAAGTTTAGTTGTACAGATACAGCTGAAGAAGCTCACTGCAGCAAGCAAGAAGATGTGTTTATCAATTGTATCACAGTTCCACCCAGTTCACTATCAAGCCTTCTTCACTGTTACGAATGTAAGGCTCCTTGAGTGCTTGACTTCATTTGCTTCTCTTGTCACAAGAGTGTCCTGAGAAGAGAACTTCTTGACAACAGTGTCATTCACATCCAGAACCCAGCTGTAGCATTGCAGCACATCACAGGATGCTTTTAATAGCTCCAGAGTTCAGATCTCATTGGGGGCTGTCAGTCTGTGCTAGAATATTTCCACATTGGCTGTACCTCTCTCCTTAGTCCAAGGATGGGTGAAGTATTATCTTCATACATACATATGTGTTGAAATGCCTGAGAACTTTCTCAGCCTCATCTCAGAAGAAACTCTGAATTCACCCCTCACATTTCAGACAGGAACCCCATACTTCTTCACTGAACTGCTCCTCCTTTGTCATTTCTGGCAGCTTGACCTCTAAGATTGCATCATAGATTGTAGGGCGTGCAAAGATATTTTCTTGCCTGGGGATCACAGATCTCCAATCAATTACCTGTCTGTTTGTTGTCACTCACACGCAGGCTGATTAATTGCTGCCAAGCTTATCAGCTAGCAATTAGGATGCTCAACTTTGTAGCTGAAGATTGTAGTGCATACATTTGCCACCTCACAAACTCTACCACAGAATTCTCTCACAAGAGTGTGCTGGAGGTAGTCTTTCTTGCACAAAGACTGTAGTTCTGGTTCTGGGCTGTCACAGAACAAGGATTCCTACAAGTACTTTGCGATTCCAGAGAAATAGAAGGAGCAGTCCAATGTGGATTTGCAAAAAAATGTAATGCCTGCACCTGTGTTAGAGTGCCTCTCTAATCAAGACCCTCTTAACGCTCAGAAGAATGATAGTTCCGTGTCTGCAGCTCTTTAGGACACTACTTTCATGTATCTATAAAAACATCAATCAAGAAAGACCTTCACTACAAGAGAGACTGAATCACTGCCATTAGCAAGGGCTTCTGTTTAGGTTCTCCTTGCACTCTTCAGAAGGGCGCTAACAGTGATTGCAGCCTGCACCAGATGAAGCAGACTATTATTTGTAACTGATACGTACATTTCCACAAGGCTGTGTATGTCCTGTCATGTGACAAGAGAGAACTTGCCCAGCAATATATCTTTTTATATGTATTTCTACAGTCTTGGTCAGTTTATATTTGGATTCTCTAATTTACTGTCTCAACAAGAGACAGAGACATCATCAAGATTGCTGTTGCCTCTTCTGGCTCCTTTTCAAGCCTCTCAAGATGCTACAGTGACAGCTTCTTCATTAAATACTGCCACCAGCCTAAATGAGACAGTACCCTGATTCTCCTAAGCTATGTCTGTGCATATTTCTCCAACCAGTTTGTACAGAGCGAAACAGGGACTTTATTCTTTTCTTTTGACTGGTACATCATGACACTAGTACAATTCTCCCTTCTTTCTCTCTTTTTCATCTTTGCTAGGTGAGGACAATTATGACAAGGAGCAGAGACAGTCTAGGACTTTTAAGTGACAAGACACCATACATCTTTGTTATGCCATGTGTCAGGTTACACCTTCCAAATTGTCAGGTTTGTTTCAGGGCAGTGTATTCTACAAACACACACCCTTTCACCTTATTTGCAACAGTTCCTGCAATAGGACTCTATTTACGATGGACAGTTCAGCCCAGAACTGCAGAGGGAGGCCCTTCTTGGTGCTCCAGTTTCTTTGCATGAAGGACTTAAGAGACCATTCTCCTGTTCCAGCTCTGCAACTGAGAGGGAACTGAAGTAGCACAAGGCATATTCTGCTTTATATACGTACGTGCCTACCAATAAGGAAGGCAGAATCTGAGCATGCTGCTTAAAATACTGCAAGGGTTAAAAAAGGTCTTAAGTCTTGGATAGTAATGTGTGTAAATAACAGTGTGGGAGTTTGGGCTACGTGTCTTGGAAAAAGTCTGATTCCTGGTTGGTAGTATCTGTTTACAAGATCTTTGCTCAGCTGTTTCTACCCTGTTCATGCGAGCTAGCAGCCCAGCCATGAGCCCAACTGAGCTTTTTTCTCCTCTTCCCCTCTCTAGCTGCAGCTCTATGACATTGCAAGCAGCACCAAGACTACCGTCTTGAACTACTGCTCCTACGTGCAGTGGGTCCCGGGCAGCGATGTGGTGGTGGCTCAGAACAGAAACAGCCTCTGCATCTGGTATAACATTGATGCTCCAGAGCGAGTCACCATGTTTCCTCTGAAGGTAAAACTCTGGAGACTTTCATTACCTGCAGCAGTTTCTGTTACTTCTTGCTCACATGTCTGGGAATAGTCAGGGTGGTATTGCAGAAGGGAGACAGAAGGGAACTGCTAGTTTCTGGGCAAAATATGAGCCTATCTGTCAACTTTGTGACACGCATTTCTGGCAGAAGCTGGAGATAGTTAATACAGCAAGGAGCTGTTCAGTGGCTTTTTCCTTCTCTCTGGTGAGATAAGGACAATGTCTGCTCAGTGGGAGCTCATTCAGCAGAACTTTAATCATCAGAACTGTTGCAGTGCTGTCCTCACATCCCTGCTACCCCAAATACTTTAGGTGAACACGGGAGTGTTGATAGCTGGTACTCTTTCCAGGGGGATATTGTAGACTTGGAACGGAATGATGGAAAGACTGAAGTGATAGTATCTGAAGGGGTGAACACTGTGTCCTACACCCTGGATGAAGGCCTCATAGAGTTTGGAACTGCCATTGATGATGGGGATTATCACAGGTAAGTGCTAGATACGCCACATGGTGATGGCAGGTAGGCCACTTCACATAACAGACATCTGAGAGTCAACAATCCATGAACTACAGCAGCACAGCTTTCCACACAGAGTTGATGTTTAGGCTCTGAGCATGATGTTTGTGCCAGGTCTAGCTATAATGAGCAACCGAGTCCTTGAGGAGTAAATATTCATCTTCTTCCTCCTCACTGCTCTGTGGTTTTAAACTCAGGGGCACAAGAGACTGGCCAGTCTGGTCCCACTGACACTGACTGAAATTCACTGAAGGCAATTTTCACTTAACTGCAGTGAATAAGTGTGTCTTTTGTAGTAGCCAGATGTGAAGTGGTACTCAGGTGCTTTTGCTGCTGCCCCTCCAGGATGGTGACAGTGTCATGGAAACATTCAGGATCTGTGTGGAGTGAAAACTGACTAGCCAAAGCAGTCATGGTAGCCACCTGGGCACTACTGACATTGTTATAGGGCTTTAAAATTGACCAGGGAATAAAATTTCACTTGTTCATAGCACTGTTACCACTTCAGAGACTTCTTTGCACCAGGGACTTTCTTCAGACACAGCACTTTGGACTTGCCCCACACTGCTACAGCCTTCTGCTGATCATATGCCTCTAAGTACCTTAGCCAAGACAGGGACTACTTAGATGTCTGAATTTTTCCCCAATACAGAATCATAGAATCACAGAAGGGTTTGGGTGGGAAGGGAGCCCACCCAGTCCAAGCCCCCTGCAGGAAGCAGGGACATCTCCAACCAGATCAGGTTGCTCAGAGCCCTGTCCAACCTGGTCTTGAGGCCGTTATACAATCCTCTTCAGAACTGGTCACATGCAGCTTGATTTGTTTTCAATGCAGCTCTTGTTAGGAAGCTCCTGTCTCAACCTAGGACTTTCCTCTGAAAGCTCTTCTATTCTATTACTAAAAATCTGCAAATCTCTCTGTCTCAAGAGCTACTGCATTTTTGGAGACGCTGGAAATGTCTACAGAGACTGAAGCCATGTGGAAGACTCTAAGCAGACTGGCTTTGGAAGCTAGACAGCTGCACATTGCAGAGAGGTACAGAAAGAAACTGTAACATCTTCCTGGCTTAAACACTCCCTTTGCTGAATCCCTCACAGAAACCATGGTCTAACTAAAGATGTGACTTTTTGTGTGGCCTGGAAGATTCACTGCACTGGAGGATTACGAGTTCTCTACTCCAGGCAGTGACTTTGCCCTTTCATCCTAGACAGTAATGCTAGAACTAGGGACAGGAAGACATCACTCTGTAGCATAAATTTTTTGCTGATGGCAACCCAAAGCAGTGTATAGCAAGGCTTCCGGGAGCTGATAGACATGGACAAGGTCATTGCATCTCTGAAGCCTGGGAAAGTGAAGCATGAGCACTGGTCATGTCCATGGCTTCTGCCATGGAGTAGGGCTAGAGGGCACATCTGAACATGGGTCTTGTCAAAATCCTTCTCCTGAAGCAGGGCTACCCCACCCCTCCAGCTTGCAGAGCTGGGTCTGCTGCCCAAGTTCTGATTTTCTTTTCTTGGACCAAAAGTGGGCAACAAAACACAGTTACTGACTAACTGCTTTGCTCTTTCCAGGTGCTTTGCAGCTCTGGGCAACATGGCAAAGGCTCGATTTCTGCACGAAACCAATACCATTGCTGACCAGGCAGCTCAAGAGCACGTAAGTCAAACTTTTTCTGCTGTGCAGAGCAGCTGCTTTTCTGTAAACTCTTGCATACACGTTGTCTTCTGTGTCCGTCCTCACCAGTATCCTGCTACAGACCAGTACCTGGTGGTGTAGAAACTGCTGACATAATTCTTTGTCGATGCCTGCCAGGTCCCTCTCCTGGCTAGCCCTTTCATATTGCTCCTGTCTTGTCACTTCTGCGATTCTCATCTGTCTTCTTTAGTTTCTGTAATGACACAGACTCCAGCTGCAATCACCTGCCTTGTATCATTCCAAAGCCTATTCTTTCACTAACTGATTGAACTCACCTGTCTGCAGGGTGGAGATGGTACAGACCATTATCTGGTGCGCGCCCGCTTGGCCATGCTAGACAAGAACTACAAGCTGGCAGAGATGATCTTCCTGGAACAAGTGAGTAAATGAACAAGGAGCAGAAAAGGTCTCATTTCTTTCTGAGCGGGGAGATTGGTGCCTGGTGTGAAAGAGAAAATAGAAGAGGTTGCTTATTCCTGGAAGAGGAGCTTTTGGCCTGAAACAGGAAGAGATACTTCTTGTTCCAAGGTGTAGGATTGCTCTGCAGTGCATGAAGAGGGTGAGGGAGGATGTATATCCATGTAAAGGGGATGGTACACTTTTTCAAGTGTTTTCTGCACGTCTAGCCCTGCCCACAATGAGAGCTCAATGGCAATATGTCTGCTAAATGGAGCCTTCAAGTTGATACTTTGCTTTCTGACACAGAATGCCACAGAGGAGGCCATGGACATGTACCAGGAGCTGCACATGTGGGATGAATGCATTGTGGTTGCCGAGGCCAAGGTACAGAATATAGCTGCTTTGGGCTGTGGGCTGGGCTTGCTTCATAAGTCTTCTGACTGGGAGTCCATTCAAGGTCTGGGTTCTCCTCACCTACACTGTGAGGACCTCACTTCTGCTGGGAGGGGCTCCAAGGGAAGGGAAGGTTGCACTGATATAAGTACGGACTTGGGTGAATAATGAGGGAGAAAAGCTACTGAAGTTGGTTTAGGAGTATCTAGGGGTTCGAAAAAAAATGGATGATGCAGTGGTACACAGGGCTGGCATTGCAGTTTCTGCTAACTGGGCAGCAAGGGATGTGGTGCCATGAACTAGCTGCTCAGAGCCTGCAGGATGAGCAGGACAACATTTTGCCTTGCCCAGGTCAACCAATGCTGCATTTCTCAACAGGGACACCCAATGCTGGATAAGTTGCGTCGGGGTTACTACCAATGGCTACTGGATACACAGCAGGAAGAGAAGGCTGGGGAGGTCCAGGAGGGACAGGGTGACTACCTGGCAGCCACCAGCTTATACCTGCGGGCAGGGCTGCCAGCCAAAGCAGCACGACTGACCATGAGCAGGGATGAGCTCCTGACCAATGGGGATGTCATCAATAGGGTCTCCACAGCACTGATCAAAGGGGAACTGTATGAACAGGTGAGTGGCCCACCCCACTGGGCTTTCTTCTTAGCCCTTACCCTGTCCTCGGTATCTGTGAGGTACAAGGGGACTGAGCTGGAAAGCAGCAGATATAATTCTGTGTTGATAAATTTGCAGCTAACTTATGTGAGGAAATCCTGACTGCATCCACTATACACGGGTGAGGTCTAGAATTGCTGTTATTAGTCAGGAAGAACATCACAACTCTTTGGCAACGTGTCCAAAACATCAGCTGCTCAGTAACAGTCAAGGAGGCCCTGGGGAAGATTGGAACCAACAGGAGAGGCGTTGTGAATCAAACAGAAAACTTGATATCACTGTGGAAATGTGCAGTGCTTCCTCACAGTAGAATAAAAAACGTTGGTACGGCTTTCATATAAGGATAGTCTAAATTGAAAAGCTAAGGAAGAAAAACAAAAGAGGTTATGAAAGCAATCTGTAGAGCCATGAGTTTTATAGAGAAGAGAAGTGATTATTCTCTGTGTCTAATAACACTAAAAATTGATAACTACTTATTATTAGGTGACTACTTATTATTAGTTTCAAAACAAAAGGGTGTTTTTCACACAGCACACGATCATGTTAATGTAAGAAAGCAGTGGTGGGTGTGACCAGTGTACAGCTTGGTGTCGTGGCCAACAGTGGCCTCTTACAGGTATTTCAAAAAGGAATATAAAGAACAGGGCAGGCATATATAGGGTGGTACTTCCCCTAGTGTGCTTTCATGGTTTCCAGCAGTTTGCAGACTATAGTGTACCTGAACAGTTTTATTTTTATGATTAAGAGCTCTTGATAGATTTTACTTCCATGAGCAAGTCAAATTATTGTTTGAACCGTTTGTACTTTTTGATCTACAGTGTTGACTATGAGTTATCCAGTTCAGTTGTGTTGTGTGAAAAAGAACAGTTCTTTTTGCTGGCCTGTTTTTTGTGCCCTGCTTAAATCTTATTTCTCCAGTCTCATTTTACTTTAAGCATTTTCTGATCATTTCATTTTGACCCAAGAGAATTTTGTGCTTTTCTAAACCCGTCAGCTTTTCTTAAGCCATCGGTTGAAAGAATAACTGTGGAACTCATTGCTGCCAGATGTTTTGTTACCAAAAGTATAAATGGTCCAAAAGTGATTAGACAAACCATGGAGGTAGAGTCTGTCAAAAACCACTAAATATGATGATGTGAGGGGATCATGACACAAACTCAGGGAGGTTCTGTAATGCAGATTGTCAGAGATATAGAGGACAGATATAATGAAGGAAAGGCTCGTGTATGCTTGCTCTGTTCTTACAGCCTTTCTCTAGACACGTGCTTTCGCCACCATTCGGATACTGAAGGAAATGAATCTTTGGTCTGCCAGGATGCACTTTCTTGTGTTCTGAGTTGTATGAGCTTTGAGCCTCATCCCGCCATGTTGGCTCCCACCCTTTCCTACTAGGGTAAAAACCTGCTGCAAGAGGCTGATCTCCCCCCTTCGCTGCTTATGCCCATGGCTCCCCTATGATCACCTGCATAGCAAAGCTCCTGAGGGCCATGTCATAGAAAAGACTGTTGCTGCAACAGCCACTGTGCAGAGAAGGGAGGTTGTCTTAAAAACTCTTTATCTTGTTAGAAGATGGTACCCCAGAGAAACACTCGATCAGCAGAGAGGACAACAGTCTCAGCACATGCAGTCTTTCGTAGAATTCCCCTTTATCCCTGTGCACTTGGATAGTGGGGAAGGCATAGTTGATAGAGAAGTCTGTGTGGCAGGACTGACAAGCTCTGCACCTGGGACTGGTGGGTACATGATGGTGGGGGGAGATAGTGGCTCTGGAAACTAGCAGCTTGTTATTTGTCATTAGGCTGGAGACCTGTTTGAGAAGGTTGGGAACCCACGGAAGGCTCTGGAGTGCTATTGCAAGGGCAGTGCCTTCCTGAAAGGTAGGAATATGATCCTCCCTCCATCCATCCCCAGCAGGAGCCTGGGGACTCTGGCCTGGTGGCAACATGAGCTGTTGCCCTGGAGCCTGGAAGTGCCTAGATGCTCTCAAGCTTCTTTGTATCATCTTGTTCAATGTGTGTATTTTCACATAGTTGTACCTCCACACACAGTCCCAGAACAGCATCCTGTTCCCAAGGCCTTGATCATGCTGAATGCACCAGCATGGGTTTGGTCCAGCTCTCCATAAGGTCCAGATCGCTGGATAGCCTGTTGGAGCTGGAGTGGATTAGACAGTCACCATTCCCCTCCCTCTGCACCCTATCCAAGGCCCATATTCACCTCACAGTTCCCCTTCCTTGCTGGATTCAGTGTAACAGCTATCACATCCCCTTACAGCAGTGGAGCTGGCTCGCCTGGCATTTCCCGCAGAAGTTGTGAAGCTGGAGGAGGCCTGGGGAGACCATCTGGTGCAGCAGAAACAGCTGGATGCTGCTATTAACCATTATATCGAAGCCAGGTAGGGGCAGGTGATAGCTGTATCACCAACAGCAGTATAACCTGGCAAGCTATGAAGTTTATATGGTTTGCTTAAATCATCAGATTTTGCCTGAGTAAGCCCCCTCGACCCTGCTTTGGCACTGCCCCTGCTGCTTATGTGCAGTATCTGGCTGGCTGTAAAGAGTTATAGAATCATAGAATCATAGAATGGGTAGAGTTGGAAGGGACCTTCAACGGTCATCTAGTCCAACCCCCCTGCAAGAAGCAGGGACATCCCTGACTAGATCAGGTTGCTCATAGCCTCATCCAGCCTGGCCTTGAACGTTTCCAGGGATGGGGCATCCACCACCTCTCTGGGCAACCTGTTCCAGTGCTCTACAACTCTCATTGTAAAAAATTTTTTTCTAATATCTAATCTAAATCTACCTCCTTCTAATTTAAAGCCATTACCCCTTGTCCTATCACAACAGGCCCTACTGAACAGTCTCTCCCCATCTTTCCTGTAGGCCCCCTTGAGGTACTGGAAGACCGCTATCAGGTCTCCCCGGAGCCTCCTCTTCTCTAGGCTGAACAGCCCCAACTCTCTCAGCCTGTCCTCATAGGAGAGGTGCTCCAGCCCTCTGATCATCTTTGTGGCTCTCCTCCGGACCCTCTCCAACTGGTCCATGTCCTTCTTATGTTGGGGGCTCCAGAACTGGACGCAGTACTCCAGGTGGGGTCTCACCAGAGCAGAGTAGAGGGGCAGAATCCCCTCCCTCGACCTGCTGACCACACTCCTCTTGGTGCAGCCCAGGATACGGTTGGCCTTCTAGGCCGCAAGGACACATTGCTGGCTCATGTTGAGCCTCTCGTCCACCAGCACTCCCAAGTCCTTCTCCTCAGGGCTGCTCTCGATCCATTCTCCGCCCAGCCTGGATTTGTGCCTGGGATTGCCATGACCCAGGTGCAGGACCTTGCACTTGGCCTGGTTGAACTTCATGAGGTTGGCACGGGCCCACCTCTCCAGCCTGTCGAGGTCCCTCTGGATGGCATCCCTCCTTTCAGCGTGTCGACGGCACCACACAGCTTGGTGTCATCGGCGAACTTGCTGAGGGTGCACTCTGTCCCACTGTCCATGTCACCGACAAAGATGTTGAACAGGGCCGGGCCCAACATGGACCCCTGAGGGATGCCACTCGTGACCAGTCTCCACCTGGACATGGAGCCGTTGACCACCACTCTCTGAGTGCGGCCATCCAGCCGACTCCTTATCCGCCGAGTGGTCCATCCATCAAACCCATGTCTCTCTAGTTTAGAGAGAAGGATGTATTGTGGGACAGGGTCAAAAGCTTTGCACAAGTCCAGGTAGATGATATCCGTTGCTCGTCCCTTGTCCACCAATGCTGTCACCCCGTCATAGAAGGCCACCAAATTGGTCAGGCATGATCTGCCCTTGGTGAAGCCACGTTAGCTGTCACCAGCCACCTCCTTGCTCCTTATGTTTGTGATCCTAGGTGCTCGATTAAGGCCATCGAGGCAGCCTTGGGAGCCCGGCAGTGGAAGAAGGCCATCTACATTTTGGACTTGCAGGACAAAGAGACAGCAGCCAAATATTACCTCAAGATTGCCCAGCACTATGCAGCTTTACAAGAGTATCAAGTGAGGCCACAGACCACAATCATTGCTGCTCTGTGTGTCCCTTGGGACTGCTGAGTATGGTCATTTCCCTACAGGTTGCGGAGGAGCTGTACATCAAAGGAGACCAGACCAAGGATGCCATTGACATGTACACACAGGCTGGGCTCTGGGAACAGGCTCACAAGGTAGAGTCAGTAGCCAAAGCTTCTGGGGACCTCAGCCTGCTTGGTGAAATGTCTTTCATCAGGAGCCTTCCCTGATTGACAAGCAATCTTCCCAAAGGATGCATGTAGGCACATCCAGTAGCCAGCATGCAATCAGTCCCTGGTGTTCACATCCTGTCTGTGCCCTTCGTTACTTCAGCAGCCCCATGTGGGTGCACCTGTGACACAAATGGCACTCTCCAAGGGGGTTGGTCCTGGGTGCTTTGATCACAGTGACGAATGACTACCCATTCACTGCAGAGCATATACACCTGTTTGTCATGGGAGGGAGACTGATTTTCCCCTTCTTCACTATCGTATATCCAGAAATTGCTGTGCAGTGTGCTATAGTTTGTCCCATGTATGTTACTTTTGGCAGCTGGCAATCAAGTGTATGAGTCGGGAAGAGGTGTCTGTGCTCTATATAACCCAGGCCCAAGAGATGGAGAAGAAGGGCAAGTACAAAGAAGCAGAGAGGTGAGCATCTTCCTTGTATTAGTCCAAGACTGAGCCCAGAAAAAATGGCTATAGTCAGGAGGAGCCCTCTCCTGGAGTGGGAGTGGAGTTTGGGACTAGGGTTTGGAAAGGTCAGAGGTACTCTCACCATGCATGGAGAACTAGAGCTGGTATTTCAGAGTTCGTAGGAAGAGAAGTCACTGAGTGTTAATGTACCTTTGTCCACCAGGACAGAAAGGAAGTCCAGGTGAGGTGCAGCTACCTCATGTAGCAGAGGAAATACGGCAAGGCTTTTTACCCACTGCAGAGTGCTACATCTGATCTTTCATGGTCAGCTGAGGATAAGATATGGAAAGTGGAGTGTGTCCCATCCGGGTTACTGATGTTGTCTGTTCTACATCAATAACAATATGATTAGGTTAGTAGGTAGAGGGGCAAACACAGGTATATCTGATGCCATGGCACCTGATCTCAAGGATGCCCAGTACGTGAAAGGGGGCATTACAGCTGGTGAGGTCACATTTGGTTTCATCTTTCTGCTGGCTTATATGAGTAAGGTGAGCTCACCCTGTCATGCTACCATCCTACCAGGACTGACAGCCTCAGGTTAGAGTCCCAGAACAGGTCACAGAAGCCCAGAGGCTCCCTCCAAGTCACTACTCAGATTGACAAGTGAGGATAGAAGGAATAACTTTATCCTACTGCAGCTCATCATGGCATAACAGAAAGGCTCTGTCTAAGCAGTGTCCAGCCTTGCAGCCCACGACAGTCACGCTGCACGCCAGTGAAGCCTTTTAGCAGTGTGCCCAGGACCTGACTGCAGCTGGGCAGGATGCAGAGAGACTGCAGGGACCGGTCATGTCCTCAGCTGAGCCATTTGAATGTACTTGTGTCCCCAGGCTGTATATTACTGTGAATGAACCTGATTTGGCCATCACCATGTACAAGAAGTGTAAGATGTATGATGAGATGGTTTGCCTAGTGGCCAAGTACCACAAGGACTTACTCAGTGACACCCACCTGCATCTGGGCAAGGTGAGTGTGTCTCATAGCAGGATATCGACTAGACCAAGCACGGACAAGAGTGTCACTAACTCACTGCCTCTAATTGCAGGAGCTGGAGGCAGAGGGACGCTTACAGGAGGCTGAGTACCACTATCTAGAAGCTAAGGACTGGAAGGCCACAGTGAACATGTACAGAGTGAATGACATGTGGGAAGAAGCTTACAGGGTAATAATCTCTTCACAGCTGTCTCACCGTGCAGGGATCAGGCTTTGACTGCAGGATCCTGGTAGGAACTGCTCTGTCTCTATTCGCCACAGAGTTTGAAGGCTTGGCATACGCTACCCAGGTTCAGCATGTGGCACAGCACTGGAGCACTTGTGGCTGCTGCTCTGCAGCATTGCACTCCAAAAGCAGGGCTTGACCCCTAGCCTCTCTGTGGCATTACCTTCCAGGCACTGCTCTGCTGCTAACTGCTGCACCGTGTTGTACCTCAAAGTGGTACAACATTGCTCTGCCTGTAATCACTCTGTAGCAGCGCCATCCCAGCACATCTCCCCTCCAGCGTGGACGCAGATTGCCAGGGGTCACTTCTGCTGACCTAACAGTAGCGTGGGCCGTGCTGAGGAGGCAGCAGCCTCTTTCTGCTCTGCTATATAAGCCTTTGTCTTGCTCTCCCCAGTCCACTGGTGGCTACAGAAGGGTTCCTCAGGAGAAAACAGTTGGTTTTGGTGCTCCCTCATGATGACGAGCGTCATGTGAGAGGGGGAGTCCTGGCTTAGCTTGCTGAAGACAAAATTGATGCATTGGGCTTTTCCGCTTTCTTTGCTTTGGACAGGTGGCCAAGGCACATGGGGGAGCAAACTCCTATAAGCATGTGGCCTATATGTGGGCAAGGAGCCTGGGTGGAGAGGCAGCTGTGAAACTCCTCAGTAAATTCGGGCTTCTGGAGATGGCCATTGACCATGCAGCAGACAGTGGGTAAGCAGGTCCATCAGCCCAGCAATTCTCTCTCATCTGCCTGACCTGAGAAAAAAGGGATGCTGCAAGATAACTGTATGCACATGATGGCTGCAGGTCCAGGATATGGCATGTCTTCTCACCCCATCCATACGTCTTCATGCAGACATTTTGCTTTCTTGACACATCCTGCTTCCTGTCCACCTGTTCGTCTCTCAAATGGGAAGTCAGAGGTGGGCAGGCAAAAGCAGTTTGTCCTTCAGCCTCAGCAAGGGGACCTTGTGAGAGCCTCTGAACATGAGAGGAGGTATTCCTCGTGTGATAATAAGTAACTGCCTACCAGAAGAGCTTTGGCCTCACTCTGCAGCTGGCCAGCCTCTGACTGCACTGTAATTCACTGTGTAGGCTCAGGTGGGTCTTGTGACTGCCTCTTAGGGTTGAACCAAGGGCCTCTGGTGCTAACAGCAAGTGTGAAGGAGCTGAATTTCATTAGTAGGGGCTCTAAAAGCTTCTATTCTCTGTTCAGGAACAGGAGGAATGAGCAGTGCCTGTTCACGTGGCAGCCTCTGTATTCCCCTCTTTCCTCTCCCAGTGTCTTGTGCTCTACTTGTCTTGCTCTGAATGAAGGCATGCACTCACAGGACATAGTCCTGCTCTCCCTCATTTTCTCTTTCGTTGCAGGGTCTTTGAATTTGCTTTTGAACTGGCCCGCCTCTCCATGAAGCAGAAGATGCCAGAGATCCACTTGAAGTATGCTATGTTCCTAGAAGATGAGGTAATTTTACCCCCTGGAATAGGTGGGAGTTCTCTAGTCACTTGGGCAATTGAACAGTTGTCCTCAAGGGCTGCTGCAGCAGGCACTTTTATGGCTGCAGTCATTACCCACCCAAAAGGTTCCACAATCACATCCCCAAGCTTCCACACACATCCTTGTTTCCTAAGTCCTCTCTGCCTCATGGTAATAGAGGAGGTCACGCAGTGGTATCAGGACAGGAAGGTATGCAAGCAAATTCCTTCCTCTCTCCTAGGGCAAATTTGAAGAGGCTGAAGCAGAATTTATTAAAGCAGGGAAACCCAAGGAGGCAGTGCTGATGTATGTATCCTCCATCCTGGCCTGCTGCATCTTCTCTCCCCATATGATGCCAGCCTGGTTGCTTCTCCAGCACTGATGGGCTCCTTGCCATTCCTGTTGTTACATCTTATACTGATTCCCCCAGGTTTGTGCATAACCAGAACTGGGATGCTGCACAGCGTGTGGCTGAAGCTCATGACCCAGACAGCGTGGCTGATGTGCTTGTGGGACAGGCACGTTTTGCCTTTGAGCAGAGAGAGTTCCAGAAAGCAGAAGCCTTCCTCCTGCGAGCACAGAGACCTGATGTCGCCATAAAGTACTATAAGGTGAGTGTAGTCTGTAGCAACATCATAGCCTTCCTCACTGGACAAGCACTCAGTTTGGATAGAGGAAGAGTGAAATCCATCTCCCAGCTCTCCCGGTCAGCTTAGTAGCCAAAGAGAAACCATTTACTCAGGTGGTTCCTAGTAGA
Organism: Tetrax tetrax; assembly: GCA_009806455.1. NCBI lineage: Eukaryota > Metazoa > Chordata > Aves > Otidiformes > Otididae > Tetrax > Tetrax tetrax. Next base: position 110,914 of record WHYT01014897.1, on the reverse strand, counting down.
ACTTAATTCTGGCCTGTTCTTAGAAGACTGAACTGGTAGAGATTTCACAGCATACCTTAGCTCTCTCACAGCTCTGGGAGGAAGCATCCTGCCAGAATATGGATGGTGCTCAGGTGTAGCACGAGTGGCTGCCTTTGGAGACTGTACGTGCCCATTCCACAGAGGTGGTGGCTGGATGGATGAGCACTTTCCCCTGAGGTAGCTTGGGTGAATGGATAGATGTAGGTGCCATTTTGGGGGAGGAAAGAATTGGATGGTGCTGCTGTGGTTGTTTCTTCTAGGGGGGGCCTCTGCCAAGATGACATGAGAGGCTAGATGTGTCATGTGATGCCAGGAGTGTGGGGAGTCCTGGTGAACTGGTGAAAATTTCTCCTCTCCATTTTCTTGTGCAGGAGGCTGGCATGTGGAGTGAGGCCCTGCGGATCTGCAAGGAATACATGCCTAGTCGGCTGGAAGAGTTGCAGGAAGAGTGCAGCAGGGAGGCTGCCAAGAAGGGCTCCAGGTAAGGAATGCAGTGAGCAGGCTGCAGGGAACAGATAGGTAGCTCTTCCCCTAGGTCGCTGTGCTGGTTGGTGCCTTACAGAGACAGCCTGATAGCCTGATAGGATCCCAGACATCCAGTTGTTTCCTTCTTGAGGATCCTGGACTTCCTACTGCATACCTTTCCTAACATCCTTCCTCCCTGCTCTGGGAGACTCCAGGCTTATTCTTGCTATCCAAGGACTCACAGATGTCTTCTTGCCACTTACAGATCGCCGAGGTGTCCCATACTGCCAGTGCAGCTCCGCAGAGTCCTTAACCCGCCCTCTCCTCAGCATTCCTTGTCACACGCTCAGTCCCCTGTGAGGCCCCTGGCTTACCTCTGCTGTGCACCTCCCTGCCCATGCTCTACACACTGTCTACAGGATCTCTGTGGCAGCACCCCAATCTTACAGCCTGCATTCCTCCCTACAGAGGAACAGAAGGGCTGCTGGAGCAGGCACAGGAGTGGGAGCAGGCTGGGGAGTATGCCAGGGCAGTGGACTGCTACCTGAAGGTGCAGGATCCCAGGAACAGTGTCCTGACAGAGAAGTGCTTGCTGAAGGTACGGTCAGGTGCTATAATTCCCTTCATCTGCTCTGCTGTCTAGGAGATCTCCCACAACCTGCAGTGCATCCCAGAGATATCTCAGTCACTGCAGGTCACAAAAGAGGATCTGCAGGCTCCAGTGACTGCAGGGTCTGAAAGCCTTCATGGCCATTCTGTTGAGCCAGGATGGACTGTGTTCTTATCCTGCACCGCACTGACATCTTTGTTCTGGCACCACTTCCAGCAGCATGCCAGTGTCTTTGTGCCCATATCTCCCTGCACTGAAGAGCTGGACTTTATGACTTAGCCTTTGGCTACATGAGTGCCCTTTCTTCTTCTTGTGGTCTATGTCCACCAGCCTTTGAGTTGTGTTCTTGTACTTTTCACTCATATCTGTGGCGTTGTACCAACTTCAACAACAATTATGTCCTTATCCAAACTTTTCCCTTGTGTGAAAGTCGCTGGGGTTTGCTTCTCTGAATTGCTGAAGTGGGCTGTAATTTCTTCTCCCCATCCCTCATAGTCCAAGCGCTCCTGACTCTCAGTCTTCTTGCTAGGACCGAGCTCTTCCCAGCTTCATCCCTCTCTCAAAGAGCTTTTATGACTTGTGCTGCTGTCAATTTTTCTTCACAGGCTGCTGAGTTGGCCATTAAATTCTTGGGTCAGTCACAGAGCATGGAGGTGACACGGACCGTGGCTCCTCAGCTGGTGGCCTTGAAGAAATACAGCGCGGTGAGGACTAACTCCTGCCCCCAGACTACTGAAGAAGCAGTGACATAGGAAGGGAGAGCTCTATCCAAGGGAAGGAGGCCACATCACATCCTGGGGTGATGGGTTGATGGCCCTATCCAGAGTTAGGCAGCACAGTCTTCAAGGAGGAGGAAGGAGGGAAAGGGATCAAGTCCTGGAATAGTGTGAAAGAGACAGGCCTTGGGACAAGGCAGGAATAGAGAAGGGGATTGTCTTTTGGGAAGAGACTTTCTGTTGTTGCTGTGTGCTGGTCACTTCCAACAGCACCAACTCTAGCCTGGGCAGAGCGCCATTGGGGTTTCCTCTCCCATGGGACTGTCTCCGGCCCTGCAGGCAGCTGAACTTTACCTCAACTTGGACCTCATCCGAGAAGCTATTGATGCCTTCATTGAAGGGGAGGAATGGAGCAAAGCCAAGCGTGTGGCCAAGGAGTTGGACCCCAGGTATGCTCTGAACTTCTCAAATTATACTCTTCCTGCTCCCTCTCCCACCCCTAGATGATCCCTTGTCCTGTCCTGCTGCCTCCAGGTTCCTTGGATTCTCCCCACAGTGGCCTTACCATGCTCGACAGGGCACATTCTCCACAGTTGCCATTCCCAAGCCATTTACCATCCTGACACTCTGCTATTGCCATACATTCCATGGAAATCATTATTCCTTTTGTCCCATCCCTATCCCTATCTCCCCTTCCCTTGGCAAAATGCTGTGCGTGTATTTCCTCTGAAAGCCCTCTGATCCCCTTCTCTCCTGCACGTTGTGTTGCAGGAGCTACCTAGACCCTTTCTTTCCCCTTCTACCTATGCTCGCAGCAGCAGGCCAGAAAGACGTGGCATAGCTGTAAGCCCTCTTTTTCCCAGAGTAGACAAAGTTGAATCCAGCCTCTGCACTGATACAGGACACTACTAGTCTTGCTGCCCATTAAGATTATTTCTACCCAGGTCAGAGGAGTACGTGGACCAGCGTTACAAGGAGTATTTAAAGAACCAAGGAAAGGTGGATTCGGTAGGTATTTGGGCTGTCTCACGGGCTGGGGAGTGATGTCAGGATCTGTGCAGATCCTTGGGGCCTTTCTCATGAGGCTTTTGCCTGAACATGCCCAGAGGTGGGCAGTCTGTGTGTGCCCGAGGCATGGTTTCTGCATCCCAGACGGGTCACAGTGGGTCTGCGTGCACACAGCATGACTGTGTGTATGCGAAGGAGAGACCTGGGTGTGCTGATGCCTGCCTTGATGCTGGTAGGAAACCTTGCCTGCACAGTGAATTTGTGGTTGTTTCGTCTCCAGCTGGTGGGAGTAGATGTCATGGCTGCTTTGGATATGTATGCAGAGCAGGAGCAATGGGCGAAGTGCCTGGAGGTGGCAGCTCAGCAGGTAAGTGCCTGTGTGCGGAAAACAGACGGGGCCCTGGCTCTGTGGAGCCAGGGCAGTGGGAATGAGTGGGCAGGGCAAAGAATCATTTCCGTGGGGAGCACGGGAGGTCACTGCAGCAGTGCAGACGCCTCTCCACTGTCCCTGTCTTGGCCAATCAGGCCTACTAGGGAGGTGTTTGAACCCAGAAGTGTATTGGGTTTAAATTTTGTGATTAATGGAGCATTGGAAAAAGCTAAAGGAGTTGTTTGGGCTGGAAGTAGTTGGTACCATGGAAACAATAAAGTTGTAAAAGAAAGCTGCCTTTCTACATGTTCTTTAGAGGCCTGATGTTGATAGGAATGAGACATCCTTGTCATGAAAGCAAATTTGACATATTTTCATTTTTACTGACCTAAAACTAGCAAAATTACCTCAGCAGAGTAATAAGAATGGAGAAGAGCAAAATGAAACTGTTTTACAGTGCTAGTCCAATGCAGTAACAGGAGGAAAAAGCTCTAGATTACCAAGATCTACTTTGAAAGTTTCTTCATATTCCATGATTATTGATTGCTTATTGATTTTATGGTTATTGATAAAGGAGCTAAACTAAGGGCAGGTGTTGATTCTTTGAAGTGAGATAAGCTTCAGATTGAGTAACAGGGCAGCCCCTGACAGTGGCATCTGCAGTTAGTGGAGGTATCACAGCTAATCACTGAGACAGACACTGGTCACTTGGACAGGCACAGGTAGTGTGTTCTACCGTGTTTTTATAACTTTTTTTTCTAGTGCAGTAGCCGGTAACTTGAGTTTGGGCTCTACTACAGTAAACTTGGTTTCTTTTTGACTAAGACTTCTCTGGTGATACAAATGGTCTTTGTTGTGGTAACTGTTACCTCAGAGACTTCTGTGCTAATATTCTAATTATTGGGAGATAGCAGGGTTGGTCTTCTCCCATAAAGAGTATCTTCTGTCAGTTTAATGGTAAAGGCTTGATCAGTTTTATTTTCAGGCAGGCACAACACTACCACATTTAGTCCGAGAAGATATTAGTCTGTTTGTGTCGCTAAAAAAAGGTTAGCACAGCCTTGCTCCATGACCAGTGCAGAACTTCATGACTTTTGACTCAGCTGTTCTACAGCTGAAAAACAGCTTTGCTTCCATGTGTGGAAGGATCAGCACAGCACCAGCTAGCCAGGATTAGAGGTGTCAAGTGGGGCCCAAAGCAAAACCCAGGGCCGCTGTGTGCAGTCTGTCTCTGATTACCTGCTCTTGCCCTTTGGGGCTCAGGTGTGTGGGTGTGTGTGTGCATCTGAAATCATCCCTCCTGAGTGCCCAGTGTTCAGTTCAGGAGTCTCATGCTACTGCTTTCTGTGTGCCTTCTCCAGAACTATAAAGTCTTGCACAAGTATGTAGCTCTGTACGCAACCCACCTCATCCGGGAGGGCAGCTGGAACAAAGCCCTGAGCCTGTACGTCCACCATGGAGCACCTGCCAACCCACAGGTAATGTAGACAGAATGACATCCAGTGTGAGTTGCCAGAGTGCTGTGATCTCCTACATGAGTCAGGCTTGCAGTCCAGAACTGGGATTGCCAGATGTTCACCATGTCCAAGCTGCTTCAACCCTGCTATGGGTTCTTCCAGAGGCTCCTCAGCTAGAGAACTAAAGGCAATCTCCTGGCATATTCTCCATAGGGAAGGAGCAGGAGGGAGTTGAGTGTTTGTGTTTGTTTCGAACACCTTAACTACCAAGACCAGGACAAAAGGAACCACTGAGAGCGCAGGATGCAGGAAGCGTTCTTCCCCATTTCCCTGCCTTGTCCTGTAGCACCCATTGCAACCAGAGCTACCATTTCCTCCGCCTGTGCTTGACAGCAGGAGAGCTCCAGACTTTTGCCGAGTCCCCATCTGGCTGCCTCAAGCTTTCTCTCCTTTTTTGGTTGCAGAATTTCAACATTTACAAGCGTCTCTTTGTGGAGATGGTGAATGCATCTGGCATGAATTGTGCCGAGGCCTACTCCAGCTGGGCTGACCTGCGCGATGTTCTCTTCCATCTGGTGAGTGTGGGACATGGCCACCACTGCCTGTTAAACTCCAGCACCCTGGTGGCTCCTAGCAGAGGAGAAGGACGAACCAGCCTGTACCCAGGTGACATGGGCAGTGCTTGTAGAACGCAAGCTGAGGGGAAATGGGGAAATGTCCTCAACGTGGACAGTAGAACAACAGGATATTGTGAAGTGGACACAGCTGGGCAGGAGAAGTTAGGGAAGAAGATAACCCTGCACTCAAGGCCAAATCCTAGAAGTGAGTCTGGACACTGGCACTTGACGAGCTCAGTGTCACTGCTGCATGGGAGTCTATCACAACGCGCCCTCTTTTTGTCCTGCACCCATAGTCGGCAGCCTGGGAGGAACAAAGACTTGGAGGAAGCACAGAACTACTGAGCATGGAAAATAAGAGTCCTCTCCATCTCCCCAGAGATGCTTAGAGCCTTGTGCTCCTTCTTCCCTGTCCCAAAATGCCTCAGCCAGAGCCCATGGTTGCCTCTTCTCTTTTTGTGTCCCACAGATGGCCGCCTCTAGCACAAATTAAATCCATAAATCCCCCTCTGTCCATCCAAACTCACCCCTGCTGCCAGTGCTGTCTGTTGTGGCAGCGCTGTTGGCACTCCCGTTCTCCCACAGCCACCTCCCTTCAGCACTCTGTGTGACCCAGACCACCCAAGGCCCAGCCCTTTTTCAGCCTCCTGAGGTGCCTGGATATTTCAAAGCCTTCTCTCTCCCAGTTTCTGAGTCCAGTTTCTTCCTGGACTCAAGTGGATGAAGAGTGCCCTTGTGGTCTCATGTTCCCAATTGCTCTCCTTTTCTCTTTTTCAGTGTGAAAACTTAGTAAAGTCAAGTGAGGCAAACACTCCAGCACATGAAGAGTTTGAAACAATGCTGCTGATCTCTCACTACTATGCCACCCGCTCCGCTGCTCAGGGTGTGAAGCAACTGGTAAGGTTTTTGAAGTTCCTTTGCCAGGTCACCACCCTGAGTGCAGAACGCCTGGGGACATGCGGGTTCAGGGCTATCCATAGTTCACAATTCCACTTCAGGGATCACTTACACATCATGCATGCATGAGAATGGGACTACAGTTGTCTGGGAGCCCACCCCTAGCAGGTGGAACTGAAGATGGTCTTCTCTGACTCCTTGTAGTGGGACCTGTCCCCAGCCACTGAGGCTTGGATGTAAACCAGTGGGAAGCTGATCCATGTATGCTTAGTGCAACTTGTGAGAGGCAGGAGAAACTTAGGGATCACACAAAGATCTGGTCTTCCCAGGAGAGGCATTGCTTCCTCTTCAGCTGTGCTGTGCGGTGAGAGCTGCTGGGTTTCACACGGTCTGGAGAGCAGATTGGCTTTGCACAGAGCTTTGGGAGCTTGTGGGCCTGTGTGCAGGGGCTCTCAGGGGCTTTGGGAGCTCGTGAGCCCGGGTGCTTGGCATCACACAGGGCTTTGGCAGTACTGGATCTGTATGCGGGGCCTTCTGCGGGGCTTTGGGAGCTGAGGGGCCTGGGTACCGGGTCTCGCCAGGCACTCTGAGTATTTTTGAGTCTTATGCACAGTGGGATTTGTTCTGGGCTGTGATACGTAGCAGAGTCCCTGCTGAAGTCTTGATCCGTACGGAGCTGTGAAATTGTGACAGAGCTCTGTACGAGTGTGGGACTGGAGCAGTGATAGAGCAGGCTGTGAAAAAGTCCCCAGTAAAAGTCACAGGGGAGACTGGGGCTTCCCCATGGCTGTGTGTGTAGATGTTGGGGGTCTAGAGACACGTCAGACAGAAAGAGCCAAGTCCAGTGTCTTGGAAGCCTGTACAGACCCACACAGCTGTGGAATGTGGAGGTGTTGGGTAGTCTATTTGGGACTGTGAAGGAAGAGTGGCCTTCCAAGCTCTGGTGTGATGAGAAGCTATTTATCTGGCAAGCTGAAAAGTTAAATCTCTCTTGAATCTCTCACCCCCACTCAAAAATTCTTCTGTGATTGAATACGAGAAAAAACTTACTGTGAGTGTGGCTGAACACCAAACAGGTTGCTTGGAGAGGCTGGAGAGTCTCCATGTGTTGAAACACTCAAAACGTGACCAGACATGTTCCTGAACAACCTGCTGTAGCTGACTCTGCCTTGAGCAGGGCGGGGTCGGGGAGTGGACTAGGCCATCACCAGAGATCCCTTCCTACCTCAACTATTCCGTGACTCAGATGGTGGGAGTTTGGGTATGGCTTCCAGTAAAGACAGCAAGGTTCATAAAGCAGAAGAACTTAATCTTCAGGTGACAATCCTCCTGTGCTGTCACACAGTGCTTACTGTCAGGACTGAAGGTTTTAACCTCTGTTACGCGTCAGGAATATGTGAGTGCCGAGTCCTTCAGTGAGTCTGGAGCAGTATGTTCTCATGCGATCCCTTCTGACCTGGTTGGTGTGCCTTTACTGTCCCCTGTGTCTGCAGGACACTGTGGCTGCCAAGCTGTCCATTTCCCTGCTGCGCCACACTGAGCTCCTCCCTGCAGACAAGGCTTTCTATGAAGCTGGGATAGCTGCCAAGGTAAGAGCCGTCTGCCACCGGAGCAGCTAAGGAGATGGGGGACCCTGGGCTCGGGGGTTTCTGTAGCTGTACTGGTACACCAGTAGCCAGCCACTGGCATTGGAGACCTTGCCTCAAACAGCTTCCCAGGCTCTGCAGTTTGTCAGGGAATGGCGGTACGCAGTGGGAGAGCAGACCTGAGCTGGCATGGGGACATGAACTGCAGACCCAGGGGTAGACCAGAGGCCACGTTACATTGCATAGCTCTGTTAGTGTAGAAGGAAGACTCTCAACTGCTCTGCCTTGCTCTGGATCACCTAAACGTTACCTCATTCTTGAGACTACAGGCTCTGATGGCCTGCTCAGACATAATGATGCACAGCAAGCACAGGAGCGTGTTCTCACTCTTAGATGCTTGCTGTGCAATAATGCCCCACTCCATCGCGTGGGACAGCCTGTGGCTAGTGAGCTGGTTGTCCCCATGGTTGCCTGTGATGCTGAGGGATGATGAGCCAGGATATGCACTCTCCTTCTCCATTACCTGTGCTGCAAGTAGGATGTTGTGGCACAAACAGAACCACATCCTTTCTAGCCATCGCTTAGGCAGCAGAGTTGTGGCTGTGAAGATAAGCTGCCTGGTCTCACTTGCCGTTCCTCTCTGTGCTAGGCAGTCAACTGGGAAAACATGGCATTCATCTTCCTGAACCGCTTCCTGGACCTCTCAGATGTGCGTATAGTCTGCTGGTGGGAGGGCTGTCGTACTTTAAATGACAATGGGCTGTAGGGCCAAAACACCCTCATCCTGGCCGGGCCACAGCCTGGATATTTGAGCATGATGCTGAAATGTGGCAGCACGTGTCTGAGCTGGTGCTGATGGGAACCCTGCACGCTGCTCTGTGTGTGCAGCACTGAGCACCCTAACACAAGCTGTGGGAGGATTTGCCATGCAAGGCACCTGAGCAGCCCTGCCCACGTCACACTGTGTGTGCAGATGCTGCCATACATGCATGTTGCAGCAATGACCAAGTTGGCCTAACAGTTTAGGCCCGTAGTCCTCACAGGTGCAAGTGCCATGCAGCTTTCAGGATGATCTCATCTGAGTTGTTCCAAGGGAAGGCAAATTACCTGAGGGGTAGGGAGCACAGCCCAGTGCTTTAGCCAGATTGTTCTGTCAGTTCGAGGATGGCATTGCCCAGTGCTCCACCACTTCTCCTTTCTCAGGCCATTGAAGAAGGGAACCTGGATTCTCTGGACCACTCGGATTTCCAGAACACAGACATTCCCTTTGAAGTGCCACTTCCAGCCCAACAACACGTGCCTGTGAGTGTCATCTGCTGCCTTCAGCTCCGTGAACAGCAACGCTGAAGGCCCACTCTGAACAGGGACTGAGGCAAGGGTTGGGCAGCGGGCGCTACAGGAGATGGGAATGTACTCATTACTGCCCCCCTCACTGCAAACACACGTGCAGCCCCACTACACACACCTGCACACACGCACGCTCATGCTCCTGATATACGCATGTGCTTGTGCACGTATGCACCCTCACACCACCCCTTCTCCCCGCCCCCAAAATATGCGGATGTGTGCATGTCCTGCATGCGCAGCTGTGTCTGCTCTCCCCATTGTGCTCCCCAGTGCTGTGGCGCAGCAGCTGGGCAGCGGCACAGCAGCACAGCATGCAATGTCAGGAGCTGCCCGGGCTCTGCTTTGCAGGAGGAAAAGCGGGAAGAGGTCAGGGACTGGGTGCTCACCATGTCCATGGACCAGCGGCTCGAGCAAGTGCTGCCGCAGGACGAGCGTGACACGTATGAAGCCTCACTGGTGGCAGCACACACAGGCGTGCGCTCCCTGCCCTGCGTGCTTACAGGTAAGCTCCAGGCCAGCGCACGCATCCGCAAGGGAGACTACACAGTGCCATGCAAGGCGTGGGAACATGTTGTGGGGTGGGGGATCCTGGGAGGGAGGTCAGGGAGTGCTGTAAGAGGCACAGGGAGGGGGTGTGGCTGTGGACCAGTTCTGCTGGAGGAGATGGAAGGACTCATTTTCACTGTGAGGGTGACTGAGCACCAGTACAGGCTGCACAGAAGTTGTGCCATCTCCCTACTTGGAGACAGCCGACAGTCATCTGGAAGCAGTCCTGGGCAACCAGCTGTGGCCCTGCTTGAGTGAGGGTGCGGGGCTAGACCAGACAGCGCTCGGCAGTCCCTTCCAACCTCCGCCATTCTGCGTTTTTATGGCTGCTCAGCCTTGCACAGCACAGCCCAGGAGACTGCCCAGGCTGGCCAGCACCGACACACGTGCACATGTAGTGCCTGTCCCTGCTCTGCGCCGCCTCTCAAAACCTGTGTGTCCCGGCGTGTACTGTCTCCCCACGCGCACACTTCAGGCAGCGGGGGATTGCACTGCAGGATGGAGAGTGGGCTGGAGAGGGAGGCGCAGGAGTGGGCCACCAGCAGCAGGGCTCTGGCTCCAAAGGTCAGGAGCAGGGTGTCAGCATTTGACATACTCGAGTGTCCTTGCCAGAGGGACAGGCCTTCATTTGCCTTTGAGCCCACCACTGCTGGCACCCCCTTCCTCATTCTGGTCTCTAGGAGCCAGAGGCAGCGTTGTTCCCCTGCACTGCCCCGTGGGAGCAGCCCTAGCCAGCCGGCCACGGGAGAGGGAAGGGGTGCGGAAGGCTGGCATCTGCTGTGGGTCCCAGCTGCTTTCTGAGTCTGTGTTACTGTCACAGGGTACCCTGTGCTGAGGAACAAGATAGAGTTCAAGCGGCCAGGCCAAGAAGCCAACAAAGACACCTGGAACAAGTTCCTGATGGCTGTCAAGGTGAGCCAGGCACTCCCTGGGGCAGGGAGACGGGCTGCAGGATATTCAGCCCCTCACGCTGACAATAAAACATTGTCCTGCTGGGTGGGGATACACTGAACCAGGCTGGTTTTAGCACACCCTCCCTGTGTGCTGCTGCGCAGGGGTGAACTTGACTTACGGAGCTGGGCAGCCCCAGTCCTGCCTGTGCAGCTCTGTCAGCACCCAGGGGTGCCCTTGGCAGGGGGTGAGGGCACTGCCCCTTTCATTCTGCAGACATCCCACAGCCCTGCGTGCCAGGATGTGCTCAAGTTCCTCAGCCAGTGGTGTGGGGGACTTCCAAGCACCAGCTTCTCCTTCCAGTGAGCTGGACCATGGCAGCTTTCAGTCATTCTTCAGCACCCTCCACTTCTACCCCCAATAAACACATCTCTCCACTGTGCTGTGCTCCTGTTTGTCACGGGACGCCAAGTCCAGAAGCACGTGTAGCTCTCAGGGCACAGGACTGTAACCCTGCACACGTGTCTCTTGGCCTCAACCTGGCCATGCTGAACACGCAGCCTCCACCTGCTGGGTGACTGTCACACTGGGACCGTGGCTCCGATACATCCCTGTGCCTGGTGGGGGACAGGCGTGGCGATGGTCTTGTACACCAGCTGCACTGTCATTCCACCAGTGGGCCCAGATCCCAGCAGGCAGCAACCCTGGGATGGATCCACCAACAGCAACCAGTGTGAAAAATTAAAAGTTTATTTACGCAGGGGAAACAACAGAGGCTCACAAAAAAGGGGTTCTTCACCTTCCACTCCGTGGCCTGCCTGAGCACAGGCACAGCAAGCTGACCCTGCCTGCTCTGCAGCAAGGCCACCAGAACCCAGGCCAGCCCTGGCTGCTGCCAGGCCCCAGGACCTCTGCGTGCCCCCACCACTGCATGTCAAAGACGGGTGGAGCCTTAGTGTGCCAGCAAGGGCCCTGCAGCTCAGGGAGACGGGGAGAGCGTCTGGGGGCCCACGGCGCCTGCTGGGCTAAGGCTGCCTGGTGACCCTGGGCTGCTCGTGTCTGGAACCTGCAGGGTTTGCAGCAGCTGGGGTGGTTGGGTTGGGGGGGGAAGGTACTGCACCCCCCTTGGGGGGGAAGTGCTGCACCCTCCCCTCTGCAGCCCACTCTACCCACACCTACACCCAAGGCAGGAGCACAGTGCAGGTGCAGCTGGATCGCAGCACTCCCGCAGCACCACCTGGGAGTGAAAGAGCATGCATGAGGGCAGGACTGTGGCGCGGGGCCAGGCACATGCTGACAACTCTGGCTAGTAATTGTAGCACGTGCTTGGAAAGAGACCTTTCAGGGGGCTGGCATGAGCAGGGGTCGTCAGAGCCTACCCCTCCCATGCCCCACGCATAGCCCGCATGCTGCACTCACCTCTCCAGCTAGGCACAAGACTCAGCAAGCCCTGACAGGAGCTGCTGCATCTCACGTGGTGGCCCTGCCTTCACTGTACTTGGCCTGGACAGCTAGAAAGAGGGGTTAAAAAAAAAAAAAAAAAAGGTGGAGGGTCACAGAGATGCACAGAGACGTGTGAAGCGCTGGGCCAGGTTGGCAGGGTCAGTGTTCACTCAGGACAGAACAGGTTTGGTTATCAGAGGGATGAAGAGGAGGGTCCCTCTGCAACTACCCAAGAGGAAGGCATGCCAGGCTGTCACCAAGACTGGCTAGAAGAGCTTCAAACTTGACATTCCCCCCTCCCCTTGCTGCACAGTCTGCTTGTAAGGGAACAAGGGCCCAGCAGAACCCAGCACCTTCAAGATGCAGCAAAAAAGCAGCAGTGGTGGGGCAGAGGCAGGGACGCCCCCCCCAGACTGATGGGACGTACCTGCTCTTTGCTGTAGCTGCGAGCACAGGGCCCAATGCCCCGGAAGATCAGGGCCACCAAACAGCACCTGCCAGACAGCACAGCTTCTGCAGCTGCCAGCACCATGGAGGGGAACCAGAGCGCCAGGGCTGTGTCCTGCAGAGCAGAGGGTCGGAGGGCCCTCAGGGCGCGTGGTCCACTGCACCCAGCCTGCCTGCATGCCGCTGAGTGGAGAGGCTGTGCAGGCAGTGGGGCAGAGAAGGGGGAGGGAGAGAGAAAGGGAGCAGGAGGGAGAGCGAGAGAAGGAGAGGCAGGAGAGTGGACAAAAGAGAGACACGGTGAGAAAGAAGAAAAAGAAGAGAGGCAGCAGAGACAAAAAGAGGAACAGCGGGAAGGGATGGGGGGAGGGGGCGTGGTGGCCCTGCAGACTCACATAGATGCGTGTGGTGTTGAAAGGACAGTCGTTGGTCGCTATGGCTGCACGGGCGTCAGCAGGCAGCGCAGAGCTGTTGCAGCCCATGACAAGGCGCATGCCCCGGCTGTGCATGGTGAGGGCAATGGCCAGTGCCAGGCCCACGCTGCACGCTGTGGACAGGAGGCAGTTCAACAGGGACACGCTCAGTAGGGCCCAGTGCTGCAGGCAGCAAGGAGAACACGTGAGAGGGGGGTTGGCCAGAGCGGGGGAAATACCAGGGCCAGGCACGGCCACTGCTGGGGCCGGGCACGCCGTACCTCGCACGCCCACTCTGGAGGGCAGTGGGGGCGCTGGGAACCCCGCAGGTGTTTACGTCGAGCGAGCACATGCAGTGTCTTGCCCCCTCTTGCACGGCTCAGCCCTGCGCTTTTCGAATCCTTCGCCCTTCCCGAGAGCCCAGAGCCACCGGACGGCCCCCTCCCACAGGCTGCTGCGCACGGAGCCCCAGCGCGGGCCCCGCCGCACCGACCGCCAAGCCCCGCACCGTGCGGCCGCCTCGCCTCGTGCAGGCCCACCCCGCGAGAGCCCGCGGGGCGATGGATGCCCGGCGCCGGCTGCAGCTCCACCGCCCAGCTGAAGCGCTGCTGCCCCCAGACGGTGCCCGGTGCCCCGTGCCCGCGCTGCTGCCCTCCCACCCTCCCGGGGCTGCCGGCGCGGCTGAGCCGGAGCAGCAGGCGACACCCACAACCCCGCGAGCCGCCGAGGCGGAAGGAGCCAGCGGGGACAAGGTCCAGGGGAGCGGCTGCCGCCTGCGCCGGGCCGGGCCGCGCCGGGGCGCCCCGGGCCGCGCGGCTGCAGACCCCGCACTCACCAGCGCTGCCCGGGACAGGTTGTGCGACACCAGGATGGCGACGATGCCCACGGCGATGCTCTGCGGAGAGACCTGCGCTCAACACGCGCCCCGGGCAGGGCCGGCTCCCCCCTCCCGCGGCCCGGCCCCCGGCCCCTCCCGGCCGCTCTCACCAGCAGCCCGGAGCCCACGGACACCACGTTGGCCGCCGCGTATTCGGGGGTGACGGCGCGGCTGGCGCCGGCCACGTGCCGCAGGACCGAGCCGTGCACGATGGCGCCCAGCACCAGGCTGCCGTGGCCCAGCACGATGAGCCCCAGCCCGGCGCGCATCAGCCCCCGCG